>JAMRYA010000208.1:0-112896 GCA_024447215.1 Panagrolaimus sp. LJ2400
ATAAATAATTCAAATAGATTCGCTCATTTTCTGAAAATACAAATAATTTATCATTTTAGGAAAACGTCTACAAATTAGTGCCGAAGCTTTTGAGAATGTAAATTCCGGTGGATATAATCCACTTCGCATTGCTATAAGTAATGATAATGTTGATAACGTTAAGGTATTAGTTTTACAAGAATTATATAAATAAACTTCTGCTTCGTTTTTTAGCTACTGTTACCACATTCTCAACTGCATGACGTTGAAATGAAAAATATATTATCCGTTGCAATTGAACATAATTCAATAAATGTTATTAAGGTAAAGATTTATAAAATTTATACCCTTTACTTTGTTAATCTATATATTTTTATGATATTTTAAATGTCATATTTACATTTTGAAATTAATGAGCACTTTACTTTTTAACGAAAATAATTTTATTCAACTTTGTAGTATTTGTTATTCACTGCAGATGAAGTGGTTAACAGCCGTCAAACTTTTATTATCAAACGTGGTAAACAAGATCAAACTGTCACAAAACTTTGCAGAACCAAAATTTTATTTTTGCCAGATCAGAACGAATGTTTGCCACTTCACGATGTTGCAAAAATTGGTAATGTTGAAATGTTTAAGGTAATTTTATAATAATTTAACTAAAATAATCGGGGGCAACGCGACCCCATGTTTAATCCAACAAAGAAAATGTGGACAGAAAAAAGCACAAGTAGCAGAACTCAAGCTTATAAAGCCGCGAACTTTTTTAAGTTCGCGGAAATGGATAAAAAGCTCGCGGAATAGGTGATAAAAAGAGGTCAAATCATATCAGACCTCGTGGCTGGGAGATTTTGTGACCCATTGGTGGTCATTAAAGTCATCCCTTGTCATAGGTCACATTTTATCATATTCTGTCAAATTCTAATATTTCTTCCTTTTTTTCGTCTGTCCCAAGTTATGATTCTACCTGCATTTCCAATACTTTTTTACTTTAATAAAAACAAAATTTTAGATTATAAGTGAATTTTATGATGATATAAATATTCGCAATCGAGATTTACAAACTCCAATGCATATTAGAATGATGAAATATTTCGTCTTCTTTTTAAACGTTCAATCTTTTCATTACATGTACGAGATAAAAATGGGGAAACACCATTTTCAATTATTTGCAAGCGCAATTCCATTGAATTATTAAAATATATGATAGAAAGCTATCATGAAAAAAAGGGATATTTAAAGCTATTTACTGATCCAGACGGGCGAAGATATTTTCTCAATTTAGCCGTTCAAACACGCTGTGCCACATTATTACAATATGTTTTCAATAACACCAAAGATGCAAAATCTGATACTGATTATAAAGAATCCACAGAAATAGTAATTTTGCCAAAGATTTGTTAATATAATTAAAATTCTTCAGAAAAATGAAAATGATAATCAAGTTATTTTGGAGCTTGCAATTAAAAATGGATTTAAAGAAGGCATCTTTACTCTTTTACAACAAGATAATTGGAATAAAATATTTCGTCGACAGTCTTCTTTCAACGATGATCCAAATTCAAAAAGTCCCATGCAATTATTAATTGAATATATGCCTGAAATAGCAAAAGTTTTATTTGATAAGTGCATTCGAAATGTACAAGATGAAACGGTTTTTAATTATGAATTGATTAATGACGAAAGATTACAAGTAATGTCTAAAAAAAGTTAGTTCATTATTTGCAAATAGTTGTAGAGTTAAAAGGGCTCTCCCAGTCAAGCGAAAATTAGCTTGTTGTATATCAAACAAGGACCAAGAGCAATATAGTGATAAATGTTGAAAAACAGGTTTTATCCTATTGATATTCTATTTTTAAACCAAAAAAGAAATCAAGAACGAAAATGTCGTCAAAATTCCTCAACAATGGAGTTGGTATATTTTTTGTTCGGAGCTGCAAAGAGCTTCATTTTATTAGGCTGTGAAAGTCGATTTACTTATAGCTTTTCTACTATAGTTTTTAGATAGTTTAAATGTTTCTTATTCAAAATCAAAAGAAACAATCACTTCCACAGCATGTTCTGTCAGCACTGAGCCAGAAAAAGTTAGTGACGTGGAGAACCAAGAATTACATTTTTGTGAAACAATTGCCACTCATCCTTTAACACTCATGGTAATATATTATTCATATTCAGCTAATAAAAAAGGTATTCGGTAAAAACATTTTAGATTGAGCATAAACGATATTCTCTATTGAATCATCCATTAGTTATTTCTTATATTGACTTAAAATGGAATAGATTTGCAAAATGGGGTTATTACAGCTGTAAGTTTAAAAATGTACAATGAGCTTGCGTTAATAATAAGTTTATTTTAGTATGTCTTTTTTATCTATTTATTGCTTTTGGTTTAACAGCCTTAACTGTTATTATTAAGCCAAGTACAGCTAAAAATGGAACAGAAGAATTTATGTCAAAAAGGACACAAATGGAGGATGGAAATGGAGGTGATATTGGGCCATCAAATGTATGATATTTAAATTAATTCATAAAACTTTTTACCAATCATATTTACAAAGAATGTTAAAATTTACATTTTATAGATTATTTCTGGAATAATTATTACTTTTATTTTCTTCCTCCAGCTTGGATTGCTACTAGCACGATATAAATTATATAAAACATTTGATTTAAAACATCACTGGTTTGATATTTTTGCTCTTATATTAACAGTGTTTGCTTCTATGCCTATCTGCTTGTTTACACCTTTTGAAACACATTGGTATATCATCGTTATATTAAATTTCTGTGCATGGATTACTTTATTAAACTATATTAAAAGACATCCACGTTTTGGAGTCTACGTTGTGATGGCAAGTGATTTAAAAAAATGGTTAAAAAAAAGGATGATAAACTAATTTTTAGATTACTTATGTTTTTAAATCATTTTTACAATTTGCTCCAATTTTTATTATGGTTTTATTGCCCTTTGTTGTTTTATTTTATGTTTTACTCGGTGAAGGTGTAAGTATACCTTAGAAATCATTCAAGGCAGAAAAAAAAACTAATTTTTAGATCGGCGTTTTTGCATTTTTCGATACATTCATTCATACACTGGTTATGATGATTGGAGAATTTGATTACAAGGATTCCGTTGCTTCTAAAGAATCTTTTGTTACTTCTGCAATGTTTTGTTTATTCCTTTTTGCTGTAACAATTTTTCTCATGAATCTTTTAACTGGTTTGGCCGTCAGTGATACAACAAAAATCTTACAAGAAGCAGTAGTTGGAAGAAGAATTAAGCAAATCGAAACAATTCATCATTTTGAAAGCATTAAATGGATTAGAAAGAAATATTGGGACGGATATTGTAAAAAATCAAAAAGAATGAAAGAAATTGAAAAAGAAACTCATCGGCTTACTTCTCCTGGATTTCGAAAGCTCTTTAAATGGTGGGGAATGTCAAAAGATGCTGCAAGACGAATTGTAATATCCTTCCCATTAAATTTATACTAGCTCAACATTTTTCAGGACAATTGTAATCCAACTGAAGATAAACTTGCTGCTTTGGAAGAAAAACTCGATCAAAGCATTAACAATTTGAATGAAAAAATGAATGATATCATTGAACTGTTGAAGCGCCGTTGAATTGGATGAAAAAACTTTTTTAAACATGCTTGTTATAACATCTAACACTTTATCAACCATTACTTATTCGATTACTTAAAAATTTTTAAAAATTTATTGATTTAAAAGAAATCAAATAAAGCTTTTGTTAAATTGATCTTTCTGCTTAATACTTCAAGTTATGACAAACAATGTTTTTTAATGAATTCTATTTAAAATATTTATCATTACTATTAATTAAACCGAAATAACCACAAGATTGTATTAATAAAGTTAAACATATATTTACACAGAAAAATTTAACAATAGTTGTGTAAAAGTTTTTATGGAGATTCTCAAAAAAATTTAGTTGAATTGTCTGATTTTCGGGTACACTCATAAGTTGAAAAAAGGGTGCAGCTGTTATCAATGCTATGATTTTACAAATTTATGACAAAGGTAATCCAATAGAAGATAAACTTGCAGCTTTGGAACAAAAACTCGATCAAAGCATTAATAATTTGAATGAAAAAATGAATGATATAATTGAGCTGTTGAAACGCCGTTGAATGTAAAGACAAAAGTTTTTTAAACGCCTTTTTAATTTCAACTTTTGTTTGTTTGCTACCACTGTAAAAATCTTTCCTGTAAAACTTTTCTAATTCATTAATATCACGTTTTAATAAAATATTTTTTTAAACTTTTTTTTGTGTATCAACGCTTTCTGTTTTTGAACTTTTAGTTTATGCAAAACGTAAAAATATGGTCCCATAAATAGATAATGTGGGCATGGGGTGAATTGACCACCCTAATATTGGTAAAAAGTATCCCTAATATTTTAACCATCCCTAATATTGGTAAAAAGTGTCCCTAATATTTTAACCGCCTTAATATTCCTGTTGTGATTTGGGGATATTCTGATAAAAATCGTCACATTCACCCTACAGGTAAGCATTTAACAATTTAGCAATTACTAATTGAAGGTTTAGGTGTCGCAGTTATCAGTTCAGAATCGACAAATGTATACAAATGGATTTTCGAATTCTTAAAATCAAATCGTTTTTGTGAAGGAGAATGGATACCTGAAGAAGTGATGGCAGATAATTCTCTAGCTATTTCTGCAGCTGTTTGAGAAGTTTTCCCAACAGCAAAAAGAAGAAATTGTAAAGTTCATGTTATCCGTGCTGTTGATGAAAAATTTAAAGCTTTGGGTATTGATAAAGCAACTGCATCTAAAATCAAAGATCGTTCAACTTTATTTGATGATGAATTTACTTGCAATTGTCCAATTGGAACTCTTCGTCAACATTGCAAACATGTTCTCCTTGTCGAATGCATCTGTGGTAGAGAATGGCCAAATATTGCGTTATTGCGTCAAACAATCCAACAAGCTGAAAGAAATGGACCTGGAAGAAAACGAGGACATACTCGAGCATTAGTTGTTGATTAAATTTTTGTTGTTTTTATTATTTATTTTATTTTTTGTATAAATATTGTTTATTGATTTAGCATTTTATATCAGGGACACATTTAACCAATATTAAGGTGGTTAAAATATTAGGGATACTTTTAACCAATATTAGGGGTGGTTAAAATATTAGGGATACTTTTAACCAATATTAGGGTTGGTTAAAATATTAGGGATACTTTTAACCAATATTAGGGGTGGTTAAAATATTAGGGATACTTTTAACCAATATTAGGGGTGGTTAAAATATTAGGGATACTTTTAACCAATATTAGGGTTGGTTAAAATATTAGGGCTATTTTTAACCAATATTAGGGTTGCAAATTCCCTTTTTACCGATAATGTGACAAAAAAAAGTGAAGGAAGATAACTTTTTTTTCGACCGGCCGTGTCATGGTGGAGTGGCCGAGCGGTCCAAGGCGGTGGACTTAAGAACAACGCTTAAGAATTCCCCTGTGCAGATGCACGCGCGGGTTCGAATCCCGTCTCCACCAGAAAAATATTTTTAAATTTTTTATTAAATATTTATTTATGTGATCAATAAAAAATATTGTTTTTATTTTTTTTATTAACTATAAAAAAGTAGAAAAAACTGCTTACTAAATCATTCAGTCAATTGGAAGTGTACTTTTTAACAAAGATGATATTGTTGATGGATACAGTTCCTACGGATATAGTTGTTCAAACTTAAACGATTTTTTGAAAAAATGCTTAAATATTTTAGTCCTCTGAACAATTTTTTAATGCTATTTTTGACATTAACTTTTTTAAGAGTTAATTGTGATAAATAAAGTTCAAATATTAACTAAAAATAGAAAATAAAATAAGCATTTTTAAAAGCTGAATAGCAGTGCTTGCTTTTTTTAAATGGAATCAGTGCTTAAATTGTTGTGAATGAAATTTTATTTTTTTATTAAACCAAGTTTTAAATCTCTAGTATGCTATAAATACAATGGGTTGTAAAAACTTCATTCCATTTTTGGCCCGTTTTGGCCCGGAATGGCCCGGTTTGGCCCGGATTGGCCCGGCTTTAATTAAACGATTTCTAGAAGTCCAAAATTCATGAAACCTTCAGGAATAGTACATATGGGTCTAGGGAAGAGATCTATAGCACTTTTGGGCCCCTATGTACCCTCTTGCCCTCATGCTGGTTATCATTAACAGTTTTTTTTTTCAAGGTACACTTATAAAAAAACACCATGCTTGTGTTTTAAAACACATATTTTTATATGCACTTTTATTTTTCTAATGCGTTGAAAAAGTCTACCCTATGATGTCGTGAAAAAGGCTTCTGAAACTCGGAATCAGATGCCGGCAGAATCTTAAAAATACTTTTTTCGTATTCCTCATAAAATTTTGATATATAAAGTATATTCATGCAAAAATTGAAAAAAAAAAGTCTTTCGGCCTTCTGAATCTCAAAATTCTGAAGTCTGAGGATTCTGAAAATAATTTTTTTGGATTCCCCATAGTCGATTGCCCAATAATACATGTTTAAATCAAACAAAACAAAGAAAAAAGTTTTTGGCAATCTGAATCCGGGGATTCTGAAGGCACCAGAATTCTGAAAATAAAAAAATCAGATTCCCCGTAGCTGATTTGATATATATGTGCGTTCATAGATTTATTTATAGATGTTTACAATTTTTAAAAAAAGATTTCATTTTATTTTGTCATTTTTTGGGGTATGTGGGTACTGTCGGGGATGCCCTGAGGGCAAGAGGGTACATAGGGGCCCAAAAGTGCTATAGATCTCTTCCCTAGACCCATATGTACTATTCCTGAAGGTTTCATGAATTTTGGACTTCTAGAAATCGTTTAATTAAAGCCGGGCCAATCCGGGCCAAACCGGGCCATTCCGGGCCAAAACGGGCCAAAAATGGAATGAAGTTTTTACAACCCATTGTAGAGCTAGCTTTAAAATAATTATAATAGTAGTAAGGTGTTATAGGCATTTTAAAAAAAGATATGTTTTATTGAAGCAATTAATTACACCTCCGTCAAAATTTACGGAACATAAAACGAATGTGTGAAAATAAGCAAAATTTGGGCAACTAAAATACACATATAGGAGGAAATGAGAAACATATTTGTGAGAACAAATGTTATTTTTGATGTTTCTGATAATAGCTGAAAGAAGTATATGCGCTTGTGAATATTCGTTTTTTCAATCATTTTTGTGATGTACTTTAATAATCACATTTATGAACGGGAAATACAAAAGATATTTTCTGATTTAAGTTATATAAATAAATTTTACTAAAAATAGTAAATATTTAATTTCTTCATTAAACAAATTTCTTATATTGCCAATGAATATTGCTATTTTTAGATTGTTAAAAATAGTTCAGTCTAATAGTGATATTATGTATAGTTGGAAGAGTTAATTTAAAAAATACATAAAATGAATGTGTGAAAACAAACAAATTTGAGGAACTAAAATACATATACAGGAGGAAATGAGAAACATATTTGTACAGTACAAAATGCTATTTTTGATGTTTCTGATAATAGCTGAAACAACTTTGTGTAACTGTGAATATTAATTTTTAATCATTTTTTGTGTACTTTCATTATCACATTTTAATAAATTAACAGGAAATAAAAAAGTTATTTTTATGAGTATTTTAGTAATTTTAAAGAAGCTATTTTTAAACCGCTAAATAAAATTTTTGGTTAAAAAATTGTCAGCTGAAAAAAAAGCAAATTTTATTTTTTCCGTTTTGCAGAATTTTTCCATCGTCATAAAAAAATGCTAATGGCAGGACAGATTCCCATCATCACAAATTTTTTATATGCCATCTGTTGAACTCTGTTTTTCCCAACAGTAATTCCAAAATTTTGTATTCAAACAGAAACTTTAAAAATTTTTATAAAGGTAATTTTTGCAAAAATTAGGCTACATGAAATTGTGACTGTCATAATTCTGTGCACAATAATATTTTCTTTTTCAGCATTTATTTTGTGCATTTTTTAATTTTTCCAATTATGGCTGTAAAATCAATGCAATTGCAACAATCAAGGTATTATAATTTATTGATTTTGTGAAAACAGTTGCATTACTTTTATTCACTTTTTTTCTTACTGCACCATTGTTGATTTAAAATTTGTGCTCAGTGAGCTAGTACTGCAAGATTTTGTTTGTTTTTTCATTTTTCTGCCACAGCTTGTCTATTCTCCATATACGTTTTTTTTGTAATTATTTAAAAATGTCTTGTTTTTTCTGTGATAGTAATTATCATGTTTCGCAATATAGTGATGAAGTTGTTTCTGATGAATGCCGAACAGAAATTATTTCCTTAAAAAAATGTTGTTCGAATTGTTTTGCAATTTTGAATACTGAATTTAAGTGTGAAAATTGCGAATTCCATAAAAACTGTTTTAATTGTTTTTCTAACGACCATTGTACAATATATTGTCCCGATCGACTCAAAGGTAATAAAAATATGCAAAAAAAAAATACTGTTAATATAAACCAGAATTTTTTAGCTCTCAAAATGTTTCCTCCAAGAATTGACGAAAATTTATTTTCTCGTTTTTGGCAAGTCTTAAACTTTGAAGAATAGCTGCCACCCAATCCACCAATTGCAATTGCCACGCGGGTCTTTTGATATAAATAAATAATAATAAATTTATTGAGAGAAAGATTGAACGTCAAACAAACACAAATAAAAATGATGATAATGGACACCAAAAAAGAGAGCAACAAAGAGGGTATTTATAGACGTGGAGAGCATGCAACTAGCATAATGCAAATTTCTATACTTCATTCATTCTTCTGCTTTATTCATGGCGATGAGTTTGAGTCGAGTCGCCACACTCCCGAGGGCTGAGAAAGTTGACTTCCAGAGGATATAGAGCATTTAATGGACGACGAGTTGTTTTGCCATTGGAATACTGAATAAGAGCAGAGCGGCATCTTCCATCATTTCCATAAAGAAGTTCCTTGATTCTGGCGAGCTTCCAGTAAGATCGAGGGATTTGATCATCTTTGACGATTACCACTTCACCTGATTGAGGATAATAATTTGACCCACGAGTAGCTTTGTGTTCCAGTTGTTGTTTTTCACGTAGCAGATTTAAATATTGATCATTCCATTGCATCCAAAATACTTCAAGCTTGCACCATTCCTTCTTGCATAGACGGATGAGTCCCTCCCGAGGGGAAAAATTGTTCGGACGATAGTCTGGATCATTTTCATCTTCTGATTCATTTTCTTCGGAGATATACCATGTTGGTTGATAGCCAATAAGGTTTGCTGGACATAGAATATGTGGAGATTCACCATCGACATAGAGCAGAGGTCTTGAATTCACAATATTTTCGACTTCGACGATAAGCGTTGAAAATTCATCTTCTTCTAACCATTTTCTTCCAATTGCTGCTTTCAAAGGGATCTTTACGGATTTTACCAACCTTTCATATAATCCACCTTGCCATGGAGCTTTTTCAGCAATGAACTTCCATTCAATTTCGGAATTGGTAAAAAAGTCAAGACACACTTTGTCTGAGCAAATTTCCATCCATAGATTTTGCAAAACACCTGAGGCAAGAATAAAAGTTTTCGAATTGTCGGATAGTACAGTTTTTGGTACACCACGACGTGCAACAAACTTTCTAAAAGCTCGGATGAAAGCTGTTGTTGTCAAATCATTAACTACTTCCAAATGAATTGCTCTTGTTACAAAACAAGTGATTAACAATGTCCATCTTTTACTGCCATCTTTGGATTTGACATTAATAGGACCAAAGTAATCCAAGCCAATATGTGTGAAAGCTTTAGCTTCATTTACACGAGTTGATGGTAACATTGGCATTTGAGGAAGCTTAAATGGCTTGCTCAAATATCTTTTGCAGGCAAAACATTCCTTTTTCAGAGTGTTTTTAACCATTGCACGGCCCTTCACTATCCAATACTTTTTACGAATTTCTGCTAAAGTATGTGGACCACCAGCATGATAAAGCTTTTTGTGGATATGCAAAACATAAAGTTTTGTCAAGTGAGCTTCTGTTGGCAAAATAATTGGCTCATGACAAATTTTGTCCGCCTTTTGCATACGATTTTTGAAAATCATGAATCCTTCTTCATTCATTTCAACTTCACAAGTTTTTGATAGCTTGTTACCAGCAATTTGTTGTTCCCGATGAACTAAAATTGCTTCAGCTTCAATTAACTCAGATGCAGAAATTGCAGGATCCCAATCTCCTGAATTTGATAAAAAAGATTTAAATCTTTTGCAAGCTTTTAATATCATTGCTGCTACTCGAAGCAACTTGGTCCAACTTGAAAATCTTGTTGTATCCAAGATTGGTTCTACAGCAGACTCACTTGTATCAGCGATTAAAACAATATCGCATTCAGTAGCTTCTGACTTTTCAGGTTGCTTTGGCCAATTATCTTCACTTTTAGATAACCATTCAGGACCTTGCCACCATAAAGTGCAAGAAGCTAACATTGTTCCAGCAATTCCCCTTGTTGGAATATCAGCAGGATTATTTGCTGTTGGAACATACATATATTCACAGTCTGCTTCATGGATTTTTGCTACACGATTTGCGACAAATCTTGAATCTTTGCAATTATGAAGCCAATTCCAAACAGTCATGGAATCAGTCCATAGAAACTTTTTAAAACTTCCCTGTTGAAGTTGTTCTTCAACATACTGAATTGCAGCAGCACCAAGCGTTGCTCCCATTAATTCCATTTCGGGAATCGTTAATGGTTTTGACTTTTTTCGCTGAGGCTTTACCTTTGTCTTAGCAAAAAGCAAGTTGCAGCAACCACCATTCTTAAGATAAATTGCTGTTGCATATGAATCTTTCGAAGCATCACAAAATGCATGAAGTTCTAGCTTTCCTGTATTTTCCAGAATATGACGTTTTACAGCAAATTCAGGAATTACAGATTCTTCCATAAGATTTATCCATCCTTCAATAAGTTCTGAAGATAATGATTTATCCCATGAACTTGTGCTTTGCCATACCCCTTGCATAAAAACTTTGAAGCGGGTTGTTACTGGAAGAAGAAATCCCAAAGGATCAAATGCACCCATAATCCAGGTTAACATTTTTCTTCTTGTCCATAGCTGATCTTTACTTTTTTCCAATGAAAAAATATATTTATCATTTAGAAAATTCCACTTAACACCCAAAACTTTGGTGCAAGTTTCAGCTTTTTGTCGAAGATCTGCTGGAATGGAATCAACAATTCCTGTATCATTGGATAACCATTCACGCAAATTCATGGATGCTTTCCAAAAATGATTACAAAGCTTTTCACGAAGTTTCATGGCTTCAGATTTTTCATTTGATAATACGAACACATTATCGACATAAGTATTATCGAATAGCTTTTTGCCCGTTTCAGAATCAAATTCACGAAACCAGAATCGCAGAACAGCTGCGAGTAAAAATGGACTGCAAATAAATCCAAATGGTACTCGTCGAAAACGATAACAGATAATATTGTCTTTCGATAAGCTTTTTTCAACATCTTTTAGCCAAAGAAAGCGACAAGAATCTCGATCTTCTTTACGGATTCCAATCTGATGAAAAGCTTTTTCAATATCTCCTGTAAGCAAGTATTTGAACATTCTTGTTCGTAGAAGAATACCAACTAAATCTGGTAAAAGCTTTTTTCCTTTGAACAAGCATTCATTGATCGATGGATTGCTTTTACAAGTTTTTGCAGAACCATCAAAAACAATTCGAAGCTTTGTTGTAGGCTTTTCAGGGTTGAATACTGCATGATGTGGAAGGTAATGTATAACTTCACCATCTCCCCTTTCATC
Organism: Panagrolaimus sp. LJ2400; assembly: GCA_024447215.1. NCBI lineage: Eukaryota > Metazoa > Nematoda > Chromadorea > Rhabditida > Panagrolaimidae > Panagrolaimus > Panagrolaimus sp. LJ2400. Next base: position 11,825 of record JAMRYA010000208.1, read on the forward strand.
TTTAACTTCTTCAATGATGCCTTGTTCAACTTGTTCATGGAACTTTTCAGCATATTCTTGCAAGCGTTCTGGATGCTCTTTAAGCTTTTTATGAACAGAATTTAATCTTCCATAAGCAAGTCCCAAATTTGTAGGAAGAGGCTTTTTGGTGGGTTTCCATGGAAGTCCAACTTCAAAGCGATTACCAACTAAACTGCTAGATTTTTCAAATAATTCAAATGCAATTGAATCATCAGGATCATCATGCTCGAATCCCGCTGCTTCATATTGCCAATCTTCAACTTCTTTTTCAGTTGAAACAGCAAAATTTACCGTAACCTGCTTTTGTTTGGTTGGAGTTCCAACAATAATATCACCAATTATTGTTTCAAGGATGGTGGTTGAATGATCTTTTTTAACTTTGATTACGAAATCACAAAAATAATCATTACCAATTACCACCTGAGGCTCTTCGAATACTGTTTTGCTTGCTTGTTCAACTTTTGTTTTTAATGCTACTTTTGCAACTTCAAGTTTGTTACAAATCCGCTCAGTTGAATTCACTTGCAAAACTTTTTCACCTTTTGATGTTGCAATAGAAATTTCAAGCAACTTTGAAGCTTGTTGCTTTATCTTTCCACCAAAAGATTGAATAGCTAATATTTCTTCTTCAATCAGAGGCAGCTTTAGATTACTTGCCAACTTCTTTGTAACAAAACTCCTTGATGACCCACAATCCAATAGGATAACAACATCTTGACTCTTGCCAGTTTTAGGATTCTTAACTTTTCCCTTGGCAGTCATTAAAGTTGTATTTTTCTTTCCAGAGACTGTCTTTGACATTAAAGATGTTGCTTTTGAGCTTTGCTTTGGAACAACCTCTTCACAAAGAAATACACAATGATCATTACCTTTACATTTAAAACAATGAACATTTTTTGCACACTTTTTATCGTCATGGCCCATGTTTAAACATTTTGCACATCGTTTTTGTCTTGCAAGTTCAGCACGACGGCCTTCAATTGTTGTAACCTTTGGGCATTTTGAGCTTTCATGATTTTCTTGCTTGCAGAAAATGCATGATCTTAAACTCCTTTGAGCAGAAGCAAAACTTTCTTTTTGCTGTCTTGGAGATACAGTATCCCTTTTACGTTGTTCGAAGGAAGACTTCTCTTCAACTTTAGAAGTCCCACCTTGATCTTTGCTTAAAAGTTTTTTCCTTTCTTCAAATTCTTTAAGACCAGCTATCTCCTGTTTAAGCAATTCCATAATAGCTTGTAAACCGAAATCCGAACTTTGTGATTTCTTTTGGCTTACGGCTATTTGAAGCTTTGTTGGAAGCTTATCATAAATAAGATCTTCCATGGAATCATTTCCATTTGGATTAAATCCAAGAGTCTTCATTTGACGACATATGCAATTCACAAAATTTGCAAATGATCGTAAATCTTTATAGGAATATCCAGGTGGCTTCATATCATTCAACTTCTTCTTGAATGAACGAAGAATGGAAGAGGTGCTTCCAAATTGCTCTTGCAGTGTTTCTACAGCATCACGGTAAAACTTGCCGGATGTGTATCCATCAATTGCTTCCTTAGCTTCACCAGCCAAATATCCTTTCAAATAAGATAGCTTTTCAGCATCATTCAAAGGCTTCTGATCAACGGAAGAAGTAAAAGCTTCCCAGAATTCCAGCCATTGAGTTGGTTCACCATCATATACTGGTACCTTCAACTCTGGCAATCTTGCCGACATAAGCTGTCTTGCCAATTCGTTAACTCCAGTATTTGTAATACTATAAGGAGATTCAACGATGTAATCATTAGGACGATTGGTTTTTCTTGCCAATCTTGGTGTCCATGCTTTGTGTTTATCATCCGAACTTAAGCCACCACCAGTCCATTGATCACGTACACTTGAGCTTGCATGTGTAACATATACACCACGCTTTACTCGTTCAGCTCTTCTCTCAATCATATGCTCAGTATTTAGAACTTTGATCGAAGCTGTATCATGTTCCTTCTTTCGTGGAGTTCCACCAATTGATGATCCATTCGAAGCTTCAGAACCATTAAGAGAAAAAAGAGAATCAGATTCTTCTTGTAGTACACCAATACAATCACCTCCACCATAATGAACTTGTTGTTGAGATAGCTTGTGTTGACGATTAATCAAAGATAAAGTTGAAGCTTGTGTGCTTTTAGCAGAGATAGAAGCAGCAGCACTTGGACATGTTGAACTAGATGACGATACAATATCTTTGAGTTTTGCTAATAGAGCAACAATCTGTTCCCACATTGATCGTAATCCATTAGGGGATATTTCCCTTTCATACATATCCAAAGCTTCTTGTTGTAGTGTAGCATTAGCACTATTTGTACATGCTTCTTTGACTTTATCCAGCAATACCGGAATGCTTTTCCGATATGTCATCAAGACCTTTACAATCCCTTTTAATTCATTAACTAGCTTACCTTTATCAGCTTGATCATCTTCCAACAGTATTGTAGTAGTACTTATATATGAAGAAGCAGCAGATTTTGTAGCATTGATTTCAAGTTTGAGAATATTAAATTCCATATTCATTGTTGAAAAAAATATCAATATTCAGCACCTGGAGAAAATATAAAGCTTGATTCAGCAGGAAAACTTTGCCAAATATTGATGATGACCAAAGAAGAACAAAAACAATATCAACCATAAACAACCAGTTAGGTCGATGCACCACCTGTGGAGAATAGCTGCCACCCAATCCACCAATTGCAATTGCCACGCGGGTCTTTTGATATAAATAAATAATAATAAATTTATTGAGAGAAAGATTGAACGTCAAACAAACACAAATAAAAATGATGATAATGGACACCAAAAAAGAGAGCAACAAAGAGGGTATTTATAGACGTGGAGAGCATGCAACTAGCATAATGCAAATTTCTATACTTCATTCATTCTTCTGCTTTATTCATGGCGATGAGTTTGAGTCGAGTCGCCACAACAAACATTCATGGCACTTTCATTCCCAAATCTTTATACTACTATGAAATTAAAATCAATTAAAATACGATGTAAAGATGCACTTATTGATAAAAAGTACAAACAAATGTTTAATTTTGATTTTGTTGTTGCCACGACAAATCATACCATAAATTCCTATGATAACAGCGATAAATTTGAAATACCACCTTTTTTGAAGACTCCTATTTTTTATATTACCGATCTTAATATTCAGGGTTCTTCTCCGTTATATAGTAAAAAAATTATGTTATTATTATCACCAAGAACAAAATATTTACGATGTGAGACCGTAAAATTTCAACCAAAAATAACTTTTACAGAAATCCTTAAAAAAGCACCAAACCTTGAATATATTAATATTTGTAATTCAGATATTGAAGTTAGTAATTCATGGCCTGATGATTTTCGAAAATTCAATCAAGCGAATAATTTAATCTGTTTAAGCTTGTTAATTACTGAATTAAATTTTAATGTTGAAAGCTTAGCTGCTTTAATAAAGGTAATTGTACTAAACTTTTGTGACATTTCAACTATATATGTACCAATTGCTTAAAACTTGTAAAATTTTTCAGGAAAAATCTGGCAAACCCGTCATTCACTTACAACAGAATATAACATGTGACCGACAAACAGCGTTCAATGCTGTAACAAAATATCTTTCTGCATATTTTGTTCCAACAAAAAGTGAAGACAAAGCATGCGTAAAAGTTTTTCTTGAACATTCAAGCGGATGGTCTAGTTTTATTAACTATGAATATTCAGAACCTTAAGAAAATCATTTGACTTATATCTCTTGTTTAAATGATGTTAGGGTCTTTGCTATATTTTCCCTCTCTTTTGTATTGTACTAGTGTTATTTTTTTGTTATAAACCATTTTCTGAATAAAATTATATAAATAAATTTACTAAGAATAGTAAATATCTAAAATAAAATTAGCATTTTTAAAAATTAAATGGTTGTGCCAGCTTTTTTCAGTGAATAAAAATCACAAATTTAGTTTCTTCATTTAACAAATTTTTTATGTTTAGCATGCCAATAAATATTGTTATTTTAAGATTGTTAAAAATAGATCAGTCTAATAGTAATATTATGTATAGTTGGAAGAGTTAATTACACCTCTGTCAAAATTTCTAGGGATGCATAAAATGAATGTGTGAAAATAAACAAATTTGAGGAACTAAAATACAGATATAGGAGGAAATGAGAAATATATTTGTACAGTACAAAATGCTATTTTTGAGGTTTCTGATAATAGCTCGAACAACTTTTTGTGTGCTTGTGAATGCTGTTTTAATTTTTTCGTGTACTTTAATTATCAAATTTTAATAAATGAACAGGAAATTCAAATGCTATTTTTTAATTATTTTATAATTAAATAACTTAAAAAATCCTATTTTTAAACCACTTTACTTAATTTTTGTATAAAATATAACTCTCTTTCAAAGATGAAGCATATTCTTACAAAAAAAATAAGATTTTATTTTTTCCGTTTTGCAAAAAAAATTTCAGCGTCATAAAAAATGCTAATTGCAGAGCAAATTCCCATCATGACAAATTCTTTTTATGCCATCTGTTGAACTCTGTTTTTCCCAAAACTAATTCCAAATTTTTTATATTCAAATAGAAACTTTGAAAAAATTTTTGGTGCAGTTTTTGCGAAAATTAGGCTATGCGAAATTGTGACTGTGAGATTTTGATTTGTGTCAAAGATACACATAATTTTTTGGCATCATGAGAAATATATTTTTGTCTTCAAAAAAGTTTAATCATTGCTTTTTAGTCTTTCCCAGATTCATAGAAAATAGAAAAACACATTTAACTGTGTTTTTTTCTTCAGTTAGTTTTTTTCTGCTAGGTTTTTGAGACACTCAAGTTTCTGTTTTTTACTTGCCAAATTTTACTGTAATAAAACAGCACTTAAAAATTTTATTATAGTTTTTTTTATTGTTATTATTTATTTACACTTTCTTTTTCTTTCCTGTTTCCTATTTTTGATTTATAATTTCTTATTTTTAGTACCATAAGCTCATTACAGCTTTATTTGGCTGGTGTTGTTATTGAAACAATCGTACTTTTTTTTATCCTTTAACAAAAAGAAAACAGCAGACCAGAGATAATCCAATAAAACAGTCTTAGGACTTTAGTTGTTGTTGTTTCAAAAATCACACAATATTTTTTATAAAGTAAAGAAAAATAGCACATAAAAATTGTAATTGAATTAGTATTGCCACAAAATAAGTAAAAAACAAAGATTTTGTTGATTTTTCTTCTTCTGCTTCTGAATGAAAACAAGTTGTTGAAATTCTGGGAAGTAAACAGTAAACATTGTTCTGGTTATAGGGTGTTTGGTAGTTTTTGTATTATTTTTTTTGCAAATTTTTGGTTGTTTTTGATTAGAAGTCTCGTGAAGATTCTGTATTTTATTTTCTCTTTTTTTTGTTAGAAGAGTCAGCTTTTAAGTAGTTTTCGAGAACCAGTGTTTTTAGATGCAGTTTTTAGATCTTGTGAATATCACTTTTTTTTATGAGGAAAACTATGTAAAGCGATTAGGAGTGTCCAACTATTACGGGTATGGATAAAAAAAAGATAAATGTGCCGCTTTTTATGTGCGACAAAATGTGTCTTTGAGGTAGGGAAAAAACATTCTACCATGTAACATCTGGATAGCTCTTCACCATGAGCATAACATCTATTAGATATTCATTCTAACGGGCTGCCCGCCATTTTAAAAAAAATTTTAAGCGCTACTTCATTCATGCATCAAATATCATAGTTCATCCCTTTATACAGTAACTTATCTAAAAAATTTGTGTTTGGGAGATTTTTTCTAATTTCCTATCTTTCTCACACTTGTCATATTGTAAATATTAGATATATTCAAGGTACTTTGTGCTTGCGTTTTATTCCAGGGAATGACATAAGTGTATCCCTCTAGCTTAAACTATGTGAAAAAAAGTAAAATTAATTATTAGAAAAATAATTACCAGCATTACATGTTTTTCATTTTATTAATCGAAACAAGATTAAACATTTGATGTTTGAAAATAATAATATTTTATTTCAAACATCAAATAGAGCAACTGCAGTTGCAAGGTTCTCTCAACTTTTTTGTTATCCAAAACATGTCCTGCGTAGAAGCATAACCCAATTATAGGCTTTTTTTTAAAATTTTTACTAAAAAATTTGTTTATTTTCTTTATAAATTGTAACATTCGCGGCTCTAATTGTTTATTTGCGTTCTTTTTAAATTTTTTAAAAATCACATATAAACTAAATTTTTACAAATTTCATACCTGTAGTTTTTCAGAACAACAACAATGCCTGACACTGACATCCTTCATGACTGGACAAATTGGAAGCCATCATTCTTGGCTGAAATGTTTCCAATAAATAATCGTCGAATTATCAATAATTACTGTAGCTTTTCAACTTCTATGCTTGTTCACATCTTATTACTTTACGCAATTATTACTCAAACACCAAAAATATTTAAACCCTATCAAAAAGTTTTATTTTTACATTTGGTTATGAATTTTTATTATACTTTTGTTGGACTTTTAATGCAATCGAATATGGTTTATGGTAAGTAAAGAGGTTACTGTAAATGTGTTAATTAGAATGATGTTTTTAGATAGAAGTACTGATCAATTCTTTGTACAAATTGATGCATTAATTAAAAATCCTTCAATGGTTGCAACGGTGATTATGACGGGATTCAATGATTTTGGATCGTTATGGTATATCAGCGCGTTACCAGTTAATTATGTTTATCGATACTTTTTGATTTGCCGGTAAGTGCTCTAATTGCATCATTTTTTGAAATTAATCGAGTTGAATAAAAAATGGCATCAAAAAGTTTTTAAACTTTTTTTTGGGTTCGAACCTGGCACAGGCGGCTTGCTAGCCTGCTGCGTTAACCAATGCGCCACAGCTGCAAAAAAAAGCTTTCAAAGCAACAAATACATATAATTTCAAACTCTCTTTATTCGTTTTTTCTGTGTTGATTTGGCTTTTTATAAGCTTATTTATCACTTTTAAAACTTTCTATGTCGCTGTAGCTTAGTGGTTAACGTACCAGATTGTGCAGTTTATACCAAAGTTCGAATCCGTGGGAGAAATTTTTGCAAAATGTTAAATTTGTTTTTTTAACATCCATAAAAACAAACCTCCATTATTTGAATCAACAAAAAACTTCTTAATTTTTAGAAGCAAAGAATTACCTACCCTCTACTTCATTCTCCTAATCCTCTTATCCATTATTGCTCCCTTATTCATCGCTATCATCAATCTAATAAATTTCTGGCCTACACAACTCTACGCATCTCTATACGAGGCAACATTCAAACAATATGGACAAGTAATTGCTATCACAAAATACCGTGCCCTCATTGACGTCTACTCCGCTGCAACCCCTGTCCTAATCACTTTCTACTACTCCATCATTACCGTAACCTTCATCCTAATCTCTCTACGAATGTCTTCCCTCAAAAAGATGCTTACTTCAACAACCGCATCAATGCAAACACAAATAAATATTATTTTACTTGTACAAGCTGGTGTTCCTTTGATTATGAACGTCCTTCCACCAATTGCGCTATGTTTGAGTTGGTTCTTGGAATTTAATACACCAAAAGAATTTTTTATTTTTGGTTTGGTTAATGCTTGGACTCCATGTATTAATGGACTTACTACACTATTGGTAATAAAACCATATCGGCGATATTATTGCCATTTAATTTTAAAGCTATATTATCGAAAAGAAGAAGATATTCCGCTGTTTAAAACTTTTCGATCTAGATCTATTCAAGATTCTGTAAAATCTTTGTCTTAATTGTGTGTTTTATGTAAATAAATTTTTATAAATAAAATGTTTCATTAAATTTTGTGCAGTACTATTACCACGGAGATTGATTCAAGTATAAGTTATACTGTATAACATGAATGTTAACATAAAACATATCCCAACTATTCAATAAAATTTTTGGCAATTTGATGTGTCTTTAAATTCGTCAATCTAAGTAGCACACGATGTCACCTACTACTTTGTACAAAAATTGCTGGAAAAAAAATAAAAAGAATTTTGTCAATTTTAAAGGAGGCAAATGCCATGAATGCCTCCTCGCAATTAAATACAGGCTTGGTGTTTTTTTTAAAATTAGAAAAGAAAGCTCAGGATTTGTAAAAAGCATTTGAAATGCTTTTATCACCCTTCATTTCCCGGGAACTATGAGATATTTCTTTTCCCTAATCTTTAGCATTTTTTCCTGGATATCCGACCACGTCAAATTTTGTCTACGTGACTTTATTAAATCAATGTTTTTTTACTGTTTAAAAAGCTATTCCCATGGATATATGTGCACGATTAATCATCAGATTTATAAACATGTTAAAAGATAAAAAGCCATATAGCTGATATATCTTTATGTTGAAGAAAAAACATTTGTAACAGTTTGCAGCTATCTAGCACATTTAAAAGTGTTATTTATGTAAATTTTGCATCAGCAACGTGTACATGTATTAACATCACCGCTTGCCTTAAAAAAAGTTTGCTTGTTTTTTTCTTATCTTGCTTTTTTAGTTACCTATTTTTAACAAAAAATGTTGTATAAACATCGAATACATAATTATTTATTATTACTTGGTATTGCGCTTATATTTCTTTTGACATGGAAGAATTTGCAGTCATCAAATAATTCTTCCATGTATCATTCGTTGTCTTCAAATTATCAAAATTCAATATCTTCTAACAATTCTCTAGAAATTCAAATCAAAACTGGTAATATTGCAGAATTTCGTATATTAACTGCATTTTCTTCTAATCATTTTGATGAAGCTTTGTAAGTTTTTCTTTTTACAAATTGTCAGCCATTGTTGTGCTAGCTTTAATTAATACCATAAAATTTTTATAGGCGTAATTGTAAAATTATTGGAAAATTAGATGAAACAAAAAATTGGATGTCTGGATATATGATTGCTTATATTTTACAAGATGATGTATCGAGGGAACAACAAGATAAATATCGTAATGAATGTCCATTTGTTACTTTAAGAAAATTCAATGCTTCAAAATACTCAAATTTTGTTTCTCAAAATATATATGAATATCGTTGGAAACCGTTAATTGTTTATGAAGTTATGAAAGAAGTAGAAAAAGTATTTTGGATTGATGCAAGTGTTATTTTAAAAAATGATGCGAATGAAAAGATTACGGTAAGCGATCTTTTTTGCACGAATATGGTCAAGCGATTTTCTGGTAATAGTTTGTAAAGCAGAAATACTGTATTTTGATTATTATTTTTTTTAATATAAGAGGTTAATCGGATGCAGTTTTTGTTTATCAGAATATCTCGCTAACTACCAGTTTATGTGAGAATATGATTACTATCATTTTTAGGATATTATTTCAAAAATGGATACAAAATTTACAACATGTGGTTTAAGAGATTTTGGTGATGCTGGACATTCAATTATATATGCAACACATCCAAAAATGCTGCAATATTTTAACTTTCCCGAAGATACTGTAAGTATTTTGAACAATAGAATTTTTTGATTTAAAGAGGCAATTCCTTATGAACTTTTTAAACCTTATAAAGATATATTGGTCGGTACATGAAGAAAAGAAGAATGTGACGCTAGTACCTCTCTATGACTCCATATTTTTAGGCAAAGAAAAGTATCATGATTGCAGGAGGATTATTTATTATTTCAAAGAAATATGGAATGAATATTCTTGAAAAATGGAAAGATTGTGCATTAAAAAAAGAATGTATGGCACCAACAGGTCATAGCCTTTATTGCAGTTGCAAAGATGATTGCAAAGAAAAGAATATGTATGGTGACTGTCATCGATATGATCAATCTGCTCTATCAATTTTGGCATATCAATGTAGTACAAATTCAAGTGATTTTTATGAATCTACAACACTTCTGGATGTGCAAATCATGTAGGCTTGGATTTACTTATATATTTGTTTATGATAAAGATGTGCATTATGTGTTTTTGTTGATTAGTGTATTATTGTGTAGAGTAATGTTTTGTTAGTAATATTGTTCATTTAAATAATTAAATAATAAAAATATTGTTAAAGCAAAAATTTTAAAAAGTCTGTGCTGGAAATATTTACAATTATTGACTCTCTTGTTTCCGTTAAATAAAAAAAATCTATCGGTGTCAAAAATGTTTTTTTTTGTTTTAATTTTTTTGACATCGATAGACTCTTATTGCACGGCGCGGTAATATGCAAATTTGCAAAACTTTGGAGCAAGATCCCTCTGTGGAATTTAAAAATTCCTCGAAAAACTCTAATTGAATCGATAGAGAATTTTAAGGAGAATTTTTTCAATTAGAGTTTTTCGAGGAATTTTAAAATTCCACAGAGGGATCTTGCTCCAAAGTTTTGCAAATTTGCATATTACCGCGCCGTGTTATCGCCCACCTTTAAAATTTGCTTCATCTTTGTTTGTACAACTGTTTTTTTGTTTTGAAGGATAGTTATTCATATTTATTGCAAAATATCTTATTCTTGTGCAACGTGGAATTATTTATTTTTAACAATCGCTTATGGAGTTCATTTGTTAGCAATATCTCTTTTTTCTTGGTGGATATAAAAGGAATCTAGGCAGCTGGGAGTGAATGAATTACTGTACATTTTTTCCATTTTCATTTCATTAATGCTTTATGTCATGGTCGTTAAGCTCTTTAACGTTGGGATTAATTACTTAAAAAAATTGTGCTAAGGTTTAAAACAAAATAAAAAAAAAATATATGATACAAGGTAAAAAGGGAATTTGCAACCCTAATATTGGTTAAAAATAGCCCTAATATTTTAACCAACCCTAATATTGGTTAAAAGTATCCCTAATATTTTAACCATCCCTAATATTGGTTAAAAGTATCCCTAATATTTTAACCACCTTAATATTGGTTAAATGTGTCCCTGATATAAAATGCTAAATCAATAAACAATATTTATACAAAAAATAAAATAAATAATAAAAACAACAAAAATTTAATCAACAACTAATGCTCGAGTATGTCCTCGTTTTCTTCCAGGTCCATTTCTTTCAGCTTGTTGGATTGTTTGACGCAATAACGCAATATTTGGCCATTCTCTACCACAGATGCATTCGACAAGGAGAACATGTTTGCAATGTTGACGAAGAGTTCCAATTGGACAATTGCAAGTAAATTCATCATCAAATAAAGTTGAACGAGTAACAACAGCGACAGAGTATTTCATCATCTGGATACATTGTTTGAAGGATAGCTTCGAATTGATCTTGAGATGCATTTGATCTTCTAACATGCCAACTGCCATCGGCAAAAATAACGCCACCATTAGGTCTTCTTCTAAGATCATCAGCTGCAATCCATTCTTTATTTGAAACTTTGATAACAGGATTTCCATAATTTTTTTCAACACATTTAAAAAGCCAATCCTTCAAATTTCTAACAGCTTCCATTAAATCCATACGACGAGTAATAAAATCGACTTTAACCCATCTATTTGTTGCTTCCAGTGAATTATTGTTATTAACACCTTGTCCATTTGCAGCAAACCAAAATTTATCTTTTTTAACATATTGCCGATCAAAATATTCAGCAAATTCAACAACTTTATCTTAAAATATTTATAGTCAATTTCTTCAAGAGAATCGGCAACACCATAAAATACATGTTTCGCATTTGCTCCACGTAGTTTCTTTGCCGGTGGTGGTTCAGCAGGATATTCATCTTCAAGTTGACTTTCAGTAGGTTCTGTATTACAATACACAAATCTTCTTTGAGTAATCATTTGTTGAGCCATACTTTTGATTTTGTAATATGCCAATATGGAAAAGATCCGAATGATGAAAATAATTAAATAAAAAATATACAATACTCATATTGCTATATCACACCTTTTGTTGCAGTTAAAATCAGAAAAAACCAATATTTTAGTAATAAACATACTTTTCACACTTATTTAATAAAAAAAATATTAAGGACAAATTTTACCAATATTAAGGCGGTTAAAATATTAGGGACACTTTTTACCAATATTAGGGATGGTTAAAATATTAGGGATACTTTTTACCAATATTAGGGATGGTTAAAATATTAGGGATACTTTTTACCAATATTAGGGTGGTCAATTCACCCCATGCCTATGATACAACGAGTTTGATGGGCAGAGTGACCTGATGCTATTATTTGTTATTGATCGCTGAAATTGGTTTGTCCGGTTAAAACTTTGCCACTATTGATTAAACCTAAAAACACTAAACTTGAAACTTTTTTCTATACAACCACAAAAAACAAATCTAGCTCTATATTTTTTCTCTTAACTGCTGATGCGAGTGAATTTTTCTTCAGCAATTAGATTTATTTTTTCAGTACTCGCTGTAACTCAAAATTTCACAGACATCTAAAATAAAAGAAACCATATCAATACTAAAAGAATTATGAACACGGATGATGATTTTGCTAAGTCTTTAGATATGTCTAAAATTTTCAAACATGCAAGTCCACAAGAATTTTCGGTTTCATATCCTATCATCAAATACGTAATTCAAAACCCCCAATCATCAAAAGCATGGAAAAAGCTTATAAAAACATGCAAATACTTTTATTCAAAAAAACCTGCTTTACCCATACTTTGTTTAAATGTTATCTCTATTTCCAAATGCAGTGCTGATGAAGAAATTTTTAATCCGTATATGAATGTCCCAAAATTATGGGTATGCTATTCGCTTACTACCACCATAAAATCCGATCTTCCATCTTTGATTCCAAAAATTTATAAATTTGATCTTTGTGATTTATATGTGGAAAATCAAAATTTATCATTGGCTGATTATCAAAAGCTTACATCATCTTGTACTGTTGAAAAGCTCTGTTTAACATCTTGTAAAATTAAAAATGATGATGGTACTATTGTAACACTTGATACGTTACTTGAAAATCTTCATCGAATCGAGCGGTTTGAAATGTAAAATTTTATAATTTTTTTTTAAAAAATTCTATTTAAATTGCTTAAACTACTTTAGGAATGTTAATAATAATCCTTTCATGTTTAAACCAGATACTGTTATGAAAGTAGCTGAACACCTTATGGCGTTCAAAAAGCTATATCGTTTTAAATTGTCAGACGTTCCTGAAACATTTGATCTTTCCAATTTTCTTGTTGTAAGCTTTATTTTTACCGTTTTACTTTTTTAAATTGGCTCTTTATAGAAAAATAAAAGTGTTGAAATAACTCTTTACTACTTTGCTCATATTTCTGCTACTTCTAAAGAAGCGATCAAAAATTGCATGGAAAAAATGAAGAACAATCCTTCTTTTGCAATCCCTTTTATTTGTTTCAATTAAAATGTATTTCAAAAAAAAAGTTATTCTACGTTTTCATGCCATAATTGTTATTTATGCAATTCATACATGTTTATTTATTTATTAGTCAAGAAGATTCTCCAAGTTGAAAATGTAAAAAATAATTTGAAGTATGTATTATAATCGCTATAAGATAGAAGATAACCCTTTAACTGTTGTAGATGTTTAGTTATTTGTAGTCTACGGCGCTGTTTGTAGGGTTTCACGAACAAGTTGTAAATGAACAAACCTTTTGTCCCCGCAATTCAAGCAATCTAATCTTCAAAATATTACCAAAAACTTATTATTACCTTTAATTCTCCTTTTCTATAAAAATAAAACGAAAACTAACTTTCTTTCATTATTTATGAAAAAAGATAGTACGTATTACTTGTATTGTATTTTTATTGTAATGCTGGTATCCATCTCGCGTTCTTCGAGTGATTGAATAAAATAACTTCTTGTCATTGTGAACATCATTTCATTTTTTTGATTATTTTTTGAAGCATTAAAATAAAAAAAATCGAAGAAAAAAGAAGCATTTTTGTTCAGTAGAATTTTTAAATTTTACGCATTGGCGCAAAAACGCAATTGGCCAAAAACTTATCTTACCTCAAAACCTCTCGCGAAATTTGATGTGGATTTTAAGCATTTTCTAAATTAATTTGCTATACTTTATAAGACAATATTTTAAAATCATTTTATTTTATAGGTATAAAACCATTATATAATGTCAAATATGGATGTTAGTGACCTTCGTGTTGCATTATCTTCACCTTCAACCTCGGAATATGATGCAATTTCTACTTTTCAACATCCATGTTTCCAAAATTTCTCATTCTCTAATCCAATTATGAGATATATGATGAATATGGTCAAAAAGCGCAAGCATGCCAAAGCATGGAAGCAATTAATTAAAACTTGCAAATTCTTCTTTCTCAAAAACCCTGTTATTCCTGTTGGGCAGTTAGATGCCATGTATGGATATGAATGCAAAGGCGATGGTGAACTATTTGAAAGTTCAGTTATGTTTCCGAAATTGTGGCTATATGATACTTTCTGTGCAAATGCATTATCTAATATTAAAGGTCAATAAGAACTCATTTATCATGGGATGATCTTCAGAAGCTTACCTCTTCAGGGTCTATCCAAAAATTTCTTCTTCGTGCAAAAATTCTTCCTTCATCTGATGGCACAACAGCTAGCGTTGATATGCTCCTTTTAAATCTTTGGCAAATTAAAGATTTTGAATTGTAGGTTTTTATGAAACTGGTAATTCTTTACGTATAAATTTTTAAGATCCGTCTTCCATGATCCTTTAATGTTTAAAGCTGATACTGTCAAAAAAATGGTTCAAATTCTTTCTGGATTTAAGAAGCTTTATCGATTTGAAATATCTGATGTCCCAGAAACTTTCGATTTTGATGCATTTAAAGCATTCTTCATGGTTAGTAGCATGTTTGTCACCGTATTTTTGAAATATTGACCGATTTGTCCCTAACCGTAAAGGTCCCCCAATCGCTCCGGAATTAAAACCCCGTATCTTGCCTATAAACTCGTCTTAGTAAGAGATTGTTAGGGACAAAATATCAGTGACGAAGTCCTCGCTCAGTGAATTATTTAGATATGTGGATATAGCTAATAAATAGCCGACAATATCTATTCTTGATATAAATGTGTTACTAATGGATCCTTTAGGTTATTCTTGCTATTATAGCTCTTTGAAATCATCGCTCTCAAAATTTTATAACAAAGATAGATATTGGCTGCTATTTATTGGATCTATTCATATACAAATTAAACCCACAGATCAAGGATTCAGTCGCTGCTATTTTGTCCCCAACTATCTCTTACTAAAACAAATACAGGTAAACCTCGATTTTACGTCCACCTTTATTTTACGTCGTTTTTTCGTGATCCCTTGATAAATGTGAAATCGAGGTTCAACTGTATAAAGACAAAACATGGGGCCTTAAATCCGGAGGGAGATGGGGACCTTTACGGTTAGTCTTCCCCTCACTAATATACACGATTGCTTGGTCCTGGCCAGTGTACTCCCGCTTCCGCTCCCGCTTCCGCTTCCGCTCCCGCTTCCGCTTCTCGTAATGGAAGCGGAAGCGGAGCGGAAGCGATAAATGAGCTAATGGAAGCGGAGCGGAAGCGATTGAAAATGGAAGCGCTTCTTTTGACCTTGGCAAAGTTGCTGAAAAAGTATAAAATCTTGCAATTTTTCATTATCCTCAAAATTTTATTCTCATAAAAAGGCTTAGAAATGAATACCCTTGGGTTGTCTTTCTACTTTTTCTCTAAAATTACCTAATAAAATTTAATTTTTGATTTTTATAATAACAGATTTCTTTAAAAAATAGCAAGAAGCGGAGCGGAAGCGGTTTAAAATGGAAGCGCTCCCGGAAGCGCTTCGGAAGCGGAAGCGATTCCGAGAAGCGGAGAAGCGAAGCGGAAGCGGGAGCGATTCATTTTGAAGAAGCGGAAGCGGAGCGGAAGCGATAAAAGTGGGAGCGGGAGTACACTGGTCCTGGCCCACACAGTCTTTGGGAATTATGTTTGCTTCCTTTTTATATTATTTTTACTTTTTAGAATAATGAACGTGTCCTCGTACAAATGGATTTTTTGACTCCCGTTGCTGAAGCTTATAAAGAAATGGTTATGAATATTGTTGAAGAAATTAAAAAAGATTGTAACTTAAGACCACCTCGAATTCGTTTTTATAATATGGCTTAATTTAATATCGATGACGTTGCTGTTAGTTATTTTTAAAGATGAATCGAACGGAAGAAGGTAATACGGTGCATAGAACTTTTAGATTTAAAACTATTCATGATTCTGTTAAATGTCTTTCATTGTTATTTATGTTATTGATAAAACTTACAAAAGTTATTTCACATCATTTCAAACAATACTAAAACATCGAACAAAAGGACAGATTGGATACTGTAATTTCCATGAAAGGTAAAATTTATTGTTGTAATTAAACTGATTTATTTGTTTGCTTTTAATGGTATTATTTTTATACTGAGTTGGAACAAGAATTATGTCTTCAATTATTATTCTGAATATTTCTTTCTACTGTGTTCAGCGGCAATTACTGGTTCCTGGACAAACTCTTTCTAAAAAAATTTTCTTTTCGAAAAACCGATTTATGTTGTTGTTAATCACAAAAAAAAATCCTTTTGCTATTATTTTGTGTTTATTGATGCAGCATCTTTCAAGAACATATCTAAGACTACAGTAATTTTTTCTTCAAGGCAAGTTGCCTATTACATCAAATATTTGCATTATTGGTGAAGTAGGTAACAATAATTTTTATATTATTTTTTTCACTAAAGTAAACGTATGACAGAATATTTGAAGTCAAGGTTTGTTGAGTTTTTACTACTAAGATAAGTCAAACATTAACTGATTTAAGTTACCAAGTGGTCTACCAACAAATGATTTTCTCTTTAAAAATAATTTTTATATTCCAGTTATAAAAGAAATTCAAAACAAGATTACTAGATATATGGAAACTAAAATTGTTTTTCTTAATTTTATTGATACATTTGAAGATGGTCAAAGATGAATTTATATGAATATGGGGTTTCAAACATTGGCTTTCTCTGGAGATTCTCCTAATAATAATTCAACGATTAATAACAGTGATACTGTAACACGTGAAAATGATGAGAGAAAGGTGTTAACTGCAAATGATCAGTAAGTTTAAATAATTTTGAAGCACGATGCCAAACATACATAAAATGGTATTTGATTCGTTACCCCTCTGATCGAATCAAATTGCTGTTTAATAATTGATTCTTTACATTTTTGATCCCTTTTGAAAATTCTTTGGGTGTCAAAAACATTCATGATTTTGGTGAATGTATATTTTAGATACTCTTATCGCCCACCTTTAAAATTTGCTTCATCTTTGTTTGTACAACTGTTTTTGTTATGAACGATAGTTATTCATATTTATTGCAAAATATCTTTTTCTTTTGCAACGTGGAATAATAATTTATTTTTAAACATGCTGGTTTAATAAATTCAATCATTAGCTTGGTAGATATAAAAAACAGATGTAGTCAGATATGGATGGACAAATGTTCCGCTATCTTTTTTTCTTTTTTGCATCATTAAAGCTTTATGTCACGAACGTGGAGTATATCTTTGGTCTTTGCGTCCTTCAAAACTCGTGAATTTCACTGATCTTTTATAAGGTTTTTCGTCTTTTCTGGCAACATTTCATTTTTTATAGCTCAAATATTTCAGAAACTATTTCATCCCATTCTTCTATGACACCTGCAATTCGAAAAAAACTTGTTATTGTTGGTGATGGCACTTGTGGAAAGACTTGCCTTCTTACAGTTTTTGCAAAAGGCACCTTTCCAGAAGTATATGTTCCAACAATCTTTGAAAGTTATGTTGCTGATATGGAAGTTGATGGCAAGCACGTTGAACTAGCTCTATGGGATACAGCAGGACAAGAAGATTATGATCGACTTCGACCACTTTCATACTCGAATACAGATGTAATTTTGATTTGCTTTAGTATAGATTCCCCAGATTCAATAGAAAATGTTCCAACAAAATGGACTCGTGAAGTGAGGCATTATTGTCCAGGTGTGCCAATAATACTTGTTGGAAATAAAAAAGATTTACGAAATATTGAAGAGCAAAAAATGGTTCGAGAAGCTGCTGTTGGTGGTCAAAAAATTGAAGAACCCATTACAACAGAGAAAGGTAAAGCTGTGGCAAAAGAAATTGGTGCAGTTGCATATTTTGAATGTTCAGCAAAACTAAAAGATGGAATTCAAGAAGTTTTTTTGAAAGCAGCTCAAGCAGCTATGAAGGGAAAAAGGAAACAGCGGCAAAGGGCTTGCAGCATTTTGTAAATTTATTTATTAATTTTGTATTTAAACATAAATATAAGTAATAATTATATACATCAATCTCTAACAAACATCAAAATAATTTTTCTAACAAATCAAGTCAGCTATCAGAATAACCACAAAAACATTATCAACAACTGTTGCTTCACAAATTTGATTACATACTTTATTTGTTATTGCGTTTGTTTGTTTATTCAAATTTCCAAATTAGCTGTGTGTTTTTTTCTGACAAATCTCTCTATCTTGACTACAAGCAGCAATTTTTTTAATGCTTATTTAAAACTTATTTGGTTTTTAACTATTTTATCATTTTTTGTATCCTTTTTGATCACTTGGTATGCTTGATCTTTCACATAACAATTTGTATGAACAAAGGTCACAAAGTATAAAGAATCTTTGATTGTTTTTGCAAGAAAAGAAAAGCGGTATCCGTTAAAAAAGAAAGAGCTTGTTTAAAGCTTGTAAAAAATGGATAACATGAGAAAAACAACGAAAAACAATGAATAAAAAAATAGCATGGTATCCGGTGGTTCACGTGTTGTTGCTTTTGCTTATGTATTGCACAAAAACAATGTAAGCGGAAAAATACAAGAACTTCCTCCTCTTTTTTTGTAACAATAACAAGTTTTCAAAAAACGGATAAATTCAATGCTTTTCCATTCAACCTTTATCATTTTATCACTTGTTATCAGCAGCTATCAAAGAAAAAAATGTCAAACAATTTTTATTGGTCTTCTTCCAACAAGAATAACAGCAGCGGATATGATGGAAAACGTGATAATCGTGAAAAAGAAGAAGAAGCAGATTTAAATGAAAGAAAATATGGTCGATGGGAATCAAATGATGACGATGATAAAAATGGCAAATATGGATATGATAATTCTCCTGGATATCAATCATCACCAGATCGTTCACCTCCACAAAAGAATCATGATAATCAATATTATTTTACAAAGTTTGTTTTTTCTTCATTTTCTCAAATTAATACAACAAAAATTTCAATATGATTAAAAAGCTGAAGCTAAAAAATCTATTTCTTATTTCTCCCTAAAATCTAAACAAAAAACCATTAGCATACTTTAACAACTTTTTGAAGCTTGTATATTACCACATTTAAATATAATGACAAAATTTAAAGCTAAAATCGTTAAAACAATATGCAGAATATCAAAGATAAAAAAAATTAAGTAATTCTGGTTTTTTGTTGACCTTTTTTTCAAAAAAATCCTTCATCAAAAATATTAGACAACAACAGTTACAGTAGCCAATCTAATATAAACATTTTAAACTAAAGTTTTCTCAAAAAAATTAACAGTTATATGATAAATTACAAAAAAATAAATTCATTTTTTTATTTCTCCCTATTTTCAGAAACTATGATAATGATAAAGATTCCTCATGGTCATCTTCCCGTTCAAATGATGAAAATAAATATTCTGGAAGCAGTTCTGGAAGTTTTTATGGCAACTAATTCATAACCACGTGATCCTTTGTCCACCTCAAGGTAATAACCTTCAAATTCAAGCCTTCCCTTTTTTGTAATATTAATTTGATGTTTAATCTCTTGCACGATATCCGTTTAATCCAACATAATATAATATTATAGTAAATTTGCAAGGAAGAAAAAAATAAATAACAAAAAATAGTGGTGTTGCTAAAAAGTTATTTACATTTTATACGTAAAAAGAAAGCAAAAAGAAAAGAATGTGGAAGCTAAAACAAGAACTTCTCATTTTTTTGTAGTAAAAAATCTTTAAAAAAATACTGCAGTTTTTTTTATTAAAGTTTTATTTTTATTATGTTTTTTTTATTGCAAGCCTTTTTATCGTCGTCCGTTTCTCCTTTCCTCTTTTTCTTCTTTGCTGCGCTTTTTTTTTTGTCTGCAGAAAAAGTGCCCCTCTTTTGCTCTCTGTCGCCTGATGTACTTCGTCACGGACACACTTTGTAAAGAGACCAGCCAAATAAAAGGAAGCTCGTTTTTTGTTATATCTGCATGTGTACAACTTGTTATACATACAACTATGATTAACCTTTTGTTGATAGGAAGTGCCAACTGGAGCTCGTGCAGTGCCAGATTCACAGATCTATGATGTTGTTAGAAAATTTTTAATTTTTTTTGTTCAAAAGCAAAACAATGAAATAAAAACTGTAAAAAATAGCACTAAAAAATGAAAAAATTTTGTTTCTTTTTTTTTCTCTCTTCTTTTTTTGTTTTCAGTGTGTGTGTCCTACTAAGAGAACGTCTGTTTGAGAGAGGTTTGTTGTTGGAAGCGGCTGCTTTTTACTTACTAGTTTTGCTTCTTCCTACGTTTAACTAACTCTAGAAAAAATTGCTGTTCTTAAATAAAACAATAGCAACTAATTTTTGTCAGTAAAAAGTCTAATATAAAACAGTTATTTTTGTTGTTTTTCTTTTTTGTATATTTTTTCCGTTGCTTTTTTTTCATTTTTATCGATTGCAATTTGCAAAGTTAGAAACGTGTCCTTTCATTGAAAAAAAGTCGACCATGATGATTGAAAAGCAAAGTTTTTCGTGGCTATTTTTATTTGCTTTTCCTCCCAAAATAGGGCGATGTTTGTTTAACTCTTTACATCTCGCTTTTTGGCATGGTTTTTTTGATTGAAGAAATTTTTTGCGCGTTTTTTTTTGTATTCTATTTTAAGCATCTTACTTATTTTAAAAGAAATTAGGTACCTAAAATTGTTCCCATAAAAATCAATAAACCCAACCGCATTGTGTCGGTGATTGGTGGTTGACAGTCCTTGGCATTATAAAAAGATCAAATGCCGCAAGCGTTCATTTACCTTTCTATCATTACCGCTCTTTTCTTCTTTTGTTATGCAATGACCTCAATTTTTGTGTGACATTTGCATCTCCATTTTTTCTTTTGCTTATTTTCTCTTTATTTCAGCATCACCACATTAAAAATGGTTGTATCTGGCAGTTTACCTGGTACATTTGAAATTCCAGAAATAATTAATTATGCTTTAACAAAACCTATACCACAAAGCTTTCCCTTTCCATCTGGTATTATTCATTATCTCACTCATACACCTTCATCATCCAAGGGCTATAAAAAACTTCTACGAACATGCAAATATTTTATTTATAAAAAATTTCTTTTTATAACAAATAATTTTTATGTTAAAGATGAATCAAATGATATTTTGTTGGATTATTTAATTAAAATTGAAGCCTTAACTGATAATTTGTTATATAAGTTATGGCTAAAAAGGATGTTAGTTATGGTGAATGATAATGACAGCAATGTTATGACACGGATGTTGAGGAATGTATATCGTTGTGATTTAATCGATATTACTGTTTCTCATCAAATATTTTCTTATGATGAATATTTAATTTTGGTTGAAGGTGGAGCAATTAAAGAGCTGAGCTTTTATAATGTATTGGTTAAATATAATGATGGAAAAGTTGTGCCACTTGAAGGCTTAATGGAAATGGTTCCAAATGTTCAACAGTTTAAATGGTGGGTAATTGTTATTAATAGAGAGATGGATGTAGTAGATAGCTAAAATCAAATTTTGAATAATACAACAGCTACAATGCTTTTTATGGCTTGTGCTGAAAAGTTTTAAAACGAGGGATAATTTTTCAAAGCAGATTTTTTTGCTATAGCTTTTAAAGCATAAAAAAATGAGATTATAATTTGTCTCCGGCTTTTGAAATTCAAGAAAAAATACCAACTTTGTAAAATAATATTGATTATCATGATTCTTTTGTGGAGGTGACCGATCAGGCGATGATTGATATCCTGGAGAATTATAATATCTATATTTGCCGCTTTTATCATCATCATCATTTGATTCCCATCGACCATGTTTTCTTTCATTTGAATCTTCTTTTTTTAGCGTTTCCATCATGGATTTGTTTCCTTCCAAAGTTAGCATAAACCTTTGATCTTTTGCCTTATCAAAGATGTGGCACATTTAAAAATTTATTTTTGCTTTTACTTTTCTGAGAATTACTTTAACTGATAATAATAACACCCTTAATCCACATTATCGCATTTTAGCTCCTACACTGAAACCTCTGAATCTGCAGTCACATTTAAAACAGCTGAAAATCTTTGCAATCTTCCAATATTCAACAAGCTAATACGTTTTACAATTTATGATAATTATCCACGATTTAATGCTATTCATTTTTGTGATTTTATTAAAGCAAGTTTATTTACCTGCTTCATTTTCACAGACAAAATCTGATAGTTTTAGAAAAATGGCGGTAATTACTCAATGATATTTCGTTCAACAATTATTGATGAAGACTGGTTTAAAACCTTTGACAAAACATTTAAAGATTCTGATTTTATTGTTGAGAAAAAGGTATATGAATCAATGATACCGTATTCAAGGACAAATAATATGCATAATATAACAAAAATTGAAATAGAAAAGAAGTAAAGGTTCGAATTATAATTAATTGTTGTTATTTATTAGTAGTCTTATGCCTTGCTTAATAAGTAATAAAAATGTTTTTTCAAAATAGGCTTATTAGGCTAGCTTGAGAAAGAGTTTATATGGATTCAAAAAAAACGACAAAAAAGTTTGATTAAAAAATTGAAAAATTATTCATGCTTGTTTTAATATTGATTTTATACCTTTTATCTCATCATTTTACCAGCAAGATGAACGATGGCTTGCATAAGTACAAATATCCCAAATCCAAATACCAAACCAGTTGATCCATTACCCGGTGTTGTTGTAGCTACAACAACATTTTGACAACATGTTGGTCTTGAATAACACAGGTCAATATACACTGAAGTATTGACAAAAGTACTAGAATCTTGATCACAATTATTCTTTGCATAATCCGTAAAACATTTAATTCGTTGTCGCTGTCCGTCACAATCAAGGTCATATTCGGTGCAAGCTTTTTTAATACCAGATTTTTGGGAACAAATAAAAAATTTGTAATAAACTAAAATGGAGTACTGTAATTGACATAGAATTACTGTAGCACATGAGGTGATTATAGAGTTTTGCTTAAAACATGATGTATGCTTTTTTGAAATAATTAGGAAATACTTATGCTAATTTTTAAAGGCCCCAATAGAGAAGTGCTATTTCCAGCTTAAAAAAGTAACACATAATATTGTCTGGTAATTTAAAGAAAGTATTGCATTGTATAACTCTATTATCCTCCCTTGTTAATGCTATTCAACTTACGTTGATATCCTGCACCACACATATAATCATATTCATAATAATTTCCAATATAATTTCCTGCATCTTTCCCACCAAATGTTTGAACATTTGTAAAATCTTTTGTATTCATGCAATCTTTGTATGGTTCAACACATGTTTGAAGGGCATCAAAGATATGAAAGCAGAATGTGCTAACATCCTGCCATTTTTGTAAAAAGTTTGAAATTGTATTTAAATAATTATAAAATGAAATATTAGTAATGTTAAGCGTAGACATATATGTTTCATAGCAAGATTCAACTTTCTACAAACTACAAATTAATTTTTTTATTAAAAATATTAATAGAGCTTACAGTAACATCATCAGCAGAGCAATCACAGCGTATCACTTGAAAGCTGGTAAAGAAAATAAAAACTGCAAAAATTAAGGACACGTTTAGCTTCATTTTTATTCAACAATAACTTTCTTCCTTGTCTCAGAAAGTTTTTTTTTACCAGAATAGACGAATATCAATGATAAGAGTGCAAACTTTTTTCGTTTATATTTATGACAAAAAAAATAAGATGTCCCACGTTTAAAAGTGCATTTTTAACTATTGATTACACACACTGTTATAAAAAGCGGAATTCAATAAATATACATAAAAAATGCTTGTCTTTGAAAGGAAGGGTTGTTGATAAACGTCATTTTTTGCTATCCTCCGCTTTATAGGAGTGCTTGCATGAAAAACATTTATTACTCATGCTATTAAAAAAAAAGAACTAATAGAAAAAAAGAAGTATGACAAAACTGGCATACTTCTTTTTTTAATTTTTAAATTGTCTCAATCAAAAAGTTTTAATAACAGGTTGTTCGAAGGTGTTGTTTGATCCTGTGACATTTTATTGGTTTTTCATGAAATTTTCTGATTTCTTTAAAAGATGCAAATGGGTACCAGAAATCATGCCCCAAAGACATTTTTATGTATCTTTAAATATGGTGGTGATATGTTTCAAACAGTGTTGCACAAAAAATCAAAAAATATGATCGAATTTAGAGTCAAAAAAAACAATAGAAAAAAGGCCAAAAAAAAATGCAGTTGCAAAGAGAATGATAAAAATCTTTTTTACTATAATATTTTAGCAAACCATTTTTTAAAAAAGTTGACGTACTCATCTTTACTGGTTGTCCTGGCTTTTCTTTTAGATGCAAGCAATCCTTAATTTCTTCATGATTCATAAATCTATCGAACTCAATTTTCTCTGCATGTTTTTGAACAAAAAAAGTGTTCTCAATAAAAGTCTTTTGAGTCACTATTATTTTGTTGATTTATACCAAGCTGTCAGAAAAGCTCTAACTTTTTTCTCCCAAAAAAGAAATAATTTCATAACGCAACGCATTTGTTTGTGTCTTTTTTATTCGTGCTATTTCATTATTGATTCCTTTTGTGTTGTTAGGACAAAGCTTACATTTTGTAATTCATTTTGTTTCCGAAAGTTTTTAATTCTTTAGTTTTTTTATTATCCACTTTTGCTATAGTTTTAGACGTGAAAAATAGTTTTTTTAAAAATTTATCTTTTAGTTACAAACATCATGAATAATGATACTGTTTTAAAAGCAACAGTTCCTGGAAAAATTTGTTGGCCTGGTGGCTCATCAACGAAACAATGCTTTCCTTTTCCAAATACAACGATCTATTATATTGCTATGAATCCATCAAGTCCAAAAGGTTATAACAAAATGATTCAAGCCTGTAAATATTTCTTTGAAACAAACCCTATTCTTATTGTTAAAAATATGAATGAAAAAAGTATCTGCTCAAATGAAAAGAAATGTACAAAAGAATGTTGCATAAAAATTAATATCAATGATACCTCAAGCCAGTTTTGGCTTACGGCAGAATTAAATCTTAACAAAGTTACCTCAACTTTTATTTCTTCATCATTATGCCCTAAAATTTATCAATGTGGAATTAAGAAACTTGCATTGAATGATACAAAAATCAGCTTTGATGATTTTAAATCTTTGGCATTTTCTGCTGCAATCGTTGAACTTATTGATGCTTCTATGACATATGTTGATGGAAATGTTGTAATGCTTGAAGCAATTCTTGAAGCTCTACCAAATGTTGTAGAATTTTTATTGTAAGTATTATTAAATTTTTTAAAGGGTTTAGGATTCATGCAGACAGGAGTGTCACCAGAGGGAAGCACGTGCCCATTAGAGGGTGAAAAAATCCCTTGATTTTTTGTTGCCGTCTTGTTAAAGCGGCAAATGTGACCTTATGCAAATATTTTGTCTCCAAAATTTTTCTTTATTTAATTTTTTTAGTAAAGTTACTGACATTTCTGCAGTAACAAGCTCAACAGTAAAAAATATTACCAAATCTTCCAAATCTTTCCCATCTTCGAAGATTAACTTTACTTTGCATTCCTGAAGCTTTCAGCCTCAATGATGTTATTGCATTTTCAAAAGTGAGTTTTCCCTTATATTTTTTAATTTTATGCTTTTGCCATTTTCAGAATCGCAGAGATATATGGTTTACCCTTCATTATTCTCAACATAAAATTTCTGCAGAATTTAGCAATCAAATCAATGCATTTGTTGCTATTGAAAAACAAAAAATGCTTATAGATCGTAATCTATTTTTTATTTAAAAATCTGTTGTATTTTCTTTTTAATGCTATTTTTTATACTTTAACTTTAACCTGTAAAAAAATTTTGTTACAAAATTATATATCTAACGAGGAAAAAAGAACACACAGAGATTGTATCTCTTTTATTCCAATTATGCCAGGCACATATTATATGGGATAGAAGCCCAGTATGTTGCCAAATTATCTTTCTAAGAAAAAGTGGAGTATGCACATTATGGAAATTCTCATTAATAGTAAGCAGTTTTGAAGTGGGAACTTGAGAATAATTATTATTTATTGTGGTACAACAAACTTTCATCCACCAATGAATGCACTCGTTCCTTGATAAAATTTAGTCAATAATTTTTCCTAAAAGCTATACTTCAACCTTTCAGCAATAAGTCATCAGGTGCAGTAAAGTTTTTATAAAAAATATATTCCTTCATTATTCTTTTTTATCGTCATCGCAAGCAGTTTGTCTCTGAAAAAATGCAAAGCTTCACTGATTTAGTGGCTATTACAGAAAATGCTACTTCTGATATTCCCTTGCTAAATGAATTTTTGTCGAAAACAGAATGGGATATTATTGGAGAAAGAGTGAATATTGTTATGAAAGCAAAGCAGCTTGTCTTTGAAGACCAAGATTATTCGATTGATGATGCAATAAGCAGTGGAATTATTCCATTTTTAATTGATTGCTTAAAAATGGAAGAGTAAGTTTATTTTCTGTTTTACATAGTAACTAAGCATGGACGCGGGCCCATTTTTCACGCCCCGCCGTCGGGCCGAGGCTTTTTTTCTTCTTGGTCGCCCTTGCAGTTTTTTCCAAAAATCTGAAAATTACAAGCCGGGCCAACGACGGCTTTGCGCACCCCCGTTCATGCCTAATAGTTACAAATAGTCTGTTCCTTGTTTACAACGAAAAATATTTTCAGTGATTTTCTTCAAAGTGCTTGCCTTAGTATCTTAAACGAAATTGCTTTTGATGAATCAAAATACAATCAAACAATGATAGATTATGGTGTTGTTCCAATTCTAATCAAACTCCTTCCAATTACAGATGAAGAAAACATCGATAGCTCTGTCAGATCTCATTGTATTGAGCTTCTTGCAGCTCTTTTGAAACAACAACCTTTAATTTTCGATCAATGCATGGAGCTTGAATTACATAATATTCTTGTTTCTATCATCAATCCAAATACATCGATTGAAGAATGGATGTCACTGGTTAAACTTATTGCAGTATGCCAACCTAATGAAAAACTTATACAACTTGTCCAACAATTCTTATTTTCGCTAGAATATGCTTATCATGATGAAACCGAGCGAATGAATATTTCAATTATATTAAATAATTTATGTTATGAAGAAAGTGAGCTATGTGAAGCGGTTATTGACTCTGGACTTCTTTACAAATATGTACCACAATTATTTGTTTCAACAAAACAATTTACCATTAATATGCTGATGTTGTTTGCTTCAATTGCATATCATCAAAAATATAATGAGTTTTTCGTTGACTGTGATATGCTATTTCAGGCTGAACAATTTTTCAAGTGCCTTAAGACATCCTATGATCCAGAAATAATGGAAGAAATATTATTTTTGTTTGTTAATCTTGCAAAGGATGCAGATATGATTCAAGCTATTATTGAATCTGATATGCTTTGTACAATTATTGATCTATCGCAATGGAGTCCAAAGAAAGAAACATTTCCACTTATCTTACAAAATTTAATGAAACAAGGAACACCAACCCAAACACGTGCAATTATTCAAATGAACGCAATTCCAGTATTAGCTAATCATCTCAATAAAGATGGTAGCGAAAAAGTTGTTGAAAAAATTGTGGAAACATTTTTGATTATCTTACAAAAAGTTGAAGATGTCAAATCAATTTGTGATGAAATGGAAGAATATGGAGTTGTTGATAAAATTAAAATGTTACAAGACCATGAAAAGCAAGATATCCGTGAAACTGCAGCAAAACTTGTTGATACTTATTTTGTTGCAAAATCAACCAATGATACTAGCGACAGTATGAAAAATGAGTTTGAACTTGTTTAAATTTTTTTTATGATTTTTTTTGTTTGTCCGTTATTTACGCAATAAAATATTTTTCTTGCATACAACTTTTTGTATTTCTTGTTTTAGTTATTTTTACAACTTTCTGCAGGTTGCTTAACGTTGTTTCAGCAACATTTTAACGGCTTTTGTTTTAAAATTACAAATGTCGATATAGTAATAAAGTTGGTGGTAATTTTAGAAATAAAACGTTTTCGGAAAAATATGATAAGCCCAATTTTATCATTGAATTGCGTAAGCTATCATATCATATCATATGTTCACTAACTGTCTACGGTTTTATAACTTGCTCTTCATTAAAGTTCTTAAACCTGTCGGCCAGAGAGGTCAATCATTTCCCATGTCTTGTGTTGTAAGTCGTATAGTTCAGTTGTCACAGCATAGAAGGCCTTATCGTGCGTCGGTTGATCGAATCCAACAATTGTTTTTACACAGATAGTACAACATTGTATTTTTTGTTTCACTCTCCATTAAACATACCAAACAAAATTTTGAACATTGGGAATTCGTTCCAAAATAACTTCAAAAGGAACAACTGATTTATCAGGATATTTAACAGTGACATTCTCAAATCGAAAATCTTTAATTTTACCTGAAGCAGTTAAAAATTGATAATCGCTATATGTGATAGTCTGATTTTCAATGCTCAATCGTGTTATATCACAGCGATAAACTTTTTTAAAAAATTCATCAAACCATGTTACATTACAATTGCTGCAATACAATCTACCATGTAGCCACAAAATTCGAATTTTTTTTAAATCTAAGGATTCTATTGAATAATACATTGTTGAATTTAATAGTACTGCACTTTCACACATGCATATCTTATTTTTTGCTGCAAAATATTTACATGTTTGTAGTAATTTTTGGTACCCAATATGAGAAGTTGGATGCTTGGAAAAATAATATACAATGTTTGATGGAATTGAATATTCTTGCTGGTGATAATTTTTGAAATCAAATTTTTTCCAGAAATACTGTAACTTTAACATTGTATATGTGAACGGTTAAAAAATGAGCCGACTTTGAGATGCAAAGAGATTGCCTTTGCAAAAACTTTTCTTAATTACTTATGCATACATGGTGACTCAAATATCATAGTATGGCTGAATTTCAGCCATGTCTCATTACAATACGTACTTATATATGTGCGTATACAAAGCATATACCGTAAATGCTCTATTAGAAGCGCATCTCTAATAGAAGCGCATCTCTAATAAAAGCGCAGGCAAAGATTGTTACGAAACAATAAAAGCGCATCTCTAATAGAAGCGCACCCTAAAACAAAGAGGTCACAAAAAACAAAATTATTGCTATTTTGCAGGTTTGTATATTAAGCAATAGATATATTGACTTTTAAGCAAAAAACCATATTACCTTAATAATTGATCAGTATATCCAATTATTGCTGTATTTGTGCCGATTTTGAATAAAAAATTTTTTTCACACATCAACGAAAAAATAAAAGCGCATCTCTAATAGAAGCGCACTCTCCAATAGAAGCGCAGCAAAAAGTTGAATGAAAAATAGAAGCGCAGCGCTTCTATTAGAGCATTTACGGTAAGATCAATAATATACTCAATTATTTGAACCAGCTTTTTGTTGATCACATTTGGGATTGCCTACTACTCAAGCTGTTGCGTTTTTAGGACAAACATACAGACATATATAACCGTTTATCTACCGTCCGTTCATTTTTTGTCATGTACTCATCAGTAAGTTTTCCCTAAAGTCATACTTCTGCTTTTTCAATAACTGCACACACAACTTCATTAGAAACCATAATTTTTTTTAAATATATTTCTCTAATATTTAGTTTATTCATCGTCATTTATTATCATCCTGCAAAATGCAGAGCTTCGCAGATTTATTGAGTATTACTGGAAATGAAAATGCTGACATTACTTTGTTAAATGAAATTTTGCCGGTTGTGGAAGATGGTGTTATTGATACAAGAATGAATATTGTTATGAAAGCAAATCAACTGATATTTGAAGATAAAAAGTATTCAATCGATGACGCAGTAAGCAGTGGGATTATACCATTTTTAATTGAATGCTTAAAAATGAAAAAGTAAGTTAATTTTTCACATTAAGAGAGTTAACGCTTCCAAGAACCAACAAAAATTATGTGCTTTTTTTTCTTCTTAGCAGCTACTTGAGTTAATAGCATCTGTTAAAATCATTCCTGACTATTTTTTATATTTAAAAATTTTCAGTGATGCTCTTCAAGGTTGGTCACTTTATATGTTAATAAAAATTGGTGTTGAATCAAAATATAATCAAATAACAATTGACAATGGTGCCGTTCCAATTTTAATCAAGCTCATTTCTATTACTAAAGATGTTGATGTTAGAGGTGGCTGTTCTCAGTTGCTTGGACATCTTTTGGATCAACAACCTTTAATTTTTGATCAATGCATGGAATTGGGATTACATGAAATTCTTCTTTCATTTATCAATCCTGATATATCGCTAGATGAATGGGCAGATCTTTCATACATAGTTGCTACATGTCAACCTAATCAAGAGCTATTAAAACATGTTAAAGAATTTTTACCATCTTTAGAACAATATATTTATGCACCATTATGGTTTGGAAATGATGAAACTGATCTGGCAGATATTTCAACTATTGTATGCAATTTATGTAGTGTAGAAAAAGAAATGTGTGAAATGGTTATTGCTTGTGGAATTCTAGAAAAACTTGTACCATTATTAGATGCTTCCAGGGAATTTTTTACATGCAGCGTTTTGGCAACATTTGATTATCTTGCTTATCATCAAAAATTCAATGACTTTATTGTTGGCTCTGGAATTTTAAATATGATAAAGAAAATTTTAATGTGCCCTAAAGCATCTTCTGATGAATATATAATGGAAATACTACAAAATATGCTTTTTTTCTTTGCAAAGGATTCAAAGATGGTTCAAGCAATTTTTGAATCCGATATGATTTATTCAATTATTGATATATCACAAAGCAGTCCAAATAAAAAAGAATTTGCTATTATATTACAAATGTTGATGGAACATGCCACTCCAAAACAAATCTTTGAAATTATTAAAATGAATGCAATTCCAGCACTTTCAAATCATCTCAATAAAAATGGTAATGAGAATTTCATTGAAAAAATTCTGGAAGCATTTTTGATTGTTTTACAAAAAGTTGAAGATGTTAAAGCAGTTTGTAATGAAATGGAAGAATATGGAGTCGTTGAGAAAATTAAAATGTTACAAGACCATGAAAAGCAAGATATCCGAGACGCTACATCAAAACTTGTTGAAACTTATTTTCCTGTAAAATCGGCAAATGTTGGTTGCTACAAAATGAATGATGACGATGACTTTGAAATTGTTTGAATCGCTTGTACAATGTTTTTGTTGTTTCTTTATTTGTTTATTATTCAATAAAATATTTATTTTGAACACATTAATAAGATATTACATAAATACATGTTGTTACAATAATAGTCTATGAAAGTTGAGTATGACAAAAAGAATTTTTAAAAACTTCTGCAACAATTTCAAGTCGAAGTGATGCCAAATTTCCATTAAAAGGTTTTCCATTTTTGATACAATCTGAGAGAAAATTGACACAAAATGAACAAAGAATTTTTGCATTTAAATCCATTGATGCATTTGCCAATGCCGAAACATTTTCA
This sequence comes from Panagrolaimus sp. LJ2400, assembly GCA_024447215.1. Taxonomy (NCBI): domain Eukaryota; kingdom Metazoa; phylum Nematoda; class Chromadorea; order Rhabditida; family Panagrolaimidae; genus Panagrolaimus; species Panagrolaimus sp. LJ2400. The sequence goes on from JAMRYA010000208.1 coordinate 43,594, forward strand.
GCAGTAATAAATTCACGTAATTTATGTTCAACTTGTTCCTGAAAAAGTTGTAAGATTATTATTGTGCAGGATAATTTAAGCACATGGGAGGCAGTTATGTCCATGCTGGTGAGCGGCAATCCACTTGGATTGAACAGATTTGGCATGGTTATTTTATTGAAGAATTTTCAGCTCGTACTTTTGTGTTTTATATATCTTAAAAACATTATAAAAAGGTCAAATGCCGCAGACATAGATTTATTGCGTTCATTCACCTTTCCATTATTGTTCCTTTTTCTTCTTTTATTATGCAATGACCTCAACTTTTGTCTGACATTTGCATCTCTTTTTTTCTTATTTTCTCCATATTTCAGCATCAACAGCGCCACACTAAAACAAAAGATGGTTGTATCTGGCAGTTTACCTGGTACATTTGAAATTCCAGAAATAATTGAATATACTTTATCAAAACCTTTACCACAAAGTTTTCCCTTCCCATCTGGTATTATTCATTATCTCACTCATTCACCTACATCCGCAAAAGGCTATAAAAAACTTCTACGAACATGCAAATATTTTATTTATAAAAAATTTATTTTTATTGTTAATAATTTTTATGTTAAAGATGAATCAAATGATATTTTGTTGGATTATTTAATTAAAATTGAAGCATTATCTGAGAATTTGTTGTATAAGTTATGGCTAAAAAGAATGTTAGTTATGGTGAATGATAATGATAGCAATGTTATGACTCGGATGTTGAGGAATGTATATCGTTGTGATTTAATCGATATTACTGTTTCTCATCAAATATTTTCGTTTAATGAATATTTAATTTTGGTTGATGGTGGAGCAATTAAAGAGCTGAGCTTTTATAATGTTTTGGTTAAATATGATGATGGAAAGGTAGTGCCACTTGAAGATTTAATGGAAATGGTACCAAATGTTCAACAGTTTAAATGGTAGGTTATTGTTTGTGGATACACCATAACCGCAGGCAATCTAGGGAAATTTAAAATTAAGTTATTTTTAACATAAAAAACTGATAAAATATAAACTTTAAAAAGCTACAGTATGCTAAATCGTTTAAATTTTAATTTTTTAAAATCAAGATATAAAGAAAAAAACTTTGTAAAATAATGTTGATTATCATGATTCTTTTGTGGAGGTGAACGATCAGGTGATGATTGATATCCAGGAGAATTATCATATCCATATTTGCCATTTTTATCATCATCATTTGATTCCCATCGACCATATTTCCTTTCATCAGAAGCTTCTTCTTTTTCACGATTATTACGTCCTTGCATTACCCTTTTTAAAATTTGAAAATCTCTTTGATCTTTAGGCGCCTTGTTAAAACTTAATACAATTTCTCACGTCTAAGTTCGAGCGTTGAAAAATTTTATCACTAATTTTCTCAAAGCAATATGCTGAAAAAATTTAAGCATGCTTTTTATTTTTCGCTACTTTTGATCGTGACTGCAAAAGATCCGAGGATTTTTTATCAATTTTTAGAGGAGAGGGGTAATTGTCCCAAATGAATCCCCTGAATTTTTTCATGCCAGCCTTAATCTGCCATCATTTTTAGCTCCTACACTGAAACCTCTGAATCTGCAGTCACATTTAAAACAGCTGAAAATCTTTGCAATCTTCCAAAATTCAACAAGCTAATACGTTTTACAATTTATGATAATTATCCACGATTTAATGCAATTCATTTTTGCGATTTTATTAAAGCAAGTTTATTTACCTGCTTCATTTTCACAGACAAAATCTGATAGTTTTAGAAAAATGGCGGTAATTACTCAATGATATTTCGTTCAACAATTATTGATGAAGACTGGTTTAAGACCTTTGACAAAACATTTAAAGATTCTGATTTTATTGTTGAGAAAAAGGAATATGAATCAATGATACCGTATTCAAGGACAAATAATATGCATAATATAACAAAAATTGAAATAGAAAAGAAGTAAAGGTTCGAATTATAATTAATTGTTGTTATTTATTAGTAGTCTTATGCCTTGCTTAATAAGTAATAAAAATGTTTTTTCAAAATAGGCTTATTAGGCTAGCTTGAGAAAGAGTTTATATGGATTCAAAAAAAACGACAAAAAAGTTTGATTAAAAAATTGAAAAATTATTCATGCTTGTTTTAATATTCATTTTATACCTTTTATCACATCATTTTACCAGCAAGATAAATGATGGTTTGCATAAGTACAAATATCCCAAATCCAAATATCAAACCCGTTGATCCATTACCCGGAGTAGTTGTTGTAACAACAGTATTTTGACAACATGTTGGTCTTGAATAACACAGGTCAATATACACTGAAGTATTGACAAAAGTACTAGAATCTTGATCACAATTATTTTTGGCATAATCAGTAAAACATTTAATTCGTTGTCGTTGTCCATCACAATCAAGATTATATTCTGTGCAAGCTTTTTTAATTCCAGATTTTTGAGAACAAATAAAAAATTTGTAATAAACTAAAACGGAGTACTGTAATTGACATAGAATTACTGTAGCACATGAGGTGATTATAGAGTTTTGCTTAAAACATGATGTATGCTTTTTTGAAATAATTAGGAAATACCTATGCTAATTTTTAATCGAGAAGTGCTATTTCCAGCTTAAAAAAGTAACACATAATATTGTCTGGTAATTTAAAGAAAGTATTGCATTGTATAACTCTATTATCCTCCCTTGTTAATGCTATTCAACTTACGTTGATATCCTGCACCACACATATAATCATATTCATAATAATTTCCAATATAATTTCCTGCATCTTTCCCACCAAATGTTTGAACATTTGTAAAATCTTTTGTATTCATGCAATCTTTGTATGGTTCAACACATGTTTGAAGGGCATCAAAGATATGAAAGCAGAATGTGCTAACATCCTGCCATTTTTGTAAAAAGTTTGAAATTGTATTTAAATAATTATAAAATGAAATATTAGTAATGTTAAGCGTAGACATATATGTTTCATAGCAAGATTCAACTTTCTACAAACTACAAATTAATTTTTTTATTAAAAATATTAATAGAGCTTACAGTAACATCATCAGCAGAGCAATCACAGCGTATCACTTGAAAGCTGGTAAAGAAAATTAAAACTGCAAAAATTAAGGACACGTTTAGCTTCATTTTTATTCAACAATAACTTTCTTCCTTGTCTCAGAAAGTTTTTTTTCACGAGAATAGACGAATATCAATGATAAGAGTGCAAACTTTTTTCGTTTATATTTATGACAAAAAAAATAAGATGTCCCACGTTTAAAAGTGCATTTTTAACTATTGATTACACACACTGTCATAAAAAGCGGAATTCAATAAATATACATAAAAAATGCTTGTCTTTGAAAGGATGGGTTGTTGATAAACGTCATTTTTTGCTATCCTCCGCTTTATAGGAGTGCTTGCATGAAAAACATTTATTACTCATGCTATTAAAAAAAAGAACTAATAGAAAAAAAGAAGTATGACAAAACTGGCATACTTCTTTTTTTAATTTTTAAATTGTCTCAATCAAAAAGTCTTAATAACAGGTTGTTCGAAGGTGTTGTTTGATCCTGTGTCATTTTATTGGTTTTTCATGAAATTTTCTGATTTCTTTAAAAGATGTAAATGGGTGCCAGAAATCATGCCCCAAAGACATTTTTATGTATCTTTAAATATGGTGGTGATATGTTTCAAACAGTGTTGCACAAAAAATCAAAAAATATGATCGAATTTAGAGTCAAAAAAAAAAACAATAGAAAAAAGGCCAAAAAAAATGCAGTTGCAAAGAGAATGATAAAAATCTTTTTTACTATAATATTTTAGCAAACCATTTTTTAAAAAAGTTGACGTACTCATCTTTACTGGTTGTCCTGGCTTTTCTTTTAGATGCAAGCAATCCTTAATTTCTTCATGATTCATAAATCTATCGAACTCAATTTTCTCTGCATGTTTTTGAACAAAAAAAGTGTTCTCAATAAAAGTCTTTTGAGTCACTATTATTTTGTTGATTTATACCAGGCTGTCAGAAAAGCTCTAACTTTTTTCTCCCAAAAAAGAAATAATTTCATAACGCAACGCATTTGTTTGTGTCTTTTTTATTCGTGCTATTTCATTATTGATTGCTTTTGTGTTGTTAGGACAAAGCTTACATTTTGTAATTCATTTTGTTTCCGAAAGTTTTTAATTTTTTAGTTTTTTTATTATCCACTTTTGCTATAGTTTTAGATGTGAAAAATAGTTTTTTTAAAAATTTATCTTTTAGTTACAAACATCATGAATAATGATACTCTTTCAAAGCCAACAGTTCCTGGAAAAATTTGTTGGCCTGGTGGCTCATTAACGAAACAATGCTTTCCTTTTCCTAATACAACGATCTATTATATTGCTATGAATCCATCAAGTCCAAAAGGTTATAACAAAATGATTCAAGCCTGTAAATATTTCTTTGAAACAAACCCTATTCTTATTGTTAAAAATATGAATGAAAAAAGTATCTGCTCAAATGAAAAGAAATGTACAAAAGAATGTTGCATAAAAATTAATATCAATGATACCTCAAGCAAGTTTTGGCTTACGGCAGAATTAAATCTTAACAAAGTTACCTCAACTTTTATTTCTTCATCATTATGCCCTAAAATTTATCAATGTGGAATTAAGAAACTTGCATTGAATGATACAAAAATCAGCTTTGATGATTTTAAATCTTTGGCATTTTCTGCTGCAATCGTTGAACTTATTGATGCTTCTATGACACATGTTGATGGAAATGTTGTAATGCTTGAAGCAATTCTTGAAGCTCTACCAAATGTTGTAGAATTTTTATTGTAAGTATTAATAAATTTTTTAAAGGGTTTAGGATTCATGCAGACAGGAGTGTCACCAGAGGGAAGCACGTGCCCATTAGAGGGTGAAAAAATCCCTTGATTTTTTGTTGCCGTCTTGTTAAAGCGGCAAATGTGACGTTATGCAAATGTTTTGTCTCCAACATTTTTCTTTATTTAATTTTTTTAGTAAAGTTACTGACATTTCTACGATAACAAGCTCAACAGCAAAAAATATTTCAAATCTTCAAAATCTTTCCCATCTTCGAAGATTAACTTTACTTTGCATTCCTGAAGCTTTCAGCCTCAATGATGTTATTGCATTTTCAAAAGTGAGTTTTCCCTTATATTTTTTTATTTTTATGCTTTTGCCATTTTCAGAATCGCAGAGATATATGGTTTACCCTTCATTATTCTCAACATAAAATTTCTGCAGAATTTAGCAATCAAATCAATGCATTTGTGGCAGTTGAAAAACAAAAAATGCTAGTAGATCGTAATTTATTTTTTATTTAGAAATCTGTTGCATTTTCCTTTTAATAATATTTATTATACTTAAACTCTTTATCTTTAAAAAATTTTGTTACAAAATTATATATCTAACAAGGAAAAAAAACACACAGAGACTGTATTTCTGTTATCCCATTTATGTGACGCACATATTATATGTGATAGAAGCACACCATGTTGCCAAATTATCTTTATTAAATTTTCTATAAAAAAAAAAGTGAAGTACACACATCATATGCCACATTACGCTCATGAAAATTCTCATTAATAATAGGCAATTTCGAAGTGGAGACTTGAGAATAATAATTATTTATTATAGTACAAAAAAATTACATGCACCAATAAATGCACTCGTTTCTTGATAAAATTTAGTCAATAATTTTTCCCAAAAGCGATACTTCAATCTTTCAGTAACAAGTCATCAGGTGCAGCAAAATTTTTATAAAAAAATATTACTTCATATTTCTTTTTTTATCGTCATCGCAAGCAGTTTATCAACAGAATGCAAAGCTTCACCGATCTAGTTGCTATTACAAAAAATGCTAGCTCTGATATCCCATTGTTAAATGAATTTTTGTCGAAAACAGAATGGGATATTATTGGAGAAAGAGTAAATATTGTTATGAAAGTAAAACAGCTTGTCTTTGAAGACCAAGATTATTCGATTGATGATGCAATAAGCAGTGGAATTATTCCATTTTTAATTGATTGCTTAAAAATGGAAGAGTAAGTTTATTTTCTGTTTTACATAGTAACTAAGCATGGACGCGGGCCCATTTTTCACGCCCCGCCGTCGGGCCGAGGCTTTTTTTCTTCTTGGTCGCCCTTGCAGTTTTTTCCAAAAATCTGAAAATTACAAGCCGGGCCAACGACGGCTTTGCGCACCCCCGTTCATGCCTAATAGTTACAAATAGTCTGTTCCTTGTTTACAACGAAAAATATTTTCAGTGATTTTCTTCAAAGTGCTTGCCTTAGTATCTTAAACGAAATTGCTTTTGATGAATCAAAATACAATCAAACAATGATAGATTATGGTGTTGTTCCAATTCTAATCAAACTCCTTCCAATTACAGATGAAGAAAACATCGATAGCTCTGTCAGATCTCATTGTATTGAGCTTCTTGCAGCTCTTTTGAAACAACAACCTTTAATTTTCGATCAATGCATGGAGCTTGAATTACATAATATTCTTGTTTCTATCATCAATCCAAATACATCGATTGAAGAATGGATGTCACTGGTTAAACTTATTGCAGTATGCCAACCTAATGAAAAACTTATACAACTTGTCCAACAATTCTTATTTTCGCTAGAATATGCTTATCATGATGAAACCGAGCGAATGAATATTTCAATTATATTAAATAATTTATGTTATGAAGAAAGTGAGCTATGTGAAGCGGTTATTGACTCTGGACTTCTTTACAAATATGTACCACAATTATTTGTTTCAACAAAACAATTTACCATTAATATGCTGATGTTGTTTGCTTCAATTGCATATCATCAAAAATATAATGAGTTTTTCGTTGACTGTGATATGCTATTTCAGGCTGAACAATTTTTCAAGTGCCTTAAGACATCCTATGATCCAGAAATAATGGAAGAAATATTATTTTTGTTTGTTAATCTTGCAAAGGATGCAGATATGATTCAAGCTATTATTGAATCTGATATGCTTTGTACAATTATTGATCTATCGCAATGGAGTCCAAAGAAAGAAACATTTCCACTTATCTTACAAAATTTAATGAAACAAGGAACACCAACCCAAACACGTGCAATTATTCAAATGAACGCAATTCCAGTATTAGCTAATCATCTCAATAAAGATGGTAGCGAAAAAGTTGTTGAAAAAATTGTGGAAACATTTTTGATTATCTTACAAAAAGTTGAAGATGTCAAATCAATTTGTGATGAAATGGAAGAATATGGAGTTGTTGATAAAATTAAAATGTTACAAGACCATGAAAAGCAAGATATCCGTGAAACTGCAGCAAAACTTGTTGATACTTATTTTGTTGCAAAATCAACCAATGATACTAGCGACAGTATGAAAAATGAGTTTGAACTTGTTTAAATTTTTTTTATGATTTTTTTTGTTTGTCCGTTATTTACGCAATAAAATATTTTTCTTGCATACAACTTTTTGTATTTCTTGTTTTAGTTATTTTTACAACTTTCTGCAGGTTGCTTAACGTTGTTTCAGCAACATTTTAACGGCTTTTGTTTTAAAATTACAAATGTCGATATAGTAATAAAGTTGGTGGTAATTTTAGAAATAAAACGTTTTCGGAAAAATATGATAAGCCCAATTTTATCATTGAATTGCGTAAGCTATCATATCATATCATATGTTCACTAACTGTCTACGGTTTTATAACTTGCTCTTCATTAAAGTTCTTAAACCTGTCGGCCAGAGAGGTCAATCATTTCCCATGTCTTGTGTTGTAAGTCGTATAGTTCAGTTGTCACAGCATAGAAGGCCTTATCGTGCGTCGGTTGATCGAATCCAACAATTGTTTTTACACAGATAGTACAACATTGTATTTTTTGTTTCACTCTCCATTAAACATACCAAACAAAATTTTGAACATTGGGAATTCGTTCCAAAATAACTTCAAAAGGAACAACTGATTTATCAGGATATTTAACAGTGACATTCTCAAATCGAAAATCTTTAATTTTACCTGAAGCAGTTAAAAATTGATAATCGCTATATGTGATAGTCTGATTTTCAATGCTCAATCGTGTTATATCACAGCGATAAACTTTTTTAAAAAATTCATCAAACCATGTTACATTACAATTGCTGCAATACAATCTACCATGTAGCCACAAAATTCGAATTTTTTTTAAATCTAAGGATTCTATTGAATAATACATTGTTGAATTTAATAGTACTGCACTTTCACACATGCATATCTTATTTTTTGCTGCAAAATATTTACATGTTTGTAGTAATTTTTGGTACCCAATATGAGAAGTTGGATGCTTGGAAAAATAATATACAATGTTTGATGGAATTGAATATTCTTGCTGGTGATAATTTTTGAAATCAAATTTTTTCCAGAAATACTGTAACTTTAACATTGTATATGTGAACGGTTAAAAAATGAGCCGACTTTGAGATGCAAAGAGATTGCCTTTGCAAAAACTTTTCTTAATTACTTATGCATACATGGTGACTCAAATATCATAGTATGGCTGAATTTCAGCCATGTCTCATTACAATACGTACTTATATATGTGCGTATACAAAGCATATACCGTAAATGCTCTATTAGAAGCGCATCTCTAATAGAAGCGCATCTCTAATAAAAGCGCAGGCAAAGATTGTTACGAAACAATAAAAGCGCATCTCTAATAGAAGCGCACCCTAAAACAAAGAGGTCACAAAAAACAAAATTATTGCTATTTTGCAGGTTTGTATATTAAGCAATAGATATATTGACTTTTAAGCAAAAAACCATATTACCTTAATAATTGATCAGTATATCCAATTATTGCTGTATTTGTGCCGATTTTGAATAAAAAATTTTTTTCACACATCAACGAAAAAATAAAAGCGCATCTCTAATAGAAGCGCACTCTCCAATAGAAGCGCAGCAAAAAGTTGAATGAAAAATAGAAGCGCAGCGCTTCTATTAGAGCATTTACGGTAAGATCAATAATATACTCAATTATTTGAACCAGCTTTTTGTTGATCACATTTGGGATTGCCTACTACTCAAGCTGTTGCGTTTTTAGGACAAACATACAGACATATATAACCGTTTATCTACCGTCCGTTCATTTTTTGTCATGTACTCATCAGTAAGTTTTCCCTAAAGTCATACTTCTGCTTTTTCAATAACTGCACACACAACTTCATTAGAAACCATAATTTTTTTTAAATATATTTCTCTAATATTTAGTTTATTCATCGTCATTTATTATCATCCTGCAAAATGCAGAGCTTCGCAGATTTATTGAGTATTACTGGAAATGAAAATGCTGACATTACTTTGTTAAATGAAATTTTGCCGGTTGTGGAAGATGGTGTTATTGATACAAGAATGAATATTGTTATGAAAGCAAATCAACTGATATTTGAAGATAAAAAGTATTCAATCGATGACGCAGTAAGCAGTGGGATTATACCATTTTTAATTGAATGCTTAAAAATGAAAAAGTAAGTTAATTTTTCACATTAAGAGAGTTAACGCTTCCAAGAACCAACAAAAATTATGTGCTTTTTTTTCTTCTTAGCAGCTACTTGAGTTAATAGCATCTGTTAAAATCATTCCTGACTATTTTTTATATTTAAAAATTTTCAGTGATGCTCTTCAAGGTTGGTCACTTTATATGTTAATAAAAATTGGTGTTGAATCAAAATATAATCAAATAACAATTGACAATGGTGCCGTTCCAATTTTAATCAAGCTCATTTCTATTACTAAAGATGTTGATGTTAGAGGTGGCTGTTCTCAGTTGCTTGGACATCTTTTGGATCAACAACCTTTAATTTTTGATCAATGCATGGAATTGGGATTACATGAAATTCTTCTTTCATTTATCAATCCTGATATATCGCTAGATGAAGGGGCAGATCTTTCATACATAGTTGCTACATGTCAACCTAATCAAGAGCTATTAAAACATGTTAAAGAATTTTTACCATCTTTAGAACAATATATTTATGCACCATTATGGTTTGGAAATGATGAAACTGATCTGGCAGATATTTCAACTATTGTATGCAATTTATGTAGTGTAGAAAAAGAAATGTGTGAAATGGTTATTGCTTGTGGAATTCTAGAAAAACTTGTACCATTATTAGATGCTTCCAGGGAATTTTTTACATGCAGCGTTTTGGCAACATTTGATTATCTTGCTTATCATCAAAAATTCAATGACTTTATTGTTGGCTCTGGAATTTTAAATATGATAAAGAAAATTTTAATGTGCCCTAAAGCATCTTCTGATGAATATATAATGGAAATACTACAAAATATGCTTTTTTTCTTTGCAAAGGATTCAAAGATGGTTCAAGCAATTTTTGAATCCGATATGATTTATTCAATTATTGATATATCACAAAGCAGTCCAAATAAAAAAGAATTTGCTATTATATTACAAATGTTGATGGAACATGCCACTCCAAAACAAATCTTTGAAATTATTAAAATGAATGCAATTCCAGCACTTTCAAATCATCTCAATAAAAATGGTAATGAGAATTTCATTGAAAAAATTCTGGAAGCATTTTTGATTGTTTTACAAAAAGTTGAAGATGTTAAAGCAGTTTGTAATGAAATGGAAGAATATGGAGTCGTTGAGAAAATTAAAATGTTACAAGACCATGAAAAGCAAGATATCCGAGACGCTACATCAAAACTTGTTGAAACTTATTTTCCTGTAAAATCGGCAAATGTTGGTTGCTACAAAATGAATGATGACGATGACTTTGAAATTGTTTGAATCGCTTGTACAATGTTTTTGTTGTTTCTTTATTTGTTTATTATTCAATAAAATATTTATTTTGAACACATTAATAAGATATTACATAAATACATGTTGTTACAATAATAGTCTATGAAAGTTGAGTATGACAAAAAGAATTTTTAAAAACTTCTGCAACAATTTCAAGTCGAAGTGATGCCAAATTTCCATTAAAAGGTTTTCCATTTTTGATACAATCTGAGAGAAAATTGACACAAAATGAACAAAGAATTTTTGCATTTAAATCCATTGATGCATTTGCCAATGCCGAAACATTTTCAGCAGTAATAAATTCACGTAATTTATGTTCAACTTGTTCCTGAAAAAGTTGTAAGATTATTATTGTGCAGGATAATTTAAGCACATGGGAGGCAGTTATGTCCATGCTGGTGAGCGGCAATCCACTTGGATTGAACAGATTTTTTCAATGAATTCAACACGATTGGATCAATTAGACAATCTAATCCGACAATCCAAACCAAAGCCGATATTTTGGGTTCAGAATCGGATTGTCATTCACAAGTCCATGCCCCTTTTCATTTACTCTTTGAGCTTTCCTCCCAGGAAAGGTTCTTCAGGGTATTGTCTCCAGCGGTAAAGAATCCAATGATACCCGAATCACAGATTGCTGTGTCAGTCCACAAGTCCTATCCACGCCCCTATGCCTGTAATAAACACAACTCACCTTGATAACAGGCATATCATAAGCACTTGTAAATTGAAGCATCTTTAGCAAACTTTCAGTTTTTGAAACATTTGGGCGATCAAGAAAGAAGAAGCTTCGTTTAAGACCATAACATAATTCAATAACAGCTTCAACAATATTTTTATCAAAATTATCAACTTCTCTTTCATCAGAATCTGCATCAGCAGCAAGAATAGAAGAAAATTGTTGAAGAATAAATTTATGTGCCTATAACAGGAGTAATTTAAAAGTGGCTAAATGTTTAACTTAACCTAACTTAGTATTATGTAAGCCCTAACACCGACTGATCCCTAATGCGATACCCATGAGTCGACTTTACATATATCCTAGGAGGAGGCTCACTTCTAACCTGAATGCCACCCATGAAGTTCGTTTTAACCTTGGATTCACCGAGCACCCTACCATTCATCTTTTTTAGTGGAGGTCCGCCTGAGACTCGAACATGGGATCACCAGGTCGAACATCCGACGCGCTAACCACTCGATCACATGTGCTACACACTCAATTTAAAAATAGCATTTTCTCAAATAAGTCAACCAAAAAAGACAAAGGAGAGAACGTATGCTAATATGAACCCCCAGTAAAAGCATTATTATAAACCACTTACCATAATAATACTACCATTTTTAGCAACAATTGCAAAATCTTTATCATTTTTATACCATAAAAATCTTCCCAAATCAAATGCTGCCATTTCTTCATAACATAAAATACCACGAATTTCAATTGTTAAAAGATCATTAACAAAAAAGCCCTTTGCAGGATTTAAAATATCTTCATGCTTAATATATACAGTATTCCAGGTAGGACATTCAGCACCAGGAATCATACCAACAGTTTTTAAATTATCTTGAAAATTTGCTGATGGAATGAAAAGTTTCATTTCTTTAATTGTGACAGATTGAGAGGTTACAAATGAAATTGATGTATATCCTTTGCCATCATCATTTGGACATAAAGTAATAGAATATTGAACATTTGGAAGTGTGGTAACAAATTTTTCACTTTCTGCAAAAGCATTATTCAAAAACGTTTCTTTCTTAATTGACCATACTGCTTGAAGTTTATATTCTGTTGATGACATTGTTCGTGAGATGAGTTGGCAGAGAAAAAAAACAAAAAAAACACAATGCAATGAAAAAATGAAGTAACAGTTTTCATGCAAATTATTCAAAATTTTTATGTTTATTTTTTGAACATCTGAGAAAGAAAGAAAAATGTGAATTACAAGTGATTTTTTGTAAGAATCGAACATTTTTGCTATTTTATTGGATTTCAAATTTTTTTAAGTATGTACGCTAATTCCTTGCTCAAGGCTGTGATCGCGAATCTGAAGTCCATTTTGCTCTAAAATACCATGATATCAAGATATGCCGTGCCCTATATAGTTTTGCCATTCTGGGATGCCAAATGCTTTAAATGGTAGCTTTGACTTAAAATATTCTATTTGACATGTTTATCTTTTAGCTTATATACAAAATGCGAAGGATTGTTGCTACATTTTTTATGATCGTTTACAGGCAGCCCACCCGGGTACTTACAATAAAGGGAAATATTTAAAACAACTTTGCCACAAATCAATTTAACTTTATTTTACATTCTTTTTAGACAATAATAGAGATGCTATGAGAAAATTCTGAAGAAAATCCCCTAGAGCATTTATTCCAAGAAAATGGTATATCAATACTTAGCGAGTTGTTTAGGTTGCTCTTATAAAAAGTAATGTTTGTGCGTATGCGTTGCCATAACATAAATGTTTTTCAAATACTGGCTAATCAATAATTATGATTGGCCAGTACATGAAAATTTGTGCCATAGTTCTAACTGCTGCCATTGTCGAGAGTGTATTAATTTAGATTTTTTTTTCCATAGCAGCATCTGATAATGTTTATTTGCGGTTTTGATGAAAGCTCGCAGAAGACGGATAATAAATTTGTTGTTGCAAAACCTTTATCACAAAATTTTCCTTTCCCATCTGGCATTTTTTATTATCTAACTCATGCTCCATCATCATGGAAAGGTTATCAAAAACTGCTTAGAACATGCAAATATTTTATTTTTAAAAAATTTATTTTTATTGTTGATGATTTTATTGTTTATGATACAGAACAAAGGTATCTTGATTCAAATTCCCATCTTAAAGAAATTGATGCATTATCTTCTAATCTTGTTTATAAAATTTGGTTAACAAAATCTCTGCGATTTTTTTACTGGGATCCTCCAAGCGATATTATTGCACGTCTTGAAAAAAATATTTATAAATACAATCTTGTAAAATTGGAGATGAAGAAACAAATTCTTACTTACAATGAATATTTAAAGCTCACTGAATCTGGTAGCATTGAAAAATTTAGTGTTTATGAAAGCGTCATATACTATGAAGATAGAAAAATGGTTCCATTTGAATGTTTGATGAAAACACTTCCAAATGTTGTTGAGCTTATATGGTATGTGTGATAAACTTTTTTTGATTTTCTTTCTTTAATTTACATTGTTAGATTTATTTTAGTTCTTACATTACTACAACCCATTCGGTGATTACATCAACAACGTTCAAAAACATGGCTAAACTTTTGCCCTTCAAAATGCTTAAACGCCTACAGATCTATGACAAGCGCCCAGTATATGAGTCAAAAGATCTCTGTGACTTTATTTTGGCAAGTTTTTATCATGTCTTTAAATACATCTTTTCCACCTGTTTTTATTACTATAATTTTTAGAAAAACCGAACTAATGTTTGTCTTGATTTTACTGAATCTGTTTCTGATGAATGGTACAATATTATTGAAAATTATTTTACGTTAAAAGATGTTCAAAAAGTTTCCATTGAAAAGTGGTTTTCTTATCGTACTCCTTACTTTTTATTGCCCATTCCACATGAAAACTGGACTTGTATTTCTATTAAGTTTTGAAAATATATAGTTTTGTACAACGTTTTATATTGATAAACATTTTCTTGTTTGTTATGAATTTCATATGAGTTGTTTTCATTTCGAATAAAAATTATATATGTAATTAGTTAATTCTTGTCGCGTTTCTTATTTTATTATTAAAACGAAAAATTAAAATTTGAGAAGTTTTATTTGGAAGCAATTGTAAAGAATTTTTTTTATCTATTTACGGCAAACAACATTATTTATTAATACAAAAAATACATTTAATTTTGATGAATGTCATGTTTGATTACAAAAAAAATACATTGCTCTCATATTACAAAAAAAGCTTTAGCAGTCTTATAACAGTTAAACTTTTAAAACAACAATTACAATACAAATTATAGTAACACAAACTTTAAGAACTCCATCTAAAAAGGTGAAAGCTGCACCAGCTTGAACAATTTTTGCAACGCTTTTTTCTACAGGAGTTGAAAGAAGGCCGAAATCAGTTTGATCAATTAAGCATACATGAAGAATAAAATTTCCAAGTGTTAGCAGAACAAATACAACAGAGCTACAAGCAATACTGTAATAAATCCATTTATGTTGTGGATGGAGATATGCAACTACCAATGCAACAACAATGATAACAGATGCAATAAGATTCCATTCAGAAAAGATTGGTTGATGAAGTCGTCTTACAACAGCTGCATGATCAAGTGTAAATGTAACTACACTAAAGAAAGCTCCAATGATAGCTAATAATATTGCAATAGCACCAAGTTGTTGTCTTCCAGCTGCAAATGTGAATGTACGAGGTGCTGCATTATTTCGGGGTGGTTGTTCATATTGATGCTGTTGAGGAGTAGTGGTAATATTTCGGGTATATTGTGAAGTATCATGCGGAGGAGGAGAGGTTGCCGTTATTCGAGAGGAGCTGCTGGTAACTTTTACTTCTGTTTCTTCTGTGTCAGACATCTAAAAAAGATATCAATTAAATATTTATTTTTAAATTAAAGTTAACAAAAATTCACGATAAATTTTTTTTATTACAAATGTAAATAAACATGGAAAAAAGTGAGTGCAGTAAAAGAAAAGTTTAGATATCTTCAAAAATGACGATGATAAAAGTCGAATTTTAAGGACGTATGACAGCACACAATATCGCCTGCTAGAGTTGTTAAAGCCGATCATAGTAAGACCCGATATTTTAATATTCTTTAATTGTTGAGCTGCTTGATAGCTAATAACGATAGAATATTTAAAAAAAACTCATTACAAACTTATTAACCATCAAAAAACCCATAAATTAAAAGATATCAAATTTTAAGAAAGAAGTAGCAGGCAATTTGTGTGCTACATTGTTCACTCGTGCAAATTCTTAAAAGGTCAACTGATAATTTGCACGAATACGTTTTTACGTTTTATTGCTAGGGAAATATAATTTGAACTAAAACCAAAATGGCATCTGAAACAGTTTCACATTAGTTTTTTATTTTAAAAGTTTATCAAAGTTGGAAGCCGATCTTTTAAAACTAAGCATTATAACAAATTTTATCATTCACGTGCTTAAACACATATAACTATCTTGGATGACATGTGGTACTCTGAAAATAGCATTTCCGAGCAAGAGTCGTGAAAATTTTGAACCAATATTATAGAATATTACAAGAATCTTGAAAAGCTAAATTCCGTATTACAAATGAGAAATTATCCTGGTAAAATGACACTTATGAAATAGCTAAGAACACATAAGAGCCAAATAACTACGTTAATTTTTTCAAAAATAAAGTTTTATTTTTCTCATTTCCGCTTATTTTAAAGAAAAACAACTTCAACAAAAACACATGGTTTGTTATCAATCGAAAAGCAGCAAAGAAAAAAATCAAGGATTTTACGATTCAAAGTTTTTTCCACCCATTTTAAACAAATAAAAATATTTTTTGATGAAAATAACTGCTTTTATGTGTTTTTTTCTGATTCATTTTTTAAGATTAAAAAAAGGTGTTGACGAACAACGATGCTAAATAAGGCGCCAAGCTTCTTATCATTGCTTCTAAGCTTGAAAGTCGTTATTGGTGCATGGAAAAAGCAGGACCTAAAAAAAGCACTTATTTCAAATTAGAGCTTTTTGTATAAGAATGGTTTTTAAATGATGAATGAATCATTTAACATTTTCTTTCCAGTGTTTCTTCACTTTAACATTTATGATTGCAATTATGATTGGTAGCAAAAATAACAATTGAGAAGCAAATGCAGTAACACCATTAGAACTTCTTTGTTGTCTTTACAAAAACGAAAAAAAAAGTGTTTTAGCATCAAAGCTACTAAAAAAAAGAAAAATGATGTGGTTTAAATTATTGCTTCTTCTTTCAGTATCTTGTGTATTAACAACTTCTCGTCATCACGATAGTGCTGAAATTGCTCAAAAAACTATTGGTAATGACAGTGGATTATTGCTAATGGATAATAATACTTTGAATTCAACGAAACATGATGCCGCAGGCGTCTCAGCTATAATAGGTGGCACAGCACTTCTTTTTATGGTTATTTTTTGTGGTAGTCTTCCTTGTATTGTGTGTGGTGGTTTCTTTGCTCTCTATTATTTTGTAGTCAAACCAAGACAATTACAACCAGTTGCTGTTGATGGCGTTGTTTATTTTGTTACTCCTTCACATCCCTTGCATAAATCATCACGTCAAGCAGGCGGTGCGAGAGCTTAATGATTAAATGCAAGTTTAATTTGTCAATGATTGAATATAGTAAGTGTTCGAATAACATCTAGATTGTATATGTGTATGTATGAATTGTAATCACTGATATATTTTGTGTGTTTTTGTGATAAATAATTTCGGTAAAAAATGTTTTAGTTATGTGCCTTTTGACATTACATATTGCACAAAGTGCTGTCCTTTCTTTTTTTTTATTAAAAATAGCCTGCTCTTAAAATAATTTTATTAAAAATAAAAGCTGTTTTAACATAATTAAACAGTAGAAATTTGATTTTAAAATTTTGGTTTAATAGCTTCGTTCTAGATTTGGAAAGTCAAAAACTAATTGATTGAGAAATACGCAAATTGCAATTATGCTAGTACACACAAAAAATCACTTCGACTACTATAACGCAAGTGTGTGTACTTAATTCTACATGTTTAAAGGAAGAGCAATGCATAAAATTGGTAGTGAGGATTTTTTTAACCAAAAAATTTTTGCCACAACGCAGTACTTTTATTTCTCTTAAACTGTCGTCTCATTATTGTCAATTTTCTTGTTTATTAAATAAGATGATGCTTATATCATATGTTGATAAACTCTTGCCAAAAGAGAACAACTATGTTTTAACAAAACCTTTACCACAAAATTTTCTTTTCCCATCTGGCATTATTTATTATCTAACCCGTACACCATCATCATGGAAAGGCTATCAAAAACTGCTACAAACATGCAAATATTTTATTTTTAAAAATTTTTATTTAATTGCTGGCAAATTTATGTTCACAAGAAAAGTCTTTTTACGCCCTGTTGAACAGACAATTTATGTTGAAGCATTGTCAACTGATGTGCCTTACAAATTTTGGCTAACTGAATCTTTAACATTGGCTTCACACAGTCCGAGTGATACTATTTCACGGTTTACTAAAAATATTTATCGATGTCATCTATTAAAACTAAAAGCTGATTATCAGATTTTTACTTATAATGAATATTTAAAACTTACTGAATCCGGTAGCATTGAAGTATTTCACATTTTTGAAAATATTATTGAATATGAAAATGGAAAGACGGTACCACTTGAATGTTTGTTAGCAACACTACCTAACATTGTTGAGTTTATCTGGTAATAAAATTGTTAATTTAATTTTTTTTATAGTTCGGTAATTTTAGCTCTTATGTTGATACATCTCATTCAGCTTTAACATCGATGACTTTTAAAAATATGACAGAGTTTAAGCCTTTTAAAAAGCTTAGAACTGTACAGATTTTTGCCAAGAGTCCTTCATTTGATGCAAAAGATCTTTGTGATTTTATTATGGTAAGCTATGAAGCATATTTTATCCAAATAATCTTAACATTTAAATATTTAGAAAAATTGCACAAACTTTCGCTTAAACGTTCTTTCTGCCCCACCAAATGAATGGTTTAACATCATTAAAAATTATTTTAATAATGTATCTCAAGCTTCTGTTAAAAAACATCGTTTTTATGGTAATCCTTTGTTTTTAAAATCTAGTAAACATAATAATTGGACTGATATCTCCGTTGAATATTGTGAATGAACTTTTTCATAACATTGATAAATATTTAAGGTAAAAAAATGTTTGCTATTGTAATTTTTTTTATTTTGGTTCATATTCATTTCACGTATTTTTTGAAAAAAAAGGTTCAATAAAACGTTTATTAGTTGTTTTAATTAAATTTTATAATTTCAATGTTGCAGAAGTTTGGTAAATAAGCATGTTGGACAAAAAGCCGATTTCGCATAATTTTTGAAGGATTTGTGTTTAACATAGACATTTTGAAATCTATGTTAAGGACTAAAAAGAAGGTTGTGGAAAGTAATATTTCTTCAAAAACTGTTTTGTCTTCTTCTTTTTGAGTACGGTATTACCACATACAACATGTAGCACTATCAATGTGATAAACAAATGCAAATAAATTTTAAAACGAATATCGTTTAGCTTTTTGAAGATTTTTGGGAATTTCAAATTTAAAGAATAAATTTTCACGTTGCCAAATGATGAAATGATTGTTTAATAAAACTATAAATTCATTTGCTGATGTATCATTATTGAAGTGGATACTGTATTCGGTAGGATTTTTCTAAAACCAATACTTGATAAACAGTTTTAACAATATTAAAGTTACCCTAAAGGATTCCCAAAATTGTTTTACATTGAATGTTGCTGGTATACCGCTGATAAGAAATTTTTTCATATTTTTTAGCTGTGGAAGTTTTGTTAAATTATCGGCAGTGTTAGGAGCAAGATGAATCTCAGGGTTTTGACGGTAATAACTAAAAAATTACTATTATAAATTTTTTTAATATTTGACAGGATACTTAACAGTAACATTATCAAAAGAAAAAGTCACGATTTTATCATATCCTGTTAAAACTTGATAATCATTAAAGGTGATAGCTTGATTTTTTATGCATAAATAGGCAACATCACAGCGATAAATTTTTTTCATAAAATTAGCAAAACTATGATTAGCAACATTTTTTATGCGTAAAATATCATTTATCCATAACTTTGGGTATTGCTTCAAATCTATTGGAGTATCTATCCCAAAAAAAACTTTTGATTCAATCAAAAAAAGCCTATGAAAATTTGTAATTTTATTATTAACAATGAAACATTTGCAAAGTTTAAGTAGTTTTCGATGAACACAAATAGAAGTGTTGTTATGGATCATGTAATAGATGATAGTTGATGGAATAGAAAAGTTTTGCTGATAATAATTTTTTAAGTTAAATTTTTTCCAAAACATTTCTAAAATGACCATCTTTTCTTTTCAGCAGGTTTAATATGTGGACATATATGTGCATGGATTCATTACATTCCTTATGTACGTAACAGACAACATTACTACAGACATTTTTGAGCCAGAGCATTTTCCGTGGACAAAAATGGAAGAAAGTTTTGTTCATCTTTCTTTTTGTATCAACAAAAATGTAACAGTGAAAAAAGTCTTTCCACGAAAATATTTGTTGTTAAAAAATTTATTTGTTGACAAAAAATTTTAAAGTGTTATACACAACAAACTTTTAACATTATTTTAAAACAAAATATTATTACTATTTTTATAATAAAACATCTATAATTCTCCTTCAATGGCTTCAACTACCTCTGATACTACAGGCTTATCAGCTGCAGAACGCCGTCAAAGGCGTAAAGAAAGAATTCTTGGTGCTGCAGATGCTCGACTTGAAAAACTTCTTCCTGGTTTGTATCTTCATTGTTTTATTTATCAATAAAATATAATATAGCTTTTCAGGTAGTATTAGTGCATCAGTTGAGATGACGCATCGCCCAGATATTGATGATGGATATAATATACCAACTTCACCGGAAGATATAACACCTGAAGAATCTTCACCTGAACAAATTTATGATCTTCCTGAAAATGTTGTAGATTCTACATTGGCCGAACAAATGAATAGTAATCGCGTACAAGTTTGTGTTACAATTGGTGAGCTTTTTACTTAAGCTATCTTTGTTAATCTATATGTATCTTTTAGGTGTAATATTTCGAATATTATCTCTCTTTCAAGTTATTCAATCTATTTTACCTTTATGGATTCCACTTTCAATTGTATATCATTCTTATCTGTTATCTCATGTAAGTTTTTACTGTAATCTTATTCATCTTCATTTAGATCCTTCCGTTTTGGAGCCTGGTTTTTTCTAGTTACATAATAAACGGGCTAGCTATTGATGAATATCTAAGCTAAATTTTGAATATCCGGGCGGCTTAATTGTGCAATAGTTTGCCAAGAGATTCGCAACCAAGTACCATAATAAACTGTACTATTAAAAACCCTTTCTCTCCAAAAAGTTATCAAAAATTACTACAAACTTGTAAATGTTTTTATTCTGAGAATCCCATTATTTTCATTGATTGGCTTGAATGGGATCGACTACAAAGAAAATTGCAAACGTATTTACTAAATCATGTTGTGCTGGATATCAAAAGTATTGCGTATAAAATATGGTTAACAAAACAGCTCCGGGTTAGATCTGTAGCATATCAACAGCAGTTTCATTACTGCTGAAAAAAGTGATTTGATGTGATATATCACATTTAAGTTTATAGTATTTTAACTGCTGGAGGAATTATTAAACATTTTATGTGATTAAGTCTATTTAACTAGGAAAAAGTCAGGTCACACAAATACCCCAACTCCGCTTCCATCCAGTCCTAAATTCTATATCTTCTTTTTCAGGCATCAGCAAAATTTTCAATTCCTGGATATCTTATTAATATGTTACACGCTGGAAGAATGAATGATAAAGTTTATCGTTATTTTGGTATAGCAACAGATACAATTTGGTCTTTTTCAAGTGATACAATGATAATGGCATTTGGATTTCTTACTTCTCATATTGTTTTTTCTGCTATAAATCATATTGTGTTAGCTTTTATTTAAGTTATATGTAATATTTTATTTATGTGGGTACTGTACATATACATGTTTATGAGAGATAAATAAATGGGATACTAACTGGTAAAGTTGGCATGGATATAAATGATGAAAAAGTGTTCAATCTACAGACCACACTTGTTCAATTTGTTCAAACATTTTTTACTTTCTTCATAGTGATCAGCTTCTGGAGATTCTATCATTTTTAATTGTATCTGCAATCCAACAACACAAGTTTATGTTTGCCGTAAAACACCGTTGTCACGTTAAAAAATCAAATTTGCTTAAAAAACTTTATCAGAAAATTCTTTTTTTGCTACAGTAATCCTTGGTAGTTTTTAAAACTTTGATGGAATGCAGATAATTTCAGATTTTACCAAATTGTTTTTTTATCAAAGCTTGAAGGAAACTTAAAAAAAATCGTAAATCGAAGAAAATAAGACGGAAGAAAATAAGGATAATGCAACAACATTTGTTGCTGTTTTGAAAACATGTAAATTATAAGTCATTTCTTGCAAATTCAAACATCCCGCCACTAGCACTTTTTTAACAGTTTTTGTTTTAAAATAGTGCTTTTTTGTTTTTTCTTTTTCTACACTTCATGCGTCAATTTTCTACACTTTTTACGCAGCCCGGTTTTCTGTGAAAGTTATTTACTGACAAAAAATTTTAAAGTGTTGCACACAACAAACTTTTAACATTATTTTAACACAAAATATTATTACCATTTTTAAAATAAAACAATTCTTCTACAATGGCTTCAACTACCTCTGATACTACAGGCTTATCAGCTGCTGAACGCCGTCAAAGACGTAAAGAAAGAATTCTTGGAGCTGCAGATGCTCGAGTTGAAAAACTTGTTCCTGGTTTGTTATTATTTCTTTAATTTTTCAATAATATATAGTTTTGCAGGTAGTATCCGTGCATCAGTTGAAAAGACGCATCAACCTGATATTGATGATGGTTATAATATCCCAACTTCACCAGAAGACTTATCACCTGCTGAACGCCGTCAACCATTTGTTGTAGAATTTAATTATCCAGATGGATATAATATCCCAACTTCACCACTATCACCTGGTGAACGCCGTCGACCATTTAGTGTACAATTTGATTATGTAGATGGTCGACTTGTAAAAGTTTTTGATGGTTTGTATCTTCATTGTTTTTTATCAATAAATTATATTACATTTATTTCAGGTAGTATCAATGCATCAGTTGAAAAGACTCATCAACCTGATATTGATGATGGATGTAATGTTCCAACTTCACCAGAAGACTTAGCAGCAGCTGAACGCCGTCAAAGACGTAAAGAAAGAATTGTTGGAGCTGCAGATGCTCGACTTGAAAAACTTTTTCCTGGTTTGTTATTATTTCTTTAATTTATCAATAATATATAGTTTTTCAGGTAGTATCCGTGCATCAGTTGAAAAGCCGCATCAACCTGATATTGATGATGGAAATAATATCCCAACTTTAACGAAGGATGAACGCCGTCAAAGACGTATAGACAGAATTGTTGCAGCTGCAGAGGCTCATTTTGAAAAAGTTTTTCCTGGTTTGTTGTTATTTCTTTAATTTATAAATAAAATATAAAAATACTTTTTAGGTAGTACTCGTGCATCAGTTGAAAAGACGCATCAACCTGATATTGATGATGGAAATAATAGCCCAACTTCATCAGAAGACTCATCAGCTGCTGAACGCCGTCAAAAACGTAAAGCTGAACGCCGTCAAAGACGTAAAGAAAAAATTCTTGGTGCAGCCGATGCTCGACTTGAAAAACTTGTTCCTGGTTTGTTATTATTTCTTTAATTTATCAATAATATATAATATAGTTTTTCAGGTAGTATCAGTGAATCAGTTGAAAAGACGCATCAACCTGATATCGATGATGGATATAATGTCCCAACTTTACCGGAAGATATAACACCAGACGAATCTTCACCTGAACAAATTTATGATCTTCCTGAAAATTCTATGGGCTTATCAGCTGCTGAACGCCGTCAAACAAGTAAAGAAAGAATTGTTGGAGCTGCTGATGCTGGACTTGAAAAACTTCTTCCTGGTTTGTATCATTATATTACTTTATCAATGAAATATAATATAAATTTTTAGGTAGTATTAGTGCATCAGTTGAAATGACGCATCGCCCTGATATTGATGATGGATATAATATCCCAACTTCAACAGAAGATATAACACCAGAAGAAGAATCTTCACCAGAACAAATTTATGATCTTCCTGAAAAGGTTGTTGATTCCACATTGGTCGAACAAATGAATAGTAATCGTGTACAAATTTGTGTTGCTATTGGTAAGCTTTTTACTACCAAGGTAGCCGGTTTTATATCATGTGATTTTCCTTCTAAGCTGCATATTACCTTCTGATCGGTCCCATAGAAGCTATCTTTGTTAATCTATATGTATCTTTTAGGTGTAATATTTCGTATTTTGTATCTCTTTCAAGTTATCCAATCTATTTTACCTTTGTGGATTCCACTTTCAGTTGTATATCATTCTTATCTTTTATATCATGTAAGTTATTACTGTGAATGTAATCACCTTCATTAAGGACAGAGGATTTATATCTTTCCATCGCCTTGCTGTGGGCTTAATTTTTCATTTAGATAAGAAATTTTATTGCCATCTGATGGCAAATTAACAAAAGATTTCAGCTGATGAATTTCAAGCGTAGATAGTCAAATTTTAAATTCCTGAACGCTTAATTTTTTATCCTTATTATTTATAGCTTCTTTTACTGGCATCAGAAAAATTTTCAATTCCTGGATATCTTATTAATATGTTACATGCTGGAAGAATGAATGATAAAGTTTATACAATTTGGTCTTTCTCAAGTGATGCAATGATAATGGCATTTGGATTTCTTACTTCTCATATTGTGATTTCTGCTATAAATCATATTGTCTTAGCTTTTATTTAAATTTTTGATTGTCTTTTATTAATATGGGTACTGTACACATATATGTTTATGACAGATAAATAAATACTAACTTGTGAAGTTGTCAAGGATATAAATGGTGGAAAAATGTTCCATCTACAGACCACCTTTACAACTGTGAATGAGCAATCTTTGTTTGTTTAAATTACACTACTAAGCGATCTTTTTCTTATTAACAACCCAAACTTGTACCCAAGTTTCTAATGAAATTGTTTCACAATAAACTTCTTTTTCTGGATTTTTGATAGCATTCATGACACCTTCCACAAATAACAGTTGCATCTCTTGTGAAACCATTGGATGAAAGCCAATACAAAAAGTTCCGTGATTTTTCTGTAATTTTATGGTTATATGTTGTAGTTTTTAAATAAATATTACCTCTAAAAATTCGCAGAAAAGTGTTGGATCAAATCAAAGTGGAATTCCATAAAGTTCAAAGCTTCCTAAAGATTTAAATGGTGGAAGCTCGGACATTTTCTTTGCAGTTTCGGTCGAGAAATTGTATTCTTCAAGTGATTCAAATCGGCTGAAATTGTGTTATTTCAAACTTAAGATTACGGTAATAGTGGAAAATCGTCCATTTTGTATTACGGTAACTTACAATTGAGCATACATTAATACATGTTTTGGTAAACTGTAACTCGTGCTAGTGATCACTATAGCTACCGTAATCCCTGTTTATTTATTACTACGAAAAACTTACAATGCACATTTCACCACTTTCGGCAACTTTTCCAAAATACATTCAAATGACACTAGACTTCCATCCTCATACCGTACTTCAACATTCTCAAATTCAAAATGTTTTACATTTCCACCAGCAGTCAAAGTACAGTAATCATTATAAGAAATATTTTGATTAAAAATGCATAAATGTGATAAATCACATCGATTCACTTTTTTTAATAATAATGAAACTGCGGTTGGATTCGTTACAGATCTAACCCGGAGCTGTTTTGTTAACCATATTTTATACGCAATATTGCTGATATCCAGCACAACATAATTTACTGAATAAGTTTGAAAATTTCTTTGTAGTCGATCCCATTCAAGCCAATCAATAAAAATAATAGGATTTTTAAAATAAAAATATTTACAAGTTTGTAAAAGTTTTTGGCAGTCTTTTGGGGAGAGCGGGTTTTTGATGATATAGTTTATTATTGTATTTGGGAAAGGGAACCATTGTGGATGTGGTGAAGAAAATGAATACGTTTCAGTCATAGCTTTAAAATATCAGTGAAGAAATAAGCAGCAATGAAAAAAAATGAAAGACATTGATTGAGTTAAAGCTGGATGTGGGTTGTTTTTTGATCTTTGAACGAGCAAGTCAACGGCCGACTGGCTGCAGCTTCATGTGATAAATAAAGTGTTTTTATTTTGTCTTTTAAAAACCAAAAATTTCTTTGTTTGATGTTTTACTAAAAAATAAACAACAAAAAACATGCAACAATTACAACAATAGCGCTTATAAAAGATACTGAATTTTGCTCTTCTTCTGGTATCACGTTAATTCGTTTCAACTTTTAATTAAAAAATGGAAGAATAGCTAAAAAAGAAATTAAAAAATTACAATTGGTTATAACCATGCAGTTTTCAATAAAATATGATGATACATTTATAAACAGTAATTTCTGAAGCTGGAAAAAATCGGTGTCTTTAATCAATTTCACAAAAAAAGTTTTCGTCAAAACCTTATTTTATTATTTTTTAAAGTAAATTAAAAATTTTGCAAAGGTGTTGTAGAATTTAAAAACCATTTTTTAACGGTTTCAAAAACATTACTCCAATTTAATTTGTGGACTATCAATTAAAAGTCCACCATCAACATTGATAATTTGTCCAGTCATATATGAAGCTTTATCGGACGCCATAAATGCAAGGAATTCTGCCATCTCTTCGGAAGTACCCCACCGACCAAGTGGAATTTTAAAATCTTTTGCCATTTTTTCAATTACAGCAGGGGGAATGCCATGCCGAGTCCCGAAAGATGTTTGAGTTGCACCAGGGTTTAAGTTATTGATTCGGATTCCTTGTGGGGCGAGAATAGCAGCATAATTTCGAGCAAAGTGATCTATCGCTGCTTTTGTGATAACGTAGAATGGCATAGCAGGAGAGGTTTTTTGGGAGCCGATTGAGCTGACATTGATAATGTTGCCTTTAGTCTTTTCAAGATGTGGAATTC
Organism: Panagrolaimus sp. LJ2400; assembly: GCA_024447215.1. Taxonomy (NCBI): domain Eukaryota; kingdom Metazoa; phylum Nematoda; class Chromadorea; order Rhabditida; family Panagrolaimidae; genus Panagrolaimus; species Panagrolaimus sp. LJ2400. The sequence continues at coordinate 70,275 of JAMRYA010000208.1, forward strand.
CAAGTTCTGTGAGATGAATAATGCTGAAAAAATGAAATAAGCGTGGATTAAATAGATTTCACATATCTCCTTTTAAACAGATTACAATAAAATAATGGGATAAAAAAAAGCGGATCTCATATATCTCCTATTCAAAGAGAAGTAAAATCTCAAATATTTTTTGTTCCAAAAAATTTTTGGATTTTATATATCCCCTATTAGGGGACATCCTGAGCTGACGTCAGCAAAAAATCAAATATTTTTTACCCCATCCATGCCTAAATCAGCAAATTTCCTTTGGTCTTTGCCGCGTTTAAGGTGAAGCGTCAGATTTGAGTTTACCCCACCCATGCCAAAACTGCTGACGTCAGCTCTGGATGCTCCCTTAAAATTGTGGATTTCATAAATTTCCTATGTACATGGATTAATAATGATAGAAGAAGACAAGATGTGGATTTCATATATCCCCCTTTTAATTTTTAGCTTACCTTTTAAGATTAACATGTAAAACATAATCCAAATTTTCCATTGATCGTGGATCTTGAATTCCTTCTTTTTTCGCAATTCCAACATTATTAATTAGAATATCCAGTTTACCAAACTTTTGTACTGTTTCATCAATCAACGCCTTTAAAACGGAATCATCAGTTACAGGTCCACGAACAGAATGAATTTTGTCTTTTGAAGCACCACACTGAGAAAAAAAGCTGTGATGAAAAAGTCAAGAATTTGGGAATCAAGGGTTGGTTAAGTCAGCATTCCTGACCATGTCAGGAAAACTTGACAAACTGGTCAGCTTTTGGACATAAAAAAAAGCTGACTTCACCGGTCAGCTTTTAGTCATGTTTTGGCCAAGGTTATGTCAGGAAAAGTGGCTCCCCCCCGTAATTTAATACAAAAAAAATTTTTTCCTATTTTTTGACGCTGAACACTTCTACGCCATTAGTTTTTGTTCAACACTCCTAGAATAAATTTTTCTATGTAAAACACGTTATTGTTAATGTAAAACAAGGATTTCTACGGGGGTTGAACAGAAACTAATGGCGTAGAAGTGTTCAGCGTCAAAAAATAGGAAAAAATTTTTTTTGTATTAAATTACGGGGGGGAGCCACTTTTCCTGACATAACCTTGGCCAAAACATGACTAAAAGCTGACCGGTGAAGTCAGCATTTAGTCAGGAACAAAATGACCAAAAGTTGACTAAAACCTGACCAATATTGTCAGGTTTTTCATACTTTTTCTTGACGCGTTCCAGCAAAAAGTCATGCAAAAAAATTGACCACTTTTATCAAGAAAACCTGACAACATTGTCAGGAATTCTCGACAGTTTTTTCTCAGTGCAGCTTGAAGCATTGTATCAGTTGTCTTTTTAAGGCCATCTTCAGATCGGCCATGAATGGTGCTCCAAGCTTTGCAAATAATACTGCTGCAGCTGCACCAATCCCAGAGGAGCTACCAGTAATAATTACAACTTTTCCAGAGAAATCGTGAGACATTTTTAAGAAAGAGTTTTTTCGTAGTAAAAATAAAAAGCAAAAAATTTGGTATAAAATAAAAACTGCAGGAGTATTTATACTCGAAAAAATGAGCACAAAACAGTCACAAATGAAAATAAGTTAAAGAAAAGTTGTGTTCTTTTTGTTGCATAAGAATGTTCTGTGATTTGAATTCACTTTTAAATTGCTAGTATTTTTGTTTCAGAGGTTGTTTTTTGCAAGTGTGGTTGCAGAAAAAAAGACATATAATGAAAGCGATCAGTTGAAGACACAATGACGATATTTTATGTTGATTAAAATTTTCATTAAAAATTATCAAAATTATATTTAAAAATTTATTGAGATAATGAAACGGCTGTTGGATGTGTCACAGATCGAACACGCAACTGTTTTGTTAACCATATTTTATAAGCAATATGACTAACATCCAGCACAATATAATTCGTTGAATATGTTTGAAAATTTCTTTGGAGCCGATCCCATTCATTTTTTTAAATAAGGTTTAAAAAACTTATGAAATTTAAAAGATTTTCTTGAACTAATTTGTTGCAACTATTACCACCATTTTTGTAAAATAAAAAAAAATTCATTAATTTCATTCATCAAAGCACATGTTGAATGGATTACTTTTTTTTACTTCCTATGTTTTGTAATCCATTTTTCCATTTAAATCGAAAAAAAATGTAGACAGATTTCATTCTATTAAATTTGGATGCATTCATTATTTTTTGTATCATGTTTGCTCTTTTATTTTTAATTGTTGCGTTGTCTTTTACTACTACTACGATATTTGGTTATGAGTTTAATTGTTCTTCTGGAACAGGCTTTGGAAATTCAACATTATCATATAATTCAACTCAACAATGTGAATCATTTACTTGCATAATTTTTTATGATTTTTGTGACAATTTTTGGGCAACTTCTTGTTATGTAAGTGTATACGCAAAAAAACAATTGAATGTTCTAAAGAGAAATATTATTTTTAATAAAAACAAAGCTGGTGACCTCATTTTTTATGCAAATTTTACAATAACTCCTATAACTTTCAGGATCCAAATAATCGAATGGCATTAGCAAAGAAATATCAGCGTGTTCGAAACAGACATCAAAATTCAAGATTTTGGAAATTTTTTACTTGTCAATCTTCAAATTGTAATTCAAATCCATTTAATTACATTTACACTATCAAAGAAAGCTTCTATTACAAATTTATTGATCAAGAACCCGATTCATTTGATTCAAAGATTTGGATGACAACAGGATATACAAAAAAATTAAAGCCTAAAGATAAAATGTTGCAGAATGGCGCCGTTCTCAATAAAGAAACCAATAGAGATGAATATTATATTTTTGGACGAAATATTGCAACTGAATATAATTTTATCACTCTTTATGGGAATATAAAACCAAATGCAACAAAATTTTGGATTGAATTTCATTTTTTTAATATTTCTACTGTTGCAACTTCAGTCATTAAACTTACTGTAAATATCAAAAATAATTCTACAGTAACCATAAAATATGGTAAACAAATTAAACATTTTCCAATTGTTTATCCAAGACCAAAAAAATTACCTCTTGATAGTGATATTGAAATAGAAATTTATAATACAAATGAAACATATCCATTTTATATTAATGGTAATTTTACTGGTTTTTCATTACCTAAAACGCATGGAAATATTACAACATTTTATTATGGTGGAAAATGGAAAATCACAAGTGCCACAAGTTATCAATTTGAAAATGGCACTGGCTTGATCAATAAAGGCAAAGAAGTGAGCGTAAATCCGTTTGACAAAAAAATTATGTATCCTCGAAAAATTGCAATTCTCAAGACTCATGACATTCCATTTCCGTTGGAAGCTATTCCCAAACATCAATATTTAAATATTACAGAAATTGGATACAAAATTGTTGCATCTAAAGCAAAATTAAATCTTATTCGTTCCATCAATGGAGATTCCAATGCTGCCGACGTCACACATTTAAATATTTCTTTGCCGACAATTCTTGATTCAGAAACAAAACGTTTTGAATTTCGTGATTCTTTGGAACCTGGAAGTGACCTTCTAAGATATGAAATTACTTCAATCAATAAAAGTGGTGACAATGAAAAAAGATATTTTCATGTAAATTTATGGGTGCGAAAAAATTTGCAATGGTTCCAAGAAAAATCAGAGTTTATGGAAATGAAAAATTGCACAAAAATATTTTTTGTTTCATATTATGAAAATATGAATCGATTAGAATGTTCTCCTTCAAAATTGTCTTCAATTCCTCTATTTTCAGGCTCATCCAATACCCTCTTTGAATTTACCACAAGATATCCCAATTCAAAAATTAATTATTTTGTTTTTGAATATGCAAAACATCTCATTTGTGATAAAACACAATAAAAATATTTTTTGCATTTTAGCAATGTTTTGTAAAATTTTTAATATGTAATAAATAGTAAAATAAAAAACAAAGGGATAAAATTTATTTAAAAAATAGGTTTAAAAATTATTAATATTACAATATACCCGTGATGTGTTAATCATCCAATAAAACCCCATTAATCATTTGTTGACCCCGTAAAATATTAAAAATAAATTTACACATTCCAAATTGTTAGTCCAAGATGTTTTTTGAAAAAGTGATCGCAAGTTTCATTAAGAAATGCTTTTTTATCTCGTTTAAGAGAATTTAAGAAAAATTATGAATTTCTTTATCTTTTATTTCATCATTTTTTACCAAATAATAAACAAGAAAAAACATATACAAACTGCAACTATGACGTTTAAAAGAAATATAGGATTTGCATCCAAAGCAATTGTACTTCGTTTTGATAAATTTTTCTTTGGGTAGAGGAATATTTCATTTTGTTCAATATCGAGAACAATTTTATAGTTCGCCAAATTTTCTTCCAAGACTGCTTCAAAATCTCTTAGATATTCTTTAGATGTTGTGGATGAAAAATAAATGCAGTAAGTGGCATCTTGTTTCTAAAAAATGACTTTTTATAAATCTCTGCAGTAACTGATAATTTTAAAATTGTGCAAATAAGCATGACAGATCTTTTCGGCCTGTTTGAATCAGATGATCGGCATGGGCCATTTAGGACCCTGGCTTGAGCCTTGAAGTTTCCAGATTCTTAAAAATTTTGCACAGATGGGACCAAGACAAAGTTGAAGATAAAAATATTTAAGCTGTGGCTTGACCAACCCTCATGGTTGAATCGCGGTTTGAGAGCATTACATGCCCTTAGCAACTCTTACGCAAATAGTTTTGTATTGAAAAAACTGACTTTTAAAAATTCGCAAAAATGTTGAACATCAATACACTCATTTAACCCATCAATTTCAACAATTTTAAGATTTTTTAAAGGAGGTAGTTTTGTCATATCTTGAGCTGTATTTCTAGTAAAATGTTGCTCACAGTTTTGCTGGTAAATGCTAAAAAAATTTTTTTATAATGTTTTTTTAATGTAAGTTTACCAAAACAATTCAATGACATTTGGAAGTTCTTTAATAATGCATTCAAATGGAACGATTTTCTTATCATTATATCTTACTGTAACATTGTTGAAATTAAAAAATGCAATATTTCTTGAGCATGTTAATATTTTAAATTCTTCAAAACTGAGATCTTGATTATGTATTGTTAATGTACGAAGATTACATCGATAAACATTTTTCAACAATGTTTTTATATCATTTATATAATATACTCTTTCAAAATTTAAACGTTCAGATAACCATATTCTATAATGAGGATTGTTTAAATCAATATGTTTTGAATAGGGATAAGAATAACTATAGTCTTCTTTTTCCGCTGACCATTTATAATATCCTTTAAAATAGTCATAAGTCCATTTTTCTCCATCAAAATTCGGTGAATCTATAATAACCAAAGGGTTCTTGGAATAAAAATATTTGCATGTTTTTATAATCTTTTGATATCCTTTGTAAGAAGATGGAAATTTTGTTAATTGATAAATAATATTTGGATGTAACGAAAAACTTTGTTGACGAGGATTTTTAAAAGTATATTTTCCCATGGCAGCCATTCTACGATGTGTCTAGTAGACAGAAATAAAATTTTTAAACAAATAATCAAACGAGAAATGAGTATAGGAAAATTCTTTAAATAAAGATATTGATCGAATAAATGGTCAGTGGTATATGCGTAAACAATATCTAACAATAATAATGGCACTGGTATGTTTAAGAACTTGTTTTAAAAAACTGTGCATGAAAATTTGAACTTTATGAGGCACAACAATATTGGTGTTTCCCACAAATCAATTAACATGTGTAAAACTTATGTTTATTTAATGAAAAAATCAGAAAATTAAAAATTTATGATAATAGATTATTTAGGATTTGGTAAACGAATTTTTCAGCATAATTTTGACAATATTTGATAAGAAAAATAAAATTATTAATTAAAAAATGTCCCAATGAAATAAATGTTATTTTTTTTATCAGCAATTAAATAGAGAAATGGATGATCAGCAAAAAACTCAAAAGTTGGTACTTCTCGGTATGAAAGGTAATAATGTTTGACAATATTTCTGGGTCCAAATTTCGCTCCTGATTCGTTGACCTAAAAAGATGGTGAAATGGTTATTACAATATAAGAAGAGATCTATGCGAAACCAAATATCATAATTGTTGATTTCAAAGCGGGACTTCACTTATAATTCAAAAGTTAAAGCGAAAATGAAAATGAACACATGAATTTCAAAAAAAACAGCAGTAAACTAATCGAAATCAAAACAATTTTAAATGCTATTCTTTATAGACAACATGAAATGATTACGTTATGATTTCGCAGAGTGTTCAAAACAACAAGAAATGTTTGGACAATTGAATGGAACTTACTTTAATATAAGCTTTATTAAGAATATCTGATGCAAATATATTTTTATCTAGTGTAATTCCACTAAAATCAGCTTTTTGGGCATCAAAAGCGTCTTTAATATTTAACTCTTTTAAAATGTCATTTAAATTGAACGTTGATTCAGCATTAAATAACGGAATTGTAATTTTTCCTTGCGTTGCTCCCTGTGATGACATCATTTTCAAGAATTCATAGATATCAATATTTTGAATAACTTCAGCTAATCCAAATTCTTTATGTGGAAGAATAATAAACATGTTGAAATCTTCTTCATAATATCCATATCTCCAATTCGGATCATTAGAGGCATATTCTATTTTAACAAGTTTAAATTGCTTAGTTTTTATATAACTAAAATATCCAAATTTTTCCATCATAGTTATCTAAAACAAAGAAATAAGATATAACTTACAGGATGACAAAGTAAACGCAAAAGGCTTTAGTCATCAACAGGCTATGTGAAATAAAAAGTGAAACATTCAAAGTCGAAAGTTTTTGTGGAAATGCAATAGGAAAACGAAAATCTTTTAGAAAAACTATATTTCAATTTTTGATGCTACTAAAAAATTCAAAATTAATTGTTTTCGACTATATTTTTTTTCTCAAAATCCTAAAGTAAGATACAATTTTTCAGTCATGCATCAAAAACAAAAAAATTTCCAGTTCATTTTTTTTGACTTGTATTTTTTTATTTTCTATTTTGACTTTTCATATTTTACCTTTGATGTACATTACAAAAAATCGAAACTAAAATATTAATGATGAAATTGCCATTTCGCACAACCCTCAACTTATAATCAAGAAAGAAAAAAAATATTTTGCCTCTTTTGAAGAAATGGGTGAAGAATGAAATAAAGCTTTATTTGGCAGCAATCGAAATTTCATTGCCCATTGTTTTTCAAAACAAATGGCATTTACAAGTATCAGCCTACTAAATTCATCGAGCATTTCAGGTGAAACAATTTTTTGAATTTCATTATCAGTGATTTCACTTACAAATGTATTGATTTCCTAAATAGTACTTTTTTGCATAAACGATAAAATTTAATGTTTCTTACATCCGAAGTTGTTTGAGAATCAGTAAAATCTGTGAGTTGAAAGCTTCCATTGTAAAATTCTTCAATGCCATTTTTATATGATTCCAGCAAACTTAATCCCTTTGAAAAGTAAGCTTTATTTGCCATTTTTATTGAACCTTCATTCTCCTTGATATAATTAGAAACAAGTGAGAGATGTTTGTGGATTTCTTCTTCGCTCACACCTACAAAAATTTAAATTTAAAAAGGGGAACAAGCAGAGCCTGAAAAAAAATCGAAATTTTTTAAAATACTAATTTTTTGATTAAAAAATATTGAAATAGTTCGACAAAATCGAATTTTTTAATTTTGACAGCACTTTGAACAAGTGTAAATTACGATAATTAAAATCGTTGAAACAAACCTTTTGCAATAGCTTCTTGAATTTCTTTTGCGGTGTTTCCATTTGCACCATATAAAACCATTCCCAATGCAACCGAAATAGAAACTGGTGAAATAACAGTTGACTTTTCTAATCCAGTTTTTTGAAGCAAATTAAATGCAAAATTTGCTTGTTCTTTTTTCAACGTAGATGCTTCCACTGAAGCAGAAGAGATACTAAAATAAAATTTTTTTTTACTTGGAAAATTATGATAGACAAAACAACAAAAAAAGAGTTTAAATTTAGAGTCTCTGTCTGAACTCTTATAAGAAAAGACAAACCTTGGTGGTTCTCCCTTCGCTTTCGATAAATACCACAAAACACAAAAAATCCACCAATTCATAGCAGAAAAATGAATAAATTATAAAAACAACCAAAGTTTTTTTATGTCAAAAAATACATAAAAAATATCAACGATAAAAATACAAGTTGCTAAAGAAAGAAAGTGAATATCACAACCAATGAACGTGATTAATCTTCCCCAAAATTTCATCAAAAGTCAAGGCCTTTGAAGATCTTCTTCCACAATCTTTATTTTTAGAAAGAGAAAAAAATGATAACTTCTTGGCAAAAGTAACGATTGTGACTGACAAAAATAAATTTAAATTCTCTTGTTGGTGCATTTGTGTTTTTAGTCATGAATGTGGACCCACGTGGATCAAAATTACATCAATTTTTTTAACAGAAGTCAGCTGATAGAATCAACTCTTTAAAATTTATTCCAAAAAAAGCTACAAAATTAGAAATCTTACAAGGGACCCTTTTCAGGTGTTACCCGCCGATTCCTTGGGCAGTATGTGGAATCGATAGTACCTCTGGAGTAATGAAAAACCCCAAAAGGATTTTTGCCCTTTCGGGGTTTTACAGAAGTTACGGGATTCTGAAGTTTGGTATATAATCCACGACCCCCCTGGTCGACGATATAATGGTGAAAAATCGAAAGATTTGTTTTCTCAGTTTTTTGAGCCAAAATGACTCCAAATAGCTTTTTTAGTGTAAAAAACTACTTTTAAATGTTTTTCAGGCATCAGAAGTCATTATTTTGCTTCCGGATTCTGAATCCTCAAAATGACGAAAATTAATATATTGGTTATTTTTACCTAATTTCTTGTATTCATAGGTTTTCGAACATGGAGAAATCGAAAATGGACTTTGTTTTTTTTTCAGAACATTTTTTTTCGTGTCGGGATTCTGTTTGTTTAGGAATCTGAAGTCATAAACTTCAAGTCAACAGAACAAATGGGGTTTTTGTTCTTCTTTTCTAATTTTTTCACTTTTATCGGTTTTCATGCACGAAGAATCTTGTGGCACACGCCGATTTTTATAAAACGAAATTTTTTGTGCCAGAAATTTTTAATGCTTGTAACGTTGAATATTCTAAAGTTTCTATGACAACAAAAACAACTTTATTTTTAACTAATCATCATTACTGCAACAATGCAAGTCATCCAAAAAGTGATTAAAGCAAATGTAGTTTTGGCACCAAGAACAACGAATGAAAGCAATCTTCTGACAATTTTCAATACCACAGCGAGCTCCAATCTTTTTAAAATTTAAAAAAAAAGAGCTCGCTGTGGTATTGAAAATTGTCAGAAGATTGCTTACATTTATTTCAAATGAAAAAACACAAGCGCAAATAAAGTACTTCAAATGTTTTAGTTAATTTTTTTTAAAAAACAGCTATTATGAATGTTAATAGAATTTTGTAAAAATGAAAAGGTTAATTAACAAATGTTCCAATAAAATAAATGTTATCTTTATTATCAGCAATCAAATAAAGGAATGGATGATCAGCAAAAATTTCAAAAGTTGGTACTTCTAAGCCTGCAGTTGATACTAAAATCATTTTAACAACAGTTGCAGCTCCAGCTTTTGTACCAGATTCATTGACCTAGAATTTTTTAAATTATAAAATCATAGCTTTGTCAAGTTGTTTTGAACGGGCTTTTTTAAATATCGGAAACATTATTGGCCTCTTTTAAATCAAAATTAAAGAAAAATGTTGGTCTTTTTCCTCCTCGTTATTACGTTTTTTAAGGGATCGCGAAAAAAACAACGTAACAACGAGGCACGTAAAAACGAGGTTCAACTGTACTATAATTTATAGCCTATAAAGTTTCAAATCTCTTGGCTGTGATTGAAATTATTGCGGTTACTGTAATTTTGTATTAATTTCAGTTTCACAAAATTCTGTTTAAAATATGAGTTAGACAAATGAAGCTTAAATTAGCGTGCAAAAGTGCATATATATTATTCGTATATTCTCACAAATCAGCCAACAAAAAATTTCTTCAAAGAAAAAAATTTGAAAATTGCAAAAAAAATTAAAATTTTGTTAGTCAAGTTTTGAAAGTAATTATTAGAATTTTGACAGTGGTAGTTTAACATATGTTAGTTGATAAATGTTCCAATGAAATAAATGTTATCTTTTTTATCAGCAATTAAATAAAGGAATGGATGATCTGCAAAAAATTCAAAAGTTGGTTCTTCTTCGCCAGCACTTGACAAGTAATAAAATTTCGCAACAGTTGCAGCACCAGCTTTTGTGCCAGATTCATTGACCTATACGTTTTTAAATTATCAAACAATTTTGAAGTGATTCAAAACGGGTTTTGTAAAATCAAAATTTCGATTGTGCGTAATATATATATTTAAGCCAAAATCTTTGACGAATTTGAATATCTCAGTTTCATAATAACATTGAGTTTTTGTGTGTTTGTTTTAATTCGGGCAAAACAAATTAAAATAAACACACAAAAAAAAGCGAAAAGTGACTATTTCTAGGCCAAATTTATTTTCAAAATTTTAAAAATCTAAATTTTTTGAGCTTCCAGTTGCTAATGTATTTAACTTACTTTAATAAAAGCTTTATGAAGAACATCTGAAACATATAAACCGTTTCCTGCTGTAATGCCAGCAAAATCTGCTCTTTTTTCATCAAATGCATCTTTAATATTTAGTTGTTTTAATATATCATTAAGGGAAAAACTTGATTCAACATTGAATGAAGGAATTGTAATTTTTCCTTGCATTTCGCGTTTTAATGACATTTCTTTTAAAAGTTGTTCAACGTCAATATGTTGAACGATTTCAGATAATCCAAATCGTTCATGTGGAAGAATGATATACATATTAAAATCTGCATTAAATCCATTTTCAGCTTCATATCTCAATATGGCATCTGCTTCAGACCTTACGGTTTCCCAATCCTTGTCAGCATTATCATTTCGTGTATTAGCATATGGAATTTTCACAAGCTTAAATTTCTCATTCTCTACATAACGATAATTCCCACAATTTTCCATCATTGTTATCTGTAAAGAAACAGAGGATACGTGATTGACCTTTAATTATTGAATAAAAAATGATTTACCTCCTTTGCAGAATTGGGAGAAGAATGAAATAAAGTTTTATTAGGAAGTACCCGAAATCGCTTTACCCATTGTTTTTCATAAAGTATTGCATTAACAAGTACCAGCTGAGTAAATCTATCAAACAAATTAAGTGAAACCATGTCTTTAATTTCATTATCAGTTGCTTCACTTACAAATGCATTTATCTCCTAAATATCACTTTTTTACATAAACGATTAACTTTAATAATCTTTACGTCTGATGTTTTTTGGGAATCAGCAAAATCCATGAGTTCAAAATTTGCATCGTAAAATGTTTCAATCCCAGTTTTATATAATTCCAGCAAACTTAATTCCTTCGAAAAGTAAGCTTTATTTGCTATTTTTATTGAACCTTCATTTTCTTCTTTGATATAAGTAGAAAGACATGAAAGATGTTTGTGAATTTCTTCTTCGCTTACACCTGAAAGTTTAACATCCGATAAAAAAGGATGAAAAAAAGAAAAGTGAGAAATGGAGATTTAAAATATCGAAATTTATTAGTTTTGTCAAATAATGAATAAATACAACTAATAGCCATTAAAGGTAAGAAAAAAACAAATGCCCCAAAGTTTTTTGTTGAAACAAACCTTTTGCAATGGCATCCTGGATTTCTTTTGCCGTGTTTCCTTTTGCACCAAATAAAACCATTCCCAATGCACCCGAAATAGAAATTGGTGAAATAACTGTTGATTTTTCTAATCCAGTTTTTTGTAACAAATTAAAAGCAAAATTTGCTTGTCCTGTTTTTAATGCAGTTGATTCCATCGTTTATGTAAGTAAAGTTTTAATTTAAAGATACTAAAAAACACAATAGTTTCAACAGTGACTAAATTATGATCCATTATAAATAAACAAAACAACGATTAACTTAATATTCACAGTAACTAACTCGTTGACACGCATCACGTTAAAAATATGGCAAAAAGACATTGGTTTTAAACATGTTGAGTAATGTCAAGAACATAAACAAGTAACATGAAAAAATAAAAAATAAATTTTATGCTACCCTTTATAGGGAAAGTTTTTTTTCTTAAATATCAGAAGAAAAAATGAGTCATAAAAATTTTTAAGATTTCAACAAAACCAATAAAAATCATTTTTCTTTACTAATTATTGATCAAAAACAAAAACAGAGGAAAAAACAAAGCACAAAACTCGTTACCAAAGAAAATGAATCAACAATAGTTTGAATGAATCATAAAAAATAGCAAACTTTTTAGCAACACCCAAAAAAACGTAAAAACAACATCGACAAAAGCAATTTGCAGAAAAAGAAAAAAGTGAGTAACCCCCCGCAGAACACGTCCTTTATTTATCTTTTTAAACAACAAAAGTCAAGGTCGTCTTCAAAGATTTTCCACAATTTTTGTTTCTCAGGTTAAAAAACTGATTATAATTATTGAATATCTCTGACGGCTTTTAATTTTGCTCTGCGGAAGATTGATAAACTTTAAATACTAAAACAATAAATTCATGATAATTTTTTTAAAATGTCATTAATAAAAGAAAACAAAAATTTATCAACATCACAAACGTGGCCTTTCATTTTTTTTCCAAAATGCCTTTACTGTTTCAGCAATAACTTTTTTGAATTCAAAGTATTCACGATTGTTGTTGTCTTTAAAATAAATACAGATTCTTGATTTGTGTGCCATATTTTTCTAAAAAATGCAAATGTTATGTATTAAAATTTCATTTTTTTCATTGTAATACTTTTTTTTGCACCTACTTTGATAAATTCTGCAAACGCTGATGATTCAAGAGCGTCAATTCTAACACTAAAATATTCCATCTTTTCTTGAAAAGGTAGTTCAGCAAGAACTTGGGCAGTAACAGGAGATGATTTAATGGGATGAATGCTAAAATAAAAACTTTTTCAATTTGATTACTTTAAAAGACATACCTTAAATATTCAATTTTTGGTGTTAGCTTTACAATATCTTCTAATACAAAATTTTTGTTATCAGTAAATAAAAGTTCATTTAATTCCATTTTTACAACATTTCCATGTCCAATGAAACATTGCAATTCCCTGGTTGTCAGTGATTGATTCGGAATATCAATATGTCGAGCTTCACATCGATAAATTCTTTCCACAAATTGACTAATATACAACGGTTTAATATCGCAAATTTTTGCAACATCGTTGCAATATAAATATATTTTACAATAATTGAACGATTATCAAAAACAATGTGATCATGTATTGTGCCCCAATTTTTTTGACCCAGTAAACCATCAAAATTTTTAAAATTAAATTTGTAGCAAATTGTTGCAGGATTTCTTATATAAAACCATTTACATGTTTTAAATAAAGTTCTGAGAGTATGAGCAGTTGCATTGATAAGAATATAATCTATTAAATCAGGTCGGAATGAAAATTTTTGAGGTTTTGGATTTTTGGGATCAAAACAAAGCTTGTTTCTTTTGGGTTCATATTTTGCTTTTCTTTTCCTATTTACCAGACGCTGAGTGGGATTTTTGATCATTTCAACATATTTTTCCATCGAATATGCATTTTTCCATAATACTTCATGAGATCGCTTTTGTGCTGCTACAGCTTTTTGATATTCAGCTTTCATGTCTAATTCATCCATGAAAAAGCGGATATATTTTGAATATGTTTGCATCAAAGTCTAAAAATAAATCTTTTTTTGAGCTTATGTTATTAGTACCGTAGGTTTGGCACTTTACCTTTCTATCATGTTCTTTAAGAAATTCGATATATAATTTCCAAAGATTCTTATTTGTTAAATCTTTTCCAATCCTATACTCAATATTATGCTCAACAAATTCAATATCATTTGATTCCAACATTGCTTCAATCCATTTTTCTTCATCTCTTTCAGCAGCCTTAATTTTTTGGTATAACTTCTTCATTGCTTCATGTCGCCGAATTATTTTTGCTGGTATAAGAGAAGCTAAAAATTGATCTGCTTATCAATATTAATACTGTAATATAGAGTAATAAACTTACAAGCTTTAAACTCACAATTTTCTTCTTCATAGTCATTTCTTCTCTTCTGCATTGCGAAATGTGGATAACATAAATCTTCCGGACTATAATCCCCAAAATTTGCAGGTTCAGATTTATCCATAATTTTTCTGTACAGCAATTTACTGTAAATTCGATGTTTGCGAGCAGCATAATTAGTTTTTTCTCTATTATAATAAAAATGATAATGTGATAAATTTATCAATCTTTTAAATGGTTCATGATTAGCTACTGGTCTTTCACTAAAATTATAACAAATAAAAATATAACGATAACTTTAAACTAACTTTAAATAAATATTCCATAATTCTTTCGGCATCATGTATTGTTCAGCAAACTCCAATAACAGTTTTTTCTTATCACAACCCCATCCACCGGCATAGAAACTTGCATCTTTTCTTTTGTTATAATTAACTTCTGCAGCTTTTAAATCTTCTTCAAGCTTTTGAATACGTTTGAGATAAGTTGGATCAAGTTTTTCATAAAAGTCAATCGAAAATAAGGGAAACATATTTTTTGGCAGTTAACCCGTTAAAACTGTTTATAAATACTTTTTTTTACTTATTTTCTGTGAACTATAGTTGCGCATATGGCCACAACTTTCTATTTAAATGAATAACATAGTTCTTTCGTTATGGTGACCTCTCTTAAACAAAAAACAACATTTGCCTGTTTTTGTTATCTGTTGAAAATAAAGGAACATATTTTTGGCGGTAAGCGAGCAACTAAACATACTGGATGTCTGCCTTGTCTTTTCTGTGTGTCTACAGATCAATCAAAAACTTGTCTCATCCATTTTAATATTTTGTCTTGCACTCTAGTAAATACCTAGTTAAGATTTTGAAATGGAAAATATTAATTTTTTAAACTCTTATCCTCCAACAATTTTTGTTACCAAAAAGGTGAAACTCCTCTTTTGTGATATTCAGAAGATAATAATTGCGCCATTTCCGATGCTGTTTCTCGATTTTTTAAAAAAGTCACCAAGATTTATTTGAAAATTTGTACCAAAATAATGAAAAGCATTCAAAAATACAAAGTTAAAATAGCATGAAACAGAAAAAAAATTAGTAAAAAAATAAACAAAAGGAGAAAAATAATGCTGCATGAAGAAACAGATATTACAGAGCTTTAGAAGAATGACATAAAAGTTGTTTATGAACATTTGCAACGAAATCTTTATCTACATTATCAATATTCGGTATCGTAATATTCTTTGATGTACAATAAATTAGAAAATCAGTACACTTGTTTTTGAGTTTTGTTGCATTAAAAGAAACTCCCAAATTAGCAATTTCACAAAAATTTGATGCTTCAAGTTTATTACCTAAATAAATTTGAATGTGATTCATATCATATTTATCTGCAAAAATATAAATTTCTATTGCATCTTCAATTGAAAAATCTGTTACGAGGTTCCAATAATAACAAAGTTTAACAGCCATTTCAACAATATCAAATGAAAAATCAGGAATTTCAACTGCATTTTCAACAGCTTCTTTCATGCCAGAATTAAACATTGCCGCAAAAACTGATGATTGACTTGCAAGTACACATTTGTGAACTTCAATTTTTTTATTTTTAACAATAATTGTAAAATCTTTGTAACTTTGATCCCATAAATCTTTAATACCGTAAACAGGGTACGATTGAGTATTGTCAACTTTGAAAGTTCCTTCCACTTTGATCGTAAGCTTTCCATCGACAATAAATTTTTTGTTTAAATCAAAAAGTTGATCTACTTTGCAACAAGAAAACCCCCGTCCACCATCTTTATCAAAAGTACAACTGATGCGAGAAGTCCGACCGGCAGATTTAATGGAAATCGTGTATTTTGCTTCAACGTTTTTTGCATTCCCCATTTTTAAATATAGAAAAATCGTTGTTTTTCCAAGCTTTTCGTTGGTACTTCCATTTGGATAAATAACAAGAAAATATTTAACACCGAAGGCATTAATAGCAGTAAAATCATGACTTGGTAAATATTCAAATGTTGTTGATTCCTTAATCGCTTTAAGGCGAGCTTCAGAAACAGTATATTCAAGAGCAATTGGATATTCCATCATTTTGAAATATGAGTAAAATTTTGATATGAAGGATTCAAATATGATAGAACAGAATGACTGCTGCCTATTTTCAATAAGAAAGAGCGATAATACAAATATAATTAAAAATAGTTTGTCTTTCTTTCCTTTAAGAGATTTTCTCTCAAATACAGCATAAAATCATCATTTATTGAGGCATGTGTGTCTTCCTAAAGATTATGGAAATCCAATTGAGTCGATACTAAAAGTTTTTTTTTATAATAGCCTTGAGGATATACTCAAATTTTAAATCAGAGACCATCAAGCTTTTTTGTCTCATTTACTTTGATTGTTTTTTTCGACATAACTTTTCTTGACAGATCTTTTTAAAAAAATGAAAAACACAAATTATTTGAATTCTTTTTCCCAATAATTTGTATATGTTACAGCCGATCTTGTGGACCCGCTGATCTTGTGGTCGGCTAGCCGATCTCGTGGACGGCTAGCTCATCTTGTGGACGGCTAGCCGATCTTGTGGATTTTTATAACTCCAAGTTGAAATTATCAATGTTCCACTAAAAGTGATAAAATGATAAAATAACTGTAGTAGATGATAAAAAATCAAAAATTAGAAATATCCCATTATTTATCAGCTAACTACAGTGCTTCAAAAACTTAAGATTCATTAATAGCGACTTTTCCATCGCTGATAACGGACTGTTAAACTATTAAGATATTCCTGATTTTTGTTTTTTTATCATCTACTACAGTTATTTTATCATTTTATCACTTTTAGTGGAACATTGATAATTTCAACTTGGAGTTATAAAAATCCACAAGATCGGCTAGCCGTCCACAAGATGAGCTAGCCGTCCACGAGATCGGCTAGCCGACCACAAGATCAGCGGGTCCACAAGATCGGCTGTAACATATATATGAAAGACGATGGCAAACGTTGGTCACATTTTTGTGCAGATTTCACAACATCTCCCGATATTGCTGTAATTGTATTCCAAAAAAGAATCAAAAAATGAAAAAATTACTGATTTTTTCTTTCCACCGTATGTCTGTGTATTTTTGTGAATTTTTTTTATATCCTTTGCATTGCTGCTATTAAATAGAAAACGAAAAAAAAGCATACATTACATTAAAAGCTTTTAAAGTACTTTAATATTATTAAAATTATGTATTTCTGTTTGATTCACCTCAAAATTTTACCGTGCTCTTTGATTTTTGAACAGTAGCATGTGTGCAAAAAAGCATCTTATCTTTTATTAATGAAAAAAAGTATAAAAGGCGTAATAATTTGTAGCGTTATGAAAACAAACAATGATAGACAGAAATATTTCATATTTGGAGTAAAATTCTTTAATGATTAATCATCTGTTTTTAATTCGTATTTATACGCAAATTGCATCCTTGTCTAATTGTAAAATTGTCATTTTCAAGATACACTTTTGCAATATATTTTGGAGATGGGGAGTAAGAATATGGATCTCGGTTCTGTGCTGGTGTTGAGTTTGTTAAACCAATTTTTCCAGTGCTAATATTTCTTATTAAATAATAATTTGTATTGGTTGCAGTCGTAGGGAGTACAACAGTCGAGCATGTGTCTGGAATATCAATATTCCAATAACAGGATAAGTTATCATATGGTTGACTAGCAATTTGCATTATTTTTTCATTTTTGTATTTCTTTAATGCTTGAATAAGTGTATTATTGGTTAAAAAAACAAATCCTTTATTGCCTTGGCTATCTATAAATTCAATACTCGTGTCTAAAAGCGAATGTTTAAATAATGTTAAGTAGAAATAAAGAAATGCAAACTTCGAAATTTGTTACAATACTTTGAAGACGGCGTTTTTAATATTCCCTTTTCACAAGCATCAGCATCACATAAAATTTTACTTAACTCGTCAAATGTTAAAAATAAATGTCCTTTTGGTACTAAAAACTTTGTTAACTGAATGATCAATTAATTAACTACTTACCAACAAATTTATGCAAAAATTCAACATTCATTATTGGAAAACGGATATATCGTAATATTTCTGATAATTCTGCTTTTATCCAATTCCCATAATTCGATTTTCTTGTCTGATTACTAAATTGATATTCAGCCCATTTTAAAATCTACGAAAAGCTATGCGGCTGTTCTAATGTTTGATATTTAATAAAAACTTACAGCTTCGAACAAGTCTTCTTCCTTTGCAGATAAAATATTTAACTGGACAATTGTCAATATCAAATTTTTATCATATTCAAGAAAATCTTTACTTATTAAAAGTGTTGTTGTATTGTAGCCGATATACTGGAATATATTTTTCCTAGCTTTTTTCAAAGAATAAAGTTCTATGGCTTGAAAAATGTTGTTGACGTTATTTGGAGAGTATTCGATATTCGATAAAAAGTCATCACAAACGTCGATCAATGGTTCAATATCGTAGCATTCAGCCAAATCAACAATTTCCATGACATTCCCAATATCAATTTTGCATTGTCCAAGATATAAAAAGGTTAATAGCTCTTTAAAGTCTTTATTGGAATGTCCTGTTATTGGTATTGCTTTCGATTTCTTCCATGTATCTTTCAACATTGTCTTAAATACTTCTGATGCTGACCATAATATAAATGAATGTACATGAAGCTCCTGAAAACAGTTGAATAAATTGTAAGTAAATCCTAAGAACAACTTTTGAAACTAGTACCGTTTCATCACTGAATACAAAAGTGACATCGAAATTGCCATTGTCAACATCTTGAAGCTCGAAAATTGAATATCTTTGATATGATAATTCAAAGAGTTTACTATCGATTTGTTGTTCCATAGCTGTAAACTTTTTTCAGTTGCAGTGAAAAAAAAAGTTTTTTCAACTGATCAATTTTTTAAAACTGGTTTGATTTATTTTGTTGCACAATAATTGTTGCAAAATTCTTTTGGTAAACCTTCAGTGTGTTTTAGTTTAATTGTTTGTCATTGATAATTTTGGTTGGGAGACAAAAAATGTTACGCTTCTATAAAGCACGAAAAAAACATTTTATTATTTTCATGTATTCCTAAAAAACACCATAGCTTTTTACATTTTCTCTTTGACAAATTTTTTCAGTCCAAAAGATAAACTATATCTATAAGGGCTTGTAGGAAAAACTTTTTTAGATTTTCATGTGAGACTGTTTGATTGAAAAAAGTTTTAGATCGGCTAACTGAAGATTATATATCAAGAAAGTTTTTTATTTCAACGCTAAAAATTTTGTGATTTACAAAATTTTGGAACAAAAAATAATAACAAAATAGATATCAAAAAAGATCATCTGACATTAATTTTTCAAGCATTTCAACGAATTCTTATTTGTTAAAATAATAAGTTCTTGCTGTAAGCCAGACGGTATTTTATATGTGATTGAATTTTCACCCAACATTGTTTTAAAGTCTTCTTGATATGCTTTTGATGTAGTTGGCGAAAAATGAATACGATAATTTGCATCGTGTTTCTGGAAAAGAAATTTTCCAAACTTTATTTTAATGACAAAACTTGAGAGTTTAATAAAAATGCAGTTTCTTTTGAAATCTTTCACATTTTACTACCTAAAAAACTTACTTTTAAAAATTCACAAAAATGTTGATTATTAAAGCATTCAGGTAATCCATTCATTACTAAAGCTATAAGATTTTTAAAGTGAGGGAGCTGTAACATTTTTTGAGCAGTATGTTGAGTGAAATGTTGTTCAAAATTTTCATCGTGAAGGCTAAAAGAAAAACATATATAATAGAAATTTATATTTTTGCAGATAAATATGATATAGAAGTTGTTATGAATCACATTCAAATTTATTTAGGTAATAAACTTGAAGCATCAAATTTTTGTGAAATTGCTAATTTGGGAGTTTCTTTTAATGCAACAAAACTCAAAAACAAGTGTACTGATTTTCTAATTTATTGTACATCAAAGAATATTACGATACCGAATATTGATAATGTAGATAAAGATTTCGTTGCAAATGTTCATAAACAACTTTTATGTCATTCTTCTAAAGCTCTGTAATATCTGTTTCTTCATGCAGCATTATTTTTCTCCTTTTGTTTATTTTTTTACTAATTTTTTTTCTGTTTCATGCTATTTTAACTTTGTATTTTTGAATGCTTTTCATTATTTTGGTACAAATTTTCAAATAAATCTTGGTGACTTTTTTAAAAAATCGAGAAACAGCATCGGAAATGGCGCAATTATTATCTTCTGAATATCACAAAAGAGGAGTTTCACCTTTTTGGTAACAAAAATTGTTGGAGGATAAGAGTTTAAAAAATTAATATTTTCCATTTCAAAATCTTAACTAGGTATTTACTAGAGTGCAAGACAAAATATTAAAATGGATGAGACAAGTTTTTGATTGATCTGTAGACACACAGAAAAGACAAGGCAGACATCCAGTATGTTTAGTTGCTCGCTTACCGCCAAAAATATGTTCCTTTATTTTCAACAGATAACAAAAACAGGCAAATGTTGTTTTTTGTTTAAGAGAGGTCACCATAACGAAAGAACTATGTTATTCATTTAAATAGAAAGTTGTGGCCATATGCGCAACTATAGTTCACAGAAAATAAGTAAAAAAAAGTATTTATAAACAGTTTTAACGGGTTAACTGCCAAAAAATATGTTTCCCTTATTTTCGATTGACTTTTATGAAAAACTTGATCCAACTTATCTCAAACGTATTCAAAAGCTTGAAGAAGATTTAAAAGCTGCAGAAGTTAATTATAACAAAAGAAAAGATGCAAGTTTCTAT
Source organism: Panagrolaimus sp. LJ2400 (assembly GCA_024447215.1). Lineage (NCBI taxonomy): Eukaryota > Metazoa > Nematoda > Chromadorea > Rhabditida > Panagrolaimidae > Panagrolaimus > Panagrolaimus sp. LJ2400. The sequence goes on from JAMRYA010000208.1 coordinate 91,294, forward strand.
GCCGGTGGATGGGGTTGTGATAAGAAAAAACTGTTATTGGAGTTTGCTGAACAATACATGATGCCGAAAGAATTATGGAATATTTATTTCAAGTTAGTTTAAAGTTATCGTTATATTTTTATTTGTTATAATTTTAGTGAAAGACCAGTAGCTAATCATGAACCATTTAAAAGATTGATAAATTTATCACATTATCATTTTTATTATAATAGAGAAAAAACTAATTATGCTGCTCGCAAACATCGAATTTACAGTAAATTGCTGTACAGAAAAATTATGGATAAATCTGAACCTGCAAATTTTGGGGATTATAGTCCGGAAGATTTTTGTTATCCACATTTTGAAATGCATAAAAGAAGAAATGACTATGAAGAAGAAAATTGTGAGTTTAAAGCTTGTAAGTTTATTACTCTATATTACAGTATTAATATTGATAAGCAGATCAATTTTTAGCTTCTCTTATACCTGCAAAAATAATTCGGCGACATGAAGCAATGAAGAAGTTATACGAGAAAATTAAGGCTGCTGAAGGAGATGAAGAAAAATGGATTCAAGTGATGCTCGAATCAAATGATGTTGAGTTTGTTGAGCATAAAGTTGAATATAAGATTGGACAAGATCTAACAAATAAGAATCTCTGGAAATTATATATCAAATTTCTTAAAGAACATGATAGAAAGGTAAAGTGCCAAACCTACGGTACTAATAACATAAGCTCAAAAAAGATTTATTTTTAGACTTTGATGCAAACATATTCAAAATATATCCGCTTTTTCATGGATGACATGGACATGAAAGCTGAATATCAAAAAGCTGTAGCAGCAAAAAAGCGATCTCATGAAGTTTTATGGAAAAATGCATATTCGATGGAAAAATATGTTGAAATGATCAAAAATCCCACTCAGCGTCTGGTAAATCGAAAAAGAAAAGCAAAATATGAACCCAAAAGAAACAAGCTTTGTTTTGATCCCAAAAATCCAAAACCTCAAAAATTTTCATTCCGACCTGATTTAATAGATTATATTCTTATCAATGCAACTGCTCATACTCTCAGAACTTTATTTAAAACATGTAAATGGTTTTATATAAGAAATCCTGCAACAATTTGCTACAAATTTAATTTTAAAAATTTTGATGGTTTATTTGGTCAAAAAAATTGGGGCACAATACATGATCACATTGTTTTTGATAATCGTTCAATTATTGTAAAAAATATTTATATTGCAACAATGTTGGAAATTTGCGATATTAAACCGTTGTATATTAGTCAATTTGTGGAAAGAATTTATCGATGTGAAGCTCGACATGTTAATATTCAGAATCAATCACTGACAACCAGGGAATTGCAATGTTTCATTGGACATGGAAATGTTGCAAAATTGCAATTAAATACACTTACAATAGCTGATAGTGCTACTTTTGCGTTAGAAGATATCCTAATGCTTACACCAAAAATTGAAAATTTAAGGTAAACCGTTTTACAGCACAAAAATTAAGTAAGTGTTTATTTTAGTATTCATCCATTCCAGTCATCTCCGAATACTGCAAAAATTCTTGCTGAATTACCATTTCAAGAAAGGATTGAGCATTTTAGTGTAACAACCAATAGTCTTAAGCCAAATGCATTTGCTGAATTTATTAAGGTAAGATAAATCTAATAAATATTACATGACAAGAAAACGGAATAATAATACATAATATTTGCTTTTTAGAAAAACATGGCCCCTAAATCTAGAATATCGGTGTATTTCGGAAAACGCAGCACTGATTATTTTGGATTCAAAAAAGTTATTGCTGAAACAATAAAAACCTTTTGGAAAGAAAATGAAAGGCCACATTTTTGATGTTGATGAATTTATGTTCTCTTTTTTTTAATAGAATGTTATATAATCACTATGAGTTTATTGTTTAAATATTTATTGTTATATTAGTCTTCCGCAGAGCTAAATTAAAGGCTTTCAAAGATATTCAATAATCTTTATCAGTTTTTTATCGTGAGAAATAAAAATTGTGGAAAACCTTCGAAGACCTTGACTTTTGTTGTTTAAAAAGATAAATAAAGGACGTGTTTTGCGGGGGGTTACTCACTTTTTCCTTTTTTTAATTTGTTTTTGTCGATGTTGTTCTTACGTTTTTTTGGGTGTTGCAAAAAAAGTTTGGTATTTTTTATGATTCATTTTCATTGTTGCGAATTTTGTGTTTTGTTTTTTCTTCTGTTTTTGTTTTTAATCAATAATCAGTAAAGAAAAAATGCTTTGGTTTTGTGAAAATTTTATGAATCATTTTTTCTCTGATGTTAAAGAAAAAAAACTCCCCTTATAAAGGCTAGCAAGAAATATATTTTTTTGGAGTTATGCTTGTGTTCTTGACATCGCTCAACATGCTTAAAATCAGAGCATTTTCGGGATGCTTTTAACGTGATGCGACATGTGTCAACGACTTAGTTACCGTGAATATTAAGTAAATCGTTGTTTTGCTTATTTTTAATGGTTCATAATTTAGTCACTTTTGAAACTATTAACTGTTGTTTTTTAGCATCTTTTATTAAAACTTTACTAACATATATGATGGAATCGTCTACATTAAAAACCGGACAAGCAAGTTTTGCATTTAATTTGCTTCAAAAAACTGGATTAGAGAAGTCAACAGTTATTTCGCCGATTTCTATTTCGGTTGCTTTGGGAATGGTTTTATATGGTGCAAAAGGAAATACAGCAAAAGAAATTCAGGATGCTATTTCAAAAGGTTAGTTTACATTTTTTGCACAGAAAGTTTCGTACTTTTCGGTCTTATTCCCAGAATTAAAAACTTGTTCACAAAAATATGCCAAACTAATGTTTTTTATATGTTTTTATATTTATATTGTAAGTTTTTTAAATTTAAATTTTTGTAGGTGTAAACGAAGTAGAAATTCACGAACATTTTTTACAACTTTTTAATTATATCCAGGAGAACGAAACTTCAATAAAAATGGCAAACAAAGCATATTTTTCAAAGGAATTGACTATGCTGGAATCATATAAAAATGGGATTGAAAAATGCTATCATGGAAATTTCCAACTCATGGATTTTACTGATTCTCAAAAAGCGTCAGATGTAAGAGGGTAGAACACTGAACACATGTAAAAGTTATAATATTTAGGAGATAAATGCATTTGTAAGTGAAGTCACTGATAACGAAATCCAAAAAATTGTTTCACCTGACATGTTCGATGAATTCACTCGGCTGGTACTTGTCAATGCAATTCTTTTTGAAAAACAATGGGCAATGAAATTTCGGTTGCTTCCAAACAAAACATTGTTTCATTCTTCTCCCAATTCAGCAAAAGAGGTAAATCATTTTTAATTTATTCAGTGATTCAAAGTTGATCACGTTCCATAATGCGTAAGTTGGTTGAGTACCTGAGTGGAAATCAGGAGGTCGCAGGTTCGAGTACTGCTAGAATAAGAGAACTAAATTTTTCGAATATTTTCAAGTATCCTATTTCTTTACAGATAACAATGATGGAAAAATGTGGAGATTTTCAATATCTTGAAAATGAGAAATATAAACTCGTAAAAATTCCATATGCAAATAACGCAAATAACGGACCGGAAGCTCACAATGTTGGCCCGAAATCAGAGGCACAATTAAGGGCTGAAGCTGAAGCCCGATGGATATATGAACGTAATGAAGGACTTACCGGAGATCTTAATATGTATATTATTCTTCCACATGAACGATTTGGATTATCGGAAATTGTTCATAATATTGACGTCGACCAACTTTTGAATGATATGTCATTCAAAAGCTTATACAAAAAACACATGCAGGGAAAGATTACAATTCCTTTATTCGATGTTGAATCAACTTTTTCCTTAAAAGAAACTTTACAACAGTTAAATATTAAAGATGCGTTTGAAGACAAAATAGCAGATTTCACTGGAATTACGGCAAATAAAGGTTTAGCCGTTTCAGATGTTCTTCATAAAGCTTTTATTAAAGTAAGTCAAATACAGTATTTTTTGTAAGTTGTAAAAAAGCTTTAAAAAAGCTTGTTTTGAACAATATTCTGCAAAAATACAACCAAAACAATCAAGGCCATTGGGTACCACTGTTCAAAGGGACACAACCTTTAATCTTTTGCCGCCTTTCAAATATGCATGACATGGTGGCGGCAAAATAGGCAATTCTCTATTTTGTTTGAGGGTGTGGGACACCATCACTCAAGGCTTCCCCCAAAAGTGTTTTCAAGATACTGGCTTGAAAACACTTTTGACTTCGACCAGCAAACTTGAGTTTATATAAATTTCGATTTCGAAGAACCAGTTTTGAGCCACTGCAAAATTGCTTGACAATTTAAAAATCTTAGGTCAACGAAACTGGAACAAAAGCTGGTGCTGCAACTGTTGCGAAATTTTATTACCTGTCAAGTGCTGGCGAAGAAGAACCAACTTTTGAAATTTTCGCAGATCATCCATTCCTTTATTTAATTACAGATCGAAAAGATAACATTTATTTCATTGGAACATTTTTTAATTAATATATATTTTTGAACCATATATTGTCAAATTAATATTTTAAAAACTTAATTTGCCAACCCCACGAATTTTCAAATTCTGAGGTTATATTACCTAAAATAAACATAAATTATACACATTTGTTTTTGTTAATTGATTTACATTGTTGTGCGCCACTAAAAACAAAGTTTCGAAAAATTTGAAGATTCTTAAGCAAGGCCGTATTTAGGGGGGGGGGGGGGGGGGTGGACAAAGTGGGTATTTGCTGCCTCCCACATCAAAAAATATTTTGATCTTTTGCCGACTGCGGCACAAAATCAAAGGTTTGCCCACCCCAAAATTTTTTTGTATACGGTATTGATTCTTAGGTTTAAATATTTTCTTAACTGTCTTAACAGTTCAAACATTTGTAGGTCAATGAATCTGGAAAAAAAGCAGGTCCAGCTACTGTTGAGAAAATTTTATTATATGCTATCAACATTCTAATGATTACTTTCAAAAATTGATTCTTAAAATCTTAAATAGTTCATTTACAATTTTCAAGTTTAATTTAACTATTCTTTGATGCAATTTTTTAGTTGATTTTTGAGAAAAGAAAAAGTAATGCAAGTGAGTTGTTAGCAGTGTTTTCCCGCGTTCACTTTTTTCGCAATCGCAATCAAATCGCGATCTTAAAACCATTCGCAATCGCAATCAACAGCAATCGCGATATATTTGAATCGCAATCGCGTTCATGTCGCAATCGCGATCAACATTTATAAAAAAAAGCAAAAAGAAAAAGGTCTCAAAAATTTTTTTTGGCAAATCGATAAGCACTGTCTTCGAAATGTTTGTCCAAGCAAAGTTTGCTTGATATGTGTATCATTTTAGAACATGTCTGTCAAAAATTATTATAAAAAGGTCATCTTTTTCACCAAATTGGGTCATTTTTTCCCCAGAAAATTTTGTTTTACTCATTGCGCAATATTTTCAATCGCAATCAACAGCAATCGCGATAATTTTGAATCGCAATCGACAGCGTTCGCGCTCCTTTAAGAACGCGATTGCGATTGCGGAACGCGAACGCGGGAAAACACTGGTTGTTAGTCATTTTCTATTTCTATGTGTTTTGGTTAGGAATTTTTTTTACAAACGTTTGTTTACGAAAACTTGTATATCAAAGCAGCTATTTTATAAGAATATAGGTAAATAAATTGAAAAAGATGTATAAGAATGACGAAATTTATTATAGCTTACATATCATAAACCATTCAATTAATGGTTAAGATAAAAATACGTTTTATAAAAATGCTTATTGTTGTGACTTTTTTGAAAGCTTTATAAAACTTAGCCCCAAACCATAATTTTTTAGTCTAGAAATCGGTTTCGCCACGAAAATCCCTCAGAATTCCATGAAAATTCCGGATATCACACAAACCAATCCGGCACCGTTCACATAACCCCTGAGGCTACCTCCATGCAAAATTTCATATTACTTGGCTTCTTAGTTTCAAAATGTCAGCCATTCAAACAGGTGACAAGACTTATTGGACAACCCAATATTTTTCTTTTAAAGGTCCTATTTTGAATGCTCCTATGCCTTGGTTGATAGCTCTTAAAACTGTGTTCTATATGGAAAATGGTGTTAAAGTTCGAAAAAGATATCATGCAACAATAGATAGTATTTTTAATAATACTGTATTTGTAATCCTTAAATTCAAGCAATAAAGTTCTTTGATATTTTTTTAAAAGTTTATTTACGAGCATTGTTCTTTTAGTGATATATTTTTTTATTTTGTTGTTGATGAATAAAAAAAACTTTTTTGTTAAGAAAGGACACAAATTCGTCGTTCTGTAAAGAGTGTGTCCTTTCCTTACCGTTTTGAAGTAAAAAGTGAACTAAAAATGCAATATGTATGTCTTTCACAACCTTGAATAGATGATTATTCAATTGTACGAATTATCAACGACTAGAAAAAAACTCATGGTTTATTTGAGCAACAAGTTTTGTTTTTCAGTAAAGCACATCGTTGTCTTCGTAAAAATGGAGAACATTAATTTTTTAAATTCCATTCCCCAACAATTTGCTTTACCTAAACCACTTATGTCTTACATTATTATGTATCCACTATCCTCCAACGGCCATCAAAAACTTCTTAAAAGTTGTAAATATTTTTTCATTAAAAATCCAGCTATTTCCATTGATCGTCTTACATGGAGCTACAAAAGAAATTGTTGGATGGTATATGATTTCATCGACAATCCTGCTGCTGTAAAAATTAATCTGAATTTATACAAAATTTTATCAATGAACCGTCTACGTATGCAAGAAAAAAATACAGGAGCATCAAATAACGCAGTTTCAAAAATATTGCCAAAAATTTATTTTTGTAATCTTACACATTTAACTATTTGTGGCCAAATTCTTACCTTTGATGAATATAAGAAGTTAACAAAATCTATATGAATAACGGCGGCACATTTCGAACAAAATTAGGCATGCATCATTTATCGGATAAGACTGTGATTTTTATTCAAAAAACATAATAGTTTTATTAATGGTATTCTTCCAAGTGTTTGGGTATTTCATGTTACTTTTGTGTGGTAATTTTTGGCATTGGTTTTATAAAAAATTTGATTTTGTTTTTTTTACGGCATCTTGTATATAAAAACCACTTTTATTTTGTAATAAAAAACATACAAATCGAGAATATGTACAAAATTATGCACTTATTTATTCAAGGCAATCTAATAGAATTGCCTATAAAAGATCTTTAAATAATACTAGCAAAGTATTTGTAATTAGCAGTAAATAATGCACTGTTAGAAAGATTTGATTTTTATAAAAGAAATGTAATTTGTTTATTAACAAAAAAATTCAAATACAACCAAAATAAGTAACCGTGAAATCTCGTGTTTCAGCTGGCAAAGAGTTGTCCAGATATTATCTCGAGATGTGAAAATAGAGAGAAAGGGGTATCTGGTTCCACATCGCCCGAGGGGGGGGGGGGGGGGGTAAAATTTATAATTTACAGATCTGGAGATAACTCTACAGCCTTTAAATAAATATTTAAGTTTTTTTAATTTTTCTTGCTGACAACCCATTGCTGTTCCTTTCCTATCAATGAAGCAATTTGGCAAATAATTGTTTTGTCAAAATTTTTTGCAGCTTTTTCTACGTTAATTTTAAATTCATTTCGAAATGCGTCAAATATTGAAGGTAAAAAGTCAATAATAAAAATGCCCAAATTTTTCAATGATTGTTTTGAAAAATTTTATTGTGTTAGTAAAAATTACCTCCAAAAATGTACAAAAATCATTTGGATCAAAAGTATCACCAAGGCCATTAAATACCAAATATACACTTTTATTAAATGGGGGAAGCATTACCAAAGATGCCATGTATTTTTGGATTATACTACCAATTTTGCTGTAATTAAAATCAAGAAGGCAATTCGCTGACTCCGGAGTCGATAAGAAGTCGGTGACACTGTTGCACTCTTCTTTCATTGTTTTGTATTATTATAACATTGTTTATACCAACGAAAAAATTATTGAAACTTTCACAAGTTTTTTGTTAGCTTGATTGCAAAATACTGTAAAAGTTTGTGTTCATTTTTGGAGAGTAAATAACAAATAAAAATCATAAAACTATTTTGTATTTTTTGAGATAGAGTTGAAAAATTTTATTAAAACAAATTACAATTTTAAAAAAGTATGCAAAAATTAGATCAAAAAACCTCAGAGCCACTATAAAAAAATGCCAAACATGAAGACTGCCCTCTTTAAAAGTTGCTTCGAGATTGCCAGTCTTCTTCCTTTTTTGGAGTGGTAGGTTTGATAGAAAAAATTCTACGTTGGTGCGAAATTTTTTTGAATTGAAATTTTCGATAATATCCAAAAGTATAAAAATTAAAGAAATCATTTCGAAATAAATTAGAAATTACAATCAATAAAATAATATCAATTAAATATAGAACCAACAACAAAATTTGATTGAAAACAAGCCAAGACAATGTTACATAGACACGATTACCAAGAAACATGTGGGAACAATCATTAAAAAACCAACAAATTTTGTAGCAAGCTATATCTAGCGTTCGATGAATTCCATATAGAATCAAAGATGTTAAAGCTTGAAACATTAATCGTTTTTCGATTTTTGCAAGTTGAGGAGAAAAACTTGAAACTTTTTTCTTATGATAAACTATTATCAATGTAAGAAAGAAAATGAAAAGAGCATAAGAGATTGTTGTTGAAATGACAGAGGAGGTGGCACCTCTTGACAGGCATTTTTGGCTTAACTCATAATAGCGAGTATAGTAATCAGGATCATAACAATCTATGTCACCAAAAAGATAGAAAACTGGTATAAATGGAATCCCAAGCATTATAAAAACCATTTTTTTAAAGCTCTTTATCCAAATCTGAAAAATAAGTGTTATGAAATTTGCATATTTTTTGCACCTGTGCGGATTTCCCAATTCATTGTTTTGCTGCTACATTTCTCATTTCTGACTGGAAGGCGGACAAAAGAAGGATAAAATGGGGACAGAAGTTCAGCAAACTCCATATTCCAGGTTAACTTACCTTTTCATGTTTTAGCGGAAACCAAACTGCTGTAATTTTATTCAACACTAACATTGCATTCCAAATTGAATAAAATAATTCAAAATAATAATTTTTAATTACAGCTAATCCCAACATGTACGGTACTCTTAATTGGTAATTAAGTGGATATATTAGATATTTATAAAACAAATTTTCACAAAAATGAAACGAAAATCCAATGACCAACAAAATATAGTATGGCTTTCGATAATGTGAATTTCGTTTACAAAAATTAGTAAAGAAAAATGCCAGCATAAAAACGTCTGCAATCAACGACAAATGAAAAAGTATTGGCTGTGTGATAGATAAGAACGTCGACATCGACATTATAAATGCCGTTCTTTTAATTTCTTCTTCTGATGTTATATTTTCAGCCATTCTTTGTTTCTTGCAGATTTTTCAAAACGCAGAAGAAATTTACGGAACACCCTGATATAAGAATAATTTTCTCTAACAATTGTAAGAGTATAAAAAAAAGTACATCTTAAAATGTGTTCGCAGAGAAAAACACATTTACAAAAAAAAATGATGATGATGTTTGGTAAACAAAACTTTGATTTTTTATATTGTTTTATCTGACATTTATAATAACTTTTATTACATAAAAATAAGAAGAAAAAATTGCTGTATATACAACATAAAATATTAAATTATTACTTCAATAATAAAATTACTACGAAATGTATGACGATAATGTTTGGTTTTTTTTAAAGGACAAGAAAAAGTTTTTCAAAACAAATGGAAAGGTGTTCTATGAACGTTCATGTTGTGCGCAAAGACGATTATAATAAAATTAAACATGAAAAATTTGTTATAGGCTCTAATTCAGCTTTTATATATTCTTGACATTTACAAGAAAAAACAGAGCAAATGTATAAAGAAAAGCAAATTTCGACAAAAACAAATAATATTTCAACTGATATAATACGGTTTGAAAACATGAGTTTTGTTAGTTACAACCCACTGCTGTGCCTTTCCAAACATGCAAGCTCTTTGACAAATAATTATTTTGTCAGGATTTTTTGCAGCTTTCATGACATTAGTTTCAAATTGATTACGAAATTCATCAGATATTGAAGGTAAAAAGTCAATAGTAAAAATGCCATCATTTTTCTGAAATCAGTTTTTAAAACTACTATATATAAAAATTCATCATCATTTAGAACAAAGAATCTTACCTCTAAAAGTTCACAAAAATCATTTGGATCAAAAGTATTATCAAGGCCATTAAATATCAAATGCACTAATTTCTTAAATGGTGGAAGCTTTACTAAGTTCTTACGAGCACGCAAAGGAATGGCACATTGTAAAATGCAAAAAGTGTCATACCATGTAAGCCACTTAATATTTGGTAATTCTTTAAGAATATTTTCAAGAGGTATCAAAGCATTATCATCATAATAGATAACAACATCTTTAAGCTCTAAATGACTGACTTTTCCACCAGCAGTAAGCAGCTTATATTCATCATAACTTATCTCTTGTTGAGTAAGATATATACGAATTAAATTACAGCAAGATGTCTTTTTTAAAACTTTTGAGATAGCTTTTTTATCAGGTATAATGTCACATACTCGTAAAAGTCTTGTCAACCAAATTTTATATGGAATAATATTAAAATCAATTTTAAGGTAATTATTTTTTGAATATGTATTCCAGCAGTTATCTCTAGTGTTAAAATTGAGCCATTCGACAAAGACAACAGGATTCTTGAAATAAAAATATTTGCATGTTTCAAGAAGTTTTTGATAGCCTTTACTTGATGTTGGCGTCATTGTAACATATCGCATTATGGCATGCGGGAATGGAACGCGTTGTGGATGTGGAGCAGAAAAAATATTTTGAGCCATTATTTTATAATCAGAAGCAACTGTTGTCAAAAAAAACCTTAACAAATGTTTGTAGTTTTTATGATATGCACAGGAATAAACTGAAAATGTTCTTTTTTTTTCGTACTTTAATACGGACAGACGTTACGTTACATCTTTTAGTCTAAAATTGGCAGCACATCACTTCGTCAATGCATTAACCTTGTTCCTGCAAAAACAAAACAGACAGACCTTTAACGATTAAATTGGAATAAAAACTCCACATATGCCAGTGTACTAATGGTATCTCCGCTGGCATATGATAAATATAACGAAGAATTTTTTGTAAAGATTTTTAGCAACTACTTAAAAAATAATGGATCGATTTTTACATCCCAAACAGCCCGAAAGCTTGCCGAACTGCCACATTTTGGTATATCTGATCAATTTAATTTTTGTAATTTTTTGTAAGTAAGTTTTGTTTCTAACGATCACACTGCAGTTTTTTATTTTTTTGCTTAAAGAAATGTTTAGCACCTCATAACATTGTTTTTATCCCAATCCTGAAGAAATTAATGCCATTGGGGCACCATATTATGCATATTATTTAAATTTTTCTAACAAAGCAAATTTGTTATTGGGGTCATGACAACTCCAATGCATCAGCAAACAGTGGAAATAAAATAACGGAAAAGCAGGCAGCTAATGAAAAAACAATTGAAGATGCCTTTGCCAAAGTTCCAGTGCAATATAAAATATCAAAGGTGAAAAGCCGAATTACTTGCCATAAAACTAATACTACTGCAACACCAAACATGCAAAAAATATTGAGAAACATCAATATGCGATATTTTTTCATCTTTTTATCTGTACAAATATAAACTAAATAGGCAAACAATGCTAACATTATTGCCGTTAATGAGAATACAGTATAACAGAACGCTCAAAGTACTTTGAAATTCCAAGCATTTTAAAAATGTTTTTTCTCATTGTTTTATTCAATGTTAAGTAAATGATTGGTGGTAAACCTGAAAATGATGAAATCTGAGGAAAATTTTTAAATCTTTAAAAATATTACCATGAAGCAATATAAATGAATATGAAAACCATGGATAAAAAAATGTGGGAAGTGGATTATACTGAGTTACCGAAAAAAATGCTATTACCATAAATAAAAATAAAGAAATAAGCAAAATTTGTCCAAATACTTTTGCCTAAAATTTGTGATGACTTTATTTTGCTGTTGACATGGGAATTTTAAAAAGTTAAATCCGATAATAACAAAAACTTTTAGATCTCGGTTTTCAGTGTGTTACTATCTTAAAAAAAACATGACAGTAACGCAAAAAAAAACAAACTATAAAAAACGATTCATTGTAAGAAACGACAGTAACAGAGACATTTTGATTTCGTTTTTCCTGTGAAAAGTGATGGTAACACTAAAAAAAATCATTTTTTTTCTTTCCGAGTCGATAGAAATTTGTTTATTATGTCCAATATTGTTTCTTTTGGTTAAATAATGGAATCTTTGAAGATACACTTACATTTCTTGCAGTACTCCTTGCGTTTTTAGATTTTAGAAATAAATATATCACAAAAGTACCATAAATTAGAACCAATAAAAATACAATAAAGAGATTGTAATGAAATATGTAATCATCAGTATACTGTAAAAAACCATTATTAACTTATGTTATTTTAAAAGAGAGTTACCTTATTTTCTGCATCAAGAAAATATCCTTCATGGGGGTTATAAGTCAATGCAGAATATAAGGGACTAAAAATTGCAGGTGGCCCTAAAATAATATCTTGTATACCCAAAGCTAATGGGAAGCACATCCAAAAGTATATTCGTTTTCCATTAAACAATATTTCAGCATAATAAGTACTTATGGATTCAAGGCAACGATTCAGGGCAAGCACGACGGTAGATGTAGTTTGTGGTTTCCAAGCTCCAGCATGTAACAATCCCATTATAAATGCGGCTTTTGGCCAATGGCAATACACATTGCCAGTGATATTTATTATGCCAGCCCAAAAGCCGGTGTAAATGGTAAGATTGAGGTCAAGGATAGCAAGGAATACCATAAGTTTATAGCATGGATATTTTATGAAATCTTTTTTTAACATAACAATGACACATGGGATATATAAAATCTGCAAAGAATAAGATAACTGAGGTTGCAAATTCAAGAACTAACCCAAATTATAGCAGCTGTAAAAAGATATAACCAACCAAAAAATGGATTTGATCGATCTCTGTATGGCTTATCTTCATAATTATAAAAACTACAGTTATACATTTTTTCATATTTATCAGAAAATAATATTAATGACATAGCGGCAGGAAATGAAAAAAAAATGATGATTTTGAGATTTAGCTTTTTTTGCATTTGTAATGTTTTTTATAACGAAAATTGTTAAAAATTGAATTAGAATTTGATTTGATTATATCCCGAATAAGTGGAAGAAAATTTTTATTACTTTATTTAGCCCCTTTTGGTTGTAACACTTAAATTTGCAATTGCAATTGACAGTAATATAGTTTAAAGTTGATATTCGGTATCTACGAGCAGTCACAGCCATTGATTAAAGACGTCTTAAAAATGTGCAAAGGTCACCACTTTTAAAGGAATAAACGTGCGAACAACGGCTGCCAAATATCCCTTTAAAGAAATTTTGAAGAGGTAAACAAAATTTGTTTTTTCTGTCATGGAAGATTTTTTAGACATTTTAGTCAAAGCAGTGTTTATCTCTTCATTCATTCTGGTTGCTTGCTTCTTTTCTCTCTCTCCGTGAATTTGCTTCCAAAAATGTTTAAACGTTTGCGGCAATTTTTTATTCGACGAAAAAATAATAAGAAATTTACTTTTTCAAAATCGTCAAAATATTTTTCTTCTTCACCTGCTGCTGCAGCAACATCATACTTATCTTTCAATTTTTCACCAAAACCTGAACCATCGGTATGTTTATTTTTTATTATTCACAGCCACTAATTAAGCTTTAAAAAAGGGAAAGAGTTTTCATGTTCTTAGATTTCTATGATTACCCGTAAATACTGCGCATTCATTCATTGAATATTTTTTCATGCCCCATTTGAGTAAAGATCACTGTCGTAATAAAAGGTTTCCGCTTTTCCGTTTGAGCTTTTTTGTTACTTTGTGCAGCTGGAATGAACAGTAAAACTGTCCAATAAATGCCTGATTTTCACAGTTAGCAAAGAAAAATTAGCTTTTTGCCTTTAATTAGCTTGTTTCTCTGCTTTTGCATTTGAGCTTTTTTGTTACGTTTTGTTGGTGGAGTGAACCAAAAATAGTTTTATTTCTACAGTTTGCTAAAAAAGGCCTATGAGCATTAAATTTTAATGAGTTTCTTTAACATGTATTTTTTAGACAATATGTACACCAAAGATGTCGCTTATAAAAGATAGCTCAAATCTTTTTAAATCTGATTTTGAACTTTCTCATATTCCAACTTACAAAATACGTTCATCTGGATGGCAAAGCTCTCGACCATATTCACAAAATGCTAAAAGATTTCAATTTTATGGTTCATCATCTAAATCAAAAAACAAGAATAATAATAATCGGTAAGCACTCTTATAGTTACTGTAATTCAATGTAATAACGTTCGTTTTTTTAGTTTTCGTTCATCAAATCGTTCAAGTCAAGAAAACAGTCGAGCAGCTCCATCACGAAAAGTATTTGCAGAAAGCCGAGGAATAACATGGAAAACATCAACTCCAAAAAAGCCTTCAACACAGCATTATCAAGAAACTCCTCGACGACGTCTTCCACTAAAGCCTACTTATTTGATGTATCAACGTAATCTTGATTTCTTTAATTAGACATTTTTTATTGTTATTAGTCTTTTATCCTTCTTTTAATTGTATTATTAATAACTGTTTTATTTTTTTTGTTTTCAATAAAATATATTTTAAAAAATTAATGTTGTGTTTTTCAAACAATGCAAGTGTCGGTTGGTACTGGTCCGTTGCAATGACCCTAAAAATACTTTCAAAAAAATGTCTTTTTTTAAAAACAAGTCTGCCTGTGCCAAATATTGGTTTTCCCATCTGCAGTGTTATATGCACAAGAAGAAAACTATCAATCAATAAAAAAAGGTATGCAAAAATTAAATATTGTTGCCGCTGCACATTTTCTTAAACTTTTCGTTCGTAGTATGTGTGGTACCAATATTTATTTCGCTTTTTTTGATGGAATTGTTGCTTTGTGGCAGCAAATTACCATTATTTTTGTCGTGAATTATAAGAAAAATGTTTTCTCGCGTTCATGACAACACAAAAAAATTTTTTGCTTTTTAGAAAACCTTCTAAACTAATTCTCCTCTTGTGATCTCGTTATCAATTCAACATGACAATGGCACGTATAAATTTTGATAACATAAATCTTCGCCAACTATTTTCTCTACCAAAACCAATTATGCAATATATCATTTTAAAGCCATCGACTGCAAAAGTCTATCAAAAACTGATTCAAACTTGCAAATATTTTTATTACAAAAATCCAGCTGTTCTGGTGAATCAATATATCTGGAATCATCAAATGGAATCATTAGTTTTAACAGATAAAGCTCCTTTTATTTATCCTTTTGATTTTTATTATCAAATCGCAGCTGCGAAAAATTCTCTTTCAACTTCATTTCTTCAAAATTTTCGTTGCTGTAATCTTGTTGATTTATGTATTATTGATCAAGATATAACCTTTAAAGAATATCAAATGTTAACAAAATCAAGAAATGTTTTGCATTTTTGGATTAAAAAAGTTACAATTTCTTATGAAGATGGTACAATTGTTCCGGTTGAAAGAATTATGGAAAGATTACCGAATATTGTTACTTTTAAAGTGTAATTGTTAAATACTCACGCTGTGTTTCTTTTGACAAAACAAAATTTTTTAGCGATGAACCATTAATTTTTCAATCTGCATTTAGCCCTGAATCTTTTCAAAATTTGGCAGCTCTTCCAGCATTTCAAAATCTTGAACTTTTTAGAATTCGTGCCCCATTTGGCCCATCTAACTTTAATTATTTAAGAAATTTTTTATTGGTAAGTTGATTTAAGGTTTTATGTGTTCAGTATAATTTACATAAAAAAGGAATGTATAGCTTGAATTTTAACACAGATGACTTGATCTTAAGCTTAGGAAATTTGCTAGAAAACGTTTTTTTAACCATTTTTCTATGCACTTTGTGAGCCTGTGCCAAGTGATTTTTGAATTTTTATAAAAACATTCTTGTTTTTCAGTATTAAATTGTTAATCTTTTTAGAGAAATAGAAATAATCGTTGTGTTTTTGCTTTTTACCTTCTTGGATTAGTAGATCTGACTGGTCCTACTTGGTTAGCAAATTTAAAAGGTGCTATATACGATTTGACTGTATTTGGTCAACTATTGGAATTCAAGTGCAAGATTATTATTAACAAGATTCTTCATCATACATTATTTACAATTCACCGCTTGATTGATGAAGATTAAATTTCTTTTTTATTTTATTACATGTTGCAAATTATTTTTTTTGTTTTTATTTTGTTGCCAATAAATAGTGTTTTTTGAGAGCTTGCTGTTAGTGATATTTTTTAAACGAATGGATACATTAAAAATGAAGAATTTCGAAATTGTCCAAAATCCAATTCTTTTTTATTGTAAGCACTATATACCAATATTTTTTAAATCAGTAATTTTCAGTGAACGACATGATTTTTTTTCTTATTTTCGCATTTATTTTTTATGCGAAAAGTAGAGGTCTCCATGATCGAGGTGAGATGTCATATTTTGCTTTTATGTGTTAACTACAATAGGGAATACAAATTTTTTGTGCATACTTACTAACATTTTGTTAGTAAGTATGCACAAAAAAACTATCAATCAAAAAAAAGAGTATGGAAAATAAATTTGCCGCAAGGCAGTTTCTCATTCTTTTTTTTGTTTTTCAAATTTTTGTAGTACCAAATTTTTTGTCTTTTCTTCTTTAAGTTGCAATTGCGGGTAGCAAGCACTAACATTATTTTTTAGTATAAACCATAAGTATTTTTGCTCTCTTTTAAAAACAACCAAACTACTTCTGCTTTTTATTATAACAATGGTAAATATTAATTTTGACAATATTAATCTTCAACAACCATTGTCTTTACCAGTACCAATTATATTTTATGTTATAATGAAATCGACAAATGTCCAACGCTATCAAAAATTGGTTCAAACTTGCAAATATATTTATTACAAACATCCAGCTGTTATGGTTAATCCATATATTTGGAATCATAAAATGGAATCATTGGTTTTACAAAATAAAGCTCCTTTGTTTCACGATACAGCTTCTTTTATTTATTCAGATACATTTTGGTACCAAATGAGAGATGCTAAAAATTCTCCTTTAACTTCGTTTTATCAAAATCTTCATCATTTGCTGCCGCACAATCAACTTTTAACCCAGAAACTTTTCAAAATTTGGCAGCTCTTCCAGCATTTCAAAATCTTGAACTTTTTAGAATCCATGCTTCTTTAGGAAAACATGACTTCAATTCTTTAACTGATTTCTTGATAGTAAGTTAATTTGTAGCCTTATCTTTGTCATCACAGTTTTTGCTTGTGCATTTTTAAATATTATTTTAAATTCTCCTTTTTCAGAAAAATAATCGTTGTGTTTTTGCTTTTTACATTCCAGAAGTGGATATAATTGATATTGGGTGGCTGCTTAATTTAAAAGCTGCTATAAAAGATTTAACTGAATTTGGACAACTTTTGGAATTTAAATGCAAAATAAGTGTTAACAAGGTTGATCATAACACATTATTAACAGTTTATCGTTAAAATGATGGAGTTTGAATTTATCTTCTCTGCTTTGGGTTTTATTGTATTGTCATTTTATGCACCACTTTTTTATTATTGTCATTGTTATTTTATCAATAAATTATTTTTTCGAGAGGTTGCTGGTGCTAAATCTGTTTTTATCTTTCACTCTATTCTCGTTGAATTGCTAGAAAATAAAAAATCTTAAAAATGTCCAAATTGTGTGATAATCTCCATAAGTTGTTTCCCAGAGAACTTCTGGCTATGATCAAGTTTGCTTTAAAAAATTTATTAATGTCATTTATAAGAAAAAAGAACAAGTTTATGCTAATCAAATTGAAATTACTAATAGAATACAAAAGATTTATTAAAAAATTGGTTAAACCGGAAAAAGCATTTCTTTTGTAGTTAACCATTTTGCCATCTAATTTTGAGGTGGATTGGTTCTTGCTGCAACAGCGGTTTTCATCCACTGGATTGCTCTTTCACGTTCATTAACTGCTTCTGTGAGAGCGTTTAATACATTTTCTTCATCGGCAGCTTCGTTTTTTCTGTTTTCACGATGCTTTGAAACAGCAGCATTATTTTTTTCACGTTTTTGATCCGAAGGTGCTTCTTTCATTTTCTTTTTGAAGATAGACTAAAAAAGACAAAATTAACATATTTTTTGTAAGACCTTTAAAAAATTCCGAAATTCAAACCATGGTCAAGCCCCGTTACATAAAAAAACTTTATTGCCTTTTATAGGAGCTATTCATAGTTAACTCACAAGCAAAACCATCGCAATTATAATTAATACATGCCCCCTCCGAAATTTAAAAAATTCTTTGATCTTTTGTCAACACGTGCCAAAAGATCAAAGGCGTGTCCCCCTCAAAATTGAATGTACCCACCCCGAAATTTTTTTTGCTGACGTCCTTGAATAATAAGGACATACAAAAAATCTTATGAATTCCAGTAATAAGCTCTGAAATCATATGCAATATATTTGTGCAACCAAGAAAATAATTCAAGGAAGTTTTTTGAAAGGGTCCTAATTAGTCCGAAAATAAATGAACAGTTGTTTGCAGTACACCTGCTCTTTAAAATTTGAGGGGGACAAAATCCAAGAAGCAAAAAAAAAACCCGAAAAATTTTTTGGGCAAAATTGAAAAAAAATACATCAAAATAAAGGACAAAGTAAGTATTGAAGTTAGATATAAACTAACGATAATTTTTTATAACGAAATAATAATATATATATTTATTTTTTAATCACAGTATAAACATGTTTCAAGCAATTCATAAATAAATTTAAAGACTGATAGCATTACCAAAGCAATCAGAGATTTCAGGAAAAGCTTCATGAAGGGAACACATTTCAAATGATGTAAGGAAAGGTTTATAAAACTGAACCAGCCTGATCAGAATTTCATTTTCAGCTTCTTTCTTTATTTTCAAAGCTGCGATGCGAAGTTGACGTTGTAACCGTTCTTCTTTCATTTTGGCGTTATACCTTTTGGAAGCTGCATTTTTTGAGCCATTTTTCTCTGTATATTTTCTTGGTCGTCCTCTTTTTCTTTTTTCAGAAGTTGCAGCTGGTGCCAAAGAAACAGCTTCATGACATGGATGTATGTTGTCTGCTGCCGACGGTAATGTAGGAACAGCGGTATTGCAACAAATTTCCACTTCTTTCACCGCCATCAAAGCACCTGGTGACTTTGTTCCAGTCAAACCAACGTCGACATCAGCAGCAAAGGGTGAGGCAGGTGATAAATCACGAAGAATTTCCAAGAGTTCTTTTAAATCTTCTGATGTGCTTGTATAGTTTTTGCTTAGATTTGGAAAAGATGTAACGGGATTGACATTGGCTTCTTGATTTGGATTATGAAATTCTGAACCTTGAATGCCTGCTAGAGATGCAAATGCAAGTTGAGGTTCACAGCTTATAAATATTCCAGAATGGCTTTCTTGGTTTTTATTTTTGTTCTAAAAAAATAATAGAAGTAATAACAATAGCACTAAAACAAGAGGATCAAAAAGGCCGTAGTTCAGTCAAATTCAAACCATAGTAAAGAACCTCAATTGTTCTTTCGTTATGTGCAAAAAAAGTTTTAAAAATTGAAATCAAACGCGTTTCAAACTTTGCATATTTGTTTATCTAAGGGTAAAAAAAAATATTGGATCTAATTCTCACAAAGTCTTTACATCGACGTGACTTCATGTTATGGTATTTCAACGGAATGAAAACATAAACAATTTCTAGTATTTTAAAAAACTTACAGTATCCAAATATGAATCCACTGAATCTCCTGACCACATCCATTTAGGATTATTATTCCATAAAGGTCTATAAAATCCATTGTAACATGCCATTGAAAAAACAAATTAATGCAATCAACAAATATACGTAATTTTAACTTTAATATTATTTTTTTTCTATTAGTTCTCGCCAAAAAACTAATTTTCAGTTTAAAAAAAACGAATGATTTCACTCTTTAAATACATTTTCAACTTTACCTTTTGATTCTATTCTACTTTTACCTGCCCAAAAAAATAAAATTGTGATATTTTTTGTTTTCAATGATAAAAATTTTTTTCTGCATACATCTTTGAGGCTCATCTCTTTCTTTTTAGTGATAAGGACTGTTTTTTCTTTTGATTTGAAGGGGTGTGTCCAGTTAATTATGTCCTTTTCTTTAGTTAAAGCGCCTGATTATTTCAAATAAAAATTCCTTTTTCTGCTTTCGTCTTTGATGCCTTAGATTATTTTCAACACAAACAGAGAAAAAAAAAGAGAAAGATGGGAAGAAAAAAAACTTGTTGTCTTCTTTTGCTATCCTTTTTCTTTCTAAAAATCAATTTTTTTTCATCAAAGATCAATGCATTACTTGATCTAAAATTATTTTTACCTTGTTATATTTAAAAATATGGAGTGATTATGGTACGGATCTATGGTTTAACTAGTATATTACCATTAAAGGAAAATCTTCAAAAAAAACAACAAATTCAAAATTCTGGAACTTATTCGGCTTTTAAAGATAATACTTTTGCTGCTTTTGAAAAAATGAAAAAGAATCCAGAAGTTTTTAAAAGTTATCAGCTTACAGAAATTAATTTGGGATACGAATTTATTAGGAATTCAACTAAAAAAAGATTCTTTTTGTGTATTTATAGAAATGATACTGGATGGATAAAAATTAGAATGTTGGTAAAGTAGTAGCTCATAAGGAAAATTAAAGTTTTTACTGATACTTTTTAGTCAGGAAGTACGCAATTTCGTTTGATCTCAAACAAAGTATATGAATTTTTGATTGCTTCATCAAAGCTTTACCCAAATGATATTGAATTTGATACTCAAATAATACTTCGATGTGTGAGTAATTTTCTTTGTTTGATTTGTTATTAAAGCTTTTCGAATCAGTGCCGAATTTTCGTCTAATATTTGAGAATGTTTTGACTTTTTTGGTGGCATTGCTTTCTTGAAAATAATTTCACATCCTGCCTTTGGGCTTTTAAGCGAGTGCATTACAACTTTTTAATGTGCAAAAAAAGAAGTATTTCAGATAAGGAATACTAAAACCAGAGGTGTCATTACAAAAGAAGAAGAAAATTGTTATGAGAATTACCTCGAAAGAATAAAAGATTTTTGCGGTTAGCTCTTTAAATTCAAATTCTCTTAGTTTTTTATTGTTTAGGCTCGCCAGAAGATGCGTTTAGTGAAATACCATTTATCCTGCCGCATGAAACACATCCAAAAACTTTAAAACAAAAGATACACGATATAGGAAATCTTGTCAAAATGGTTTGTGATCCAGAAAATAAAAATGAAATTAATGCAATACCAGAAAATGCGAGATTTGTTCAAGAAATTAGGTGTTTCCGTATGTTAATTTAAAGCACAGTCGTTTTCTTT
>JAMRYA010000209.1:0-36455 GCA_024447215.1 Panagrolaimus sp. LJ2400
ACATTTTTCTAGTAAAAAAAAAAGCAGACAATGAAAAATTTACTCCCTATTCTGCTACCTCATATATTTAAACCAATGACATTGAGCTGTACGCGTCTGTTGACCGCGTACCAAAGATCAGTGAGAACTTGTAAAACTACGTACTTAAATGGTTCACGAAAGTACTAAATTTATAGCTTAAAAACAAGGCCATGGATTATTTATTTAAATCCGAAAGCACCTTATTGAAATATGTAGTGGGAGAACACAAACCTAAACAATTTTATGTTTCAAATTGTTCATAAACTTGTTACAAAAAATTTTTAAATCATTAACGCCTAAATTCAGGAGGTCCAGGATTAATAATTGCTACTTTTCAGACATTGCTTTCAAAACTTTTTATTATTATTTTTGTATTTAATTAAAATTAATTAACACTTTTTTTAATAATGTGAGAAAAAAGTTTGGCAAATATGAATCAAATTTTAGAAACAATGGGGGTTTAATATGTTGAAACAACTTTTGAAAACATTCTCGGTGGTGTTGATTTTGATATATCACTATTGGTTTGAGATCGACATAAATAAAAGTTTTTATATGCTTTTCGAGACGATTTACTGAAAAAAGGATACTTAATTAAATAAAAAGCAAAGTCTCAATAACCTCAAAATCATCAACGAAATAGTTCCGCTCCATGCAAAGATATCCATTAAAACTGGCAAAATAGTATTAAAGAAGGATATCATTTCGAAATTTGTTGCAAAAAAGATACCATTAACATTATAAGTGATTCTCAAGAGTTGTGACAGAAAAATTATGAATGAAACGTCTAGAATAAAGTTTTATATGTTACAACTATAATTCTAGTGTTTTTAGAAGATGTCAACTTACACAATAAATTTCTTTCCTTAACATTAAACGTTGAAGGATGATTATTTTTATGCAAAACAAGTTTAACAAATGACAAAACATTTAAAACCGCAGCCAAAAATGTTGTAGTGAAAAAGACAACTGATGACAAAATATTACTCATTTTTGCAACTTCTGCATTCACAAAAACTGCAGCCGTTACAGAACCATCTGGACCGAATGTAAATATTATAGGTTGATGAAGTCTCCAACAAATTGGTAAAAATGGTATTACTATTAGTAGCAAGATGTACCACTGACGTTCCCAAATCTTATTGTAAGTAGTTGGAAAACAGATAATTGTAAATCGATTAAAAGCTAGAAGTAAATGTCCGATATATTGCATTGTTGATGCATAGTTATGTATTACTAAACCGCCAGTAATGATATACATGTTGTCAACAAAGAAGTCCAAAAATACTTGAATTAATCGAAGCTTTTGTGTAATGTTTATCTAAAACAAAAATATCTCATAAAAGCTAACGTTTTATAATCACATATAATCACTTTTCTCTTGTTACAGTACTTCATAAATAGCTAATCTTAGGGAACGCCAGAATTGTAAATCAGAAATCAAATCAAAACAGATCTGATCTCTTTTACCCCATTAAACGAATAAACTTACAGTTATAAAAGCCATCATGTCAGCAAAAAGGACCATTCTAAAAACCTTATAAAAAGGTCCGTGAAAAACACTTTTTCTTTTTGCAATCATTAATACAAGAACAGATAAATGGAAAGTGTAAAGAATAACTTCTACGATCAAAAGTACCAACAAATAAGTACTCAACGGCATTGTTGCTTTTTTAGGTAAAGTTAATAGCTGCTTATATTACTGTATAAATTTGAAAACACAAAAGCTTTTTAATTTCGGGAAACAATTTTAGAAAAAGCAATGAGAGTTTTTTTCAAATGGGATTTCCCAGACCGTGGGTCTTGCAAGTGGGTTAGGAAGTAGTAAAATTTATAATTAATTTTTGGAAAATCGTAGTCGTGTCGTAGTAGTAAAATATTATTAATAACAGAAGTACAAAAAATAATTTCCCATGAATGTTTCTCGCAATAAAAAAACTTTTTATAAAACAGTATAAACTAAATTCATTGAATTTAAATGTTGATGTTTCGTCACGATTTATAGCTAATTATGCCCAATTCATGGAAATCTTAGTTTAAAATGTTGCGCGTTGGATGCATTCTGGAAGCTTTCAAAAAATATTCCCATAAATAGCGCTTCAATTCAAAATACAAAAACATTTTTATCAAAATACATGTAAAGGTTAAATCTCAACACAATGCGGAAAATGCTACATGTCAATCATGAATAATTTGTGAATATTTGTTCTTTATGTTCATGTAATCTTTGACACAATAGCAAGAAAATTAAATAAAGGAAATGTTGTAGCATTCATTGTGACAAAAAAATAACAAAAACTGAATACTTGTTTTTAAAAATGTTTTTTAATTTCACATGCTTAATAAATTACAGTAGAATTTGAGTACACTTAATTTAAACGTAAACTGATTGGAAAAGCAAAACAAACAAAACCAACAAAAATGTCTCTAAAAATTTTTATAATTTTGATATTTTTATTTATCATTTAAATTAAAACAAATATTTATGCAAAAGGATTAATCCAATTACCGTAAATGCTCTAATTGAAGCACGTTCTTCCATTTTTCAAATCAACGTTTTGCTGTTTATTCTAATGAGTATAGTAATATTGAAAATTATTCAAATGGATATCAATCGATTACTGTAAAAGACAAGAAAGGACGCTGCTTCAAATTTGAATCTGATATAAATTTACAATTGTTATATTGCAAAAAATGTCGGGAAAAGAATTTTGTTAATTGTGGAAGAATTTGTAAAAAAAGACAAAGATATTTTTCTTCTTGCATATTCCCTTGTTTGTACTCCTTCATTTTATAAATAATAAATATGTTTAAAACAAAGAATTTAATAATACGTATTTCGGGAACATTATTTTTGAATTATTTTTTTTTGAAACGTTTATTATTTCTTTTATAAAAGAAATGTATCACATATTTTTCTAAAATAAGATATTTTCTGGATAAGATTTTCAAATAAAGATGAAGAATTAAAAGTTTCTCTCGAATTTTCTGCACATTTTGATGAAATGTTCAAAAAATTTATGAAAGATTACGCTTTAACTTTTAAATATGATGGTTCTTTTATTTTAAATATTTCATAATTTTAGATTACTGTTGCTTTACTTGTGTTTAATAATTTCTCTTTTTTTTCACTAAAATTTTTGTCAATTTTTATTTTTAAAACATAAAATTTTAACAAAAAAATAAGCAATAAAATTTTATACATAAATATATATGGGCATTTTTAAAAATTAAAGATTCTGTTATGGAAATAATAGAGAGAAGCTAACAAAAGATATCTAATTTTGGTGTACAATTTGATGTAAAAATTGGCTCAAAATTAGAAAAATTATGTGATTTTTCGTTTAAAATTTTTTGAATGTCAAAGACAGTCTTTCGTGAATGCCGCATTGATTGATCCATTTCATCACGAATTTTTTGATGCTCATCTAATACTGCAACAATCTTATTCATAATCTCTTTTTCAATCTGAAATTGTTTGAGGTTATTTATTGTGGATTCAATTTGCATAAAGCTTACCAAAATATTTGGGCCAAGTTCACCAGGTTGAAGTTGTTGTTCTTGTTGAATTTCATTGAGCTGTCCGCGTAGTTTGTGATATTGATCAGATATACTAATTTCTTTTACCCTTCGATTAAGGTCATCTTCACGAAGTTTAAGTTGTCGAAGTTCTTGCACGTAGAGAAGCCAATTTTCCAAAAGCCAGTTATTCTTTGGATCTTTGAGTAAAGCAGTTTCAAGTTCTTTTCCAACTGTCTGCACTTCGGCAATTCGATTTTCCGTTTCATCTAGCCCTCGTTGGACATCTTGTGCTGTTCTTTGCCTTTCACATTCTTGTCGCTTAAGAATTTTTTCAGCTTGTTTTTGAACTTTTTTAATATTTTTTGGTGATGCTACAAGTGCAGGTGAAATCTTTTTCATCACATCTTGAAGATGATCCTTTTGAATTCCGGTTGTTCTTGAACGAAGTCTTCTCTCTTTTCTTTTATCTGGATCACTATAACGTGTTTGTGGTAGTTTTCCATTTGATGGCTTAGATTCAATTGGAGTATAGAAGATTGGCTTTGAAGAAGATGTATTATCCAAAATTTCGATTGTTGTTGTTGTGCCAGAATTGATAGCATTTTGTTGTTGCTTCTTTTCTTCAAAAAGCTTTTCACGTTTTTCTATTTCTCTTTCACGTTCTTCTGTTTCTTCCATCATCAAAGCTAGCGCTTGTTTTGTGCCATAATCAATGCCAACGGTTGCTCGTCGTTCATTTGTTCGCATTCGAAGTTTTTTCATTTTATTGATTATATTTGCTTCTTTTTGAGATTCAGATGCACCAATTTTTGAATTTGAAGGAACAACATTTGGACCTTCTGGATTCGAATTATAGAGTTTTGCCATAATTCCCAAAGGCCGTTTTGGTGTATCAAATGATCTTGGTGGATTGGCATGTGCTGGTAGAGGTGGTGGTGGTGAACGAGATCGATGTGATAGCCGTTGCATACTTGGCATACTGTCAAAGATGCATGGCTTTGTTGTAGTTCGATTATTGTAGTCATCAGATGACGTTGAAATAATAGTTGTATATGTGCCAGCAGAAGATGATGGAAGAGTATTATGACCACTTTCACTGCTTTCAAATTTCAAAGTTTCATCAGCATCTGGAGATTCAAAACTTTTCATTCGTGTTTGTGATAGCCTTGGTCGGATAGATGTTGCCGGAGTATAAAATTCTCGAACTGGTGTTTCATCGCTTCTTCTTTGTTTTGGTGTATAATAAACACTATCAGGGGTTTGTGGAGATTGTTTCAGCAGAGAAGCTCTTCGATTAAAGATATCAATCCATTTAACAGCTTGTTGTTCACTTATATCATCCGATGAACAATTGGCTCCCTTTGCAAGAGTATTCTCCAAAACTTGTGAAAATTCTGACCATAATTCTTCATCATCCATTTCGTCTTCAGTTGTTGTACAACTACTTCCGTGACTTGCTGCTGATTCCTGTGTACCATCACTACTTCCACCATCAATAAATTCGATGTCATCCAATGAACTTTCAAGTTCATTTGAACTTGTTGATTCAAGGGATTTCTTTCCACCATCAGATTCCTGGGATTCATCATTATTATTAATTTTTTGTCCACGATAACATTCAAATTCAACTCTTTCTTCTGGGATTGTAATTGTTGTTGACGTCGTTGATGGTCTTCTTTTTGACTGAGCAGTTGTTGTTGTTGATGGAGTTGCAAGGGCATCAAGTTGTGCTTGTCGAGCTGCCATTCGATCAAGAGTTCGTCGAGCAAGTGCCGTTGGAGAATTATATGAATCATGTTGGCGATGTTCAAAGGAATTGTTGGAATTTGAAAGAGCATTTGAGATGGTGTAAATTGTAGAAGAATTGGATTCAGTACTGGAGAAGGAGGGCTTTTGGCCGGCAAGCATTGGGCGGCATGGAAAATTTGCTGATGGAGTTACAACAGCTATAGATGATCGATCTGAAATTGACGGGGTTTAGTTCATATCAAAATGATGATTACGATTAAAAAGCTTACTTTTATCAGCTAGCCTATTTTCATTCTTTTGAATTCTTGCAATTTTTTCACTAATATGTAACATATTATGTTGTTGACAATACCATCGTGGCCCAAATTCATCCATTAAACTTCGATCCATCGCACTATTTCCAAGCCTTAGCGGCTGAAGGCAATAACTACATTTAAAACATTTTTTATGAATCATCAGCTTATCAATATGCATTTGTTCAGCAAGATATACTTCAATTCCACACAGAGCACATAGATTCCTTCTTCGCGGCAAAACTGATGCATATAAATCTTGTGGAGATGAAACCGGTCGACGGAATGGATATTTTGTTGCTCGAAATACTACACCATTTTCAGCTCGATTTTCACGTTCTTCATCGAAGGATATTGACGGCGTTGAAGGCTTTGGTGGAGTTGGAGGCGGGATTTTAGGTTGTTGTTGTTTGCGTAAATCAGTTAATTTATTGATACCAGCTAAGTTATTGAATTTTAAAATATTTTCAGCTTTTGCTAATTTTTCATCAATTTCCTGAAAAAGGATAGGGATTAGAAAAAGGGATTTAGTAAATCCGGCACATCAAGAATTAGTTGTTAGGGATAAAAAAAGCATGCAAGTTTTTAAACTTCAAATAGTTATTGCCAAATATTATGGTTATTTAAAGAACTTTTTTCAAAGTCACATACAAAAGTAAACTAACAAAAACAGCACAAAACGCAAACCACACTCATCAAAAACTTACTTTAAACTTATCTGGTTGCTTTTTGATAAAATCTGTTTTAGCAAAATTCCTAGCAGAAGCAGCATTTAAACGCATCATCTGAAGATGAAAAGCATAATTATGTTCTGCAGAAAATTCGTCAGACATATTTTTTGAGGGCAAATGAATGTTTAAAGCAACACCAAAAATGAAAGAGCATGTAAAAAATATTGGCGCCAAAAGTTTTCTTGCTTTTTAAGAGGGGGTGCGCAAAGTAGAACAAAAAAGCAATAAAAAAAGAACATACCTTTTCTTCTTGACTGCTTAAAGTTGGCTGATGATTTTTATCGATGAGTGTACCATTTGCCGTTTGTTCAAGAATTTCTTCAATTTTTCCGATGCTTTCTTTTTCCATTTTTTTCGTTAGCTTTTCAGCAATTCGATGTTTTTCATCATAGAGTTGCTTGTAATGATCCCTTTGAAGATTACCATTAACAATTTGTTCAACTTTACAAACTATGGTTGGATTTAGTTTTTCCACCACAGGTCGAGGAGTATAAGTTTTGGCAGGTTTTTGAAAATAACTGCTGCTTGAATTTGGAGTTGTCTGATGGAAATCTACTCGATATTCTTGTTTCATTGAAAGCGGTGTAGGTTGCTCAGATATACAAGACTCTTCATCATCAGCTGTCTCGGAATGATGTGGATCCATTACAGACGTAGATGCCATGGCATTCAGTAAATCTCCAGCTCTTCGTTTAATTTGTTCAGATCGCTTCATTTTTGCTCCATCGAACTTTTTAACCCGTTTTCGATTATTTGTTAAAGCTGTTTTTACAACTGATGGTGAGAGAATTTGTGCAGCGGAAGTTGGATCACATCTTAGAGTATTAAAAACTTCTTCAATAAAATCAATTCGACGTTCATCACTTTGATTTGCCCATGCCAGTTGACTGCAACAGGGTCGTTGAATTCCATACTCTTGCTCCAAAGCAGTAAACACTTGATCGAGCATATAATCTGGATCATTGTAGGACAACAAATTTGCATAATCAATGAGATCTTTTCGAAATTTGGAAACTAAAGCTGTTAAAGCTCGACCATCAGCCCAACTAAAAAATATAAAATTAAAATATTGATGCAAAGAAGAAATATTTAAACTCACTTTAAAGCTTTAAAACTGATAATTTTTATTTTGCAAGGTGCCAAAGCTTGTTGACAAAATCTTAAAAGCCGGCATTTTCGATCAAATTCCATATTTGCTTTAGCATTAGACCATTTGGGTAAATGAAATTCATCAAATTGATGCTGTGAATTATCAGAATCTATTTGGCATTCAATTATTTGCTGCAATTCAACAGATCTAGCAATATGTTGATATCGAGTTTTTGGATTTATTGTATATTTGTGATAGCTTTTACACATTTTTTCTTTCGTTGTTTGAGCCAAAAGTTTTAGAACATTTTCTCGTTCAGCAATAGTTTCAGCTGCTGACATTTGATTTAAGCCGAAAGACCGAAGCATCCAAGCTGCATCAAATACACCCAAGAAGCCTCTGGCACATCCTGAGCCCGTCGGCCAAAATGGTTCATGCAGGGAATCTCCAACAATTGTAACAATTAAAGGTTTATTTGATCGTTCAATTAAATGTGTTGAATGAAGGGCCGAATAAAGAGCCGTAAAATCAAACATTGCAACATCACATTGTCCTCGATGATTCATTGAATACTCAAGATGGGGCAACTTCCCTTCAGTAGCAAAATCTGCTGCTTGCATGGCATATTTGCATAACATTTCTTGATCCACATTCTCTCGGGACAGCAGAAGACTAATGTCATCATTATCTTTTTTGATGACACCTTTTGCAAGCAGGGATTGCTTTTTCGCACACATAACAAAGTAATGCGTTTCATCTTTGTAATACACAATATTCTCCAAATCTATCCCAGTTTTGGCCTGCATATCTTTAAAGAAGGTTTGATTAAAAATATACGCCACACCAGAGATTTCTTGAACCTTTTCTTCTGCAGCAGATTTCTTATTCACAAAATTTGCTGTAATTCCAATAGCAAGTTTTCCTCGAACAACTTGTTTTGGAAAACCTGGAAGGGTATTCCGCTTTCCGTCAGCTCCAATTAAAACATCAAATTGATATTCTGATAATAAATGATTGAATGGCTCAAATTTTGCTTTCCATCCGGATGATCCAGAAGGTTCCAAGATTTCAGAGAATGAAATGCCATCATAAATTTGTACCCCCAAAACTAGGGCAACTTTTGTAAGGATACATTGAAGTTGTCGAATTGAAATATGTTCGATTGACCCGGTGCAGAATTTGGGGTAGAAGATTTTTGCTCCAAGTGCCTTCAAATCCTGGATAACAAATTCCCATAAATGTAAGACATTATTACGGCTGAATTTGTCCCTCTGCTCCACCACAATTACTTTTGCACCAAGCAGAGCAGCTTCAATACCAGCTCTTAAGCCACATGGCCCTGCCCCAATTATTAGGACATTCATATCTTTACAAATTTTTTGTCGACCATATTCAGCAAAATTTCGACGTTTATCCAGCAGGGTCCATAACTTCTCTGCTTTAGAATTCGATTTTCCTTCATCAATTTTCCGAAGAAGTGGATAAATATTTGAGTAATCGGTTGAATCAACACCTTCGGTTATGCAAATTTGATAAAATATTGATTGAATTTGTTTGAGGGTATTTGCTTGTACAAAATGTTCAAAGAGGGAACTGGAATCATATAACATTGTTGATGACGGCATCTTTTGGGGTAATAAAATATTTGAATAACTATTAATTAATAATAAAATTTAACATATTACTGTAGAAGCTGAAAAAAGTAAAAGAAGATTAATGAGGTTGAAAAAGAACTATGTCAAAATATTTGAAAATGATAGGGGGAGGCACAATTTCAGTAACTATAAAAATTCGTTTCAATTTCACGTATAAAAAAATTATTGTTATTATTATTTTTAGGCACGTTTTTAAAAAAGCATTAAAAATACGAGGAGAAAAGAGAAAGTGGGAGAGAGGGAAAATATATTATATTTTTATGCAAATCGATTCAAAACTATATTGCAATCACACAATTTTGAAAACAGAAAGGAAGAAAGGAAAAAGAAACGGAAGATGACAGGCTTTTATGCACGAATGCTTTTTGACCAACAATAAAAAAGTGTGAGGAAAAGGGCCACTTGAAAGTGAAATTCAAGAATTGAATTATTATAATATATGTATTAAATACAAAAGGAAGAAGAGTGATCTGAATAGAATCAATTCAAAGAGAGATGAAACGTTTAACGATGCTTGGAGCCTTAGGGAACATTGTTAGGGATGTAGAAGAGTGTTGAAGGGATGAAAGTGAAATTTGATCAAGACAATAATGAACGAAAGAAAATTCAATGAGATCGTGGCTATAGAAGTTGAGCAACATTTAATCACCGAAATTTCCCACTTCTAAAGAAATTACTTCCTGAATGAATGAGCATGCCATTGCTCCTACTATCGCCCTTTAATTACAATAATACTACAACACCTTTTTTTATGACTTTTGATGACCTCAATCAACAGAATGATTTCCAGACACTTTCATTCACAAACATTTATTTTTTATTACCAAGCGATAAGGCTTGAAGAAAAAGTTGTTGGCGGTAAAAAAGAGAAGATATTCTAAAAAGTTATCACAAACAATAGCGGAAACCCTCTTCCCTCTAATTTCAAACATCAAAAAATCGCAATAAAAAAATTCTTATACTACAAAAATTTTCATTTGCCTCTCTCTCAAAAAACACATATCTTTAAAACAACATTAAAATTTCAATCATTCTGATTTCTGAATAAAAAAAAAGTGTGAAAAGACAATAATTTTATGACACCAAAGAAGCTTCATCAGAAGAAAAAGAGAAAGAGAAATCGGAAGTTTAAAAAAACCAATAAATTCAATTCGAAAAAAAAATCAGGAAAAAAGAGGGTCTGAGAAAATTTTGTTTTCATTTCTCCATGTCCATGGTTATCATTTTGCTATAAAAAAATATTATTTGATTTTTATAGCTTTTGTTTGATCATTTCTTTTTCTTCTTCCTTCTTTTCTTTCTTGCATAGAAGACTATGAAAGCTTTTTTATGGACGAAAATCAACAAAGGCAAAAGAAGGAATAAGAAAATAAGATAGGAAAAAATATGAGGATATGCTTCGATATTAAAAAAAATGTTCAAAGTTGAAAGAGAAAATTCTTTATGGTAAAGTTAATTGCCATGAAAAGTGCAATGAGAATACTAACACTTGTTATGGCACAAATAAGACGCAGACAAAAGGTCATTAAAATCAAAAAACTTCAGCATAAGTTTATTACCTGAAGGAATGTGAACCGCTAAAGTCTTGGAACAGATCAGACGATACAGAAAAGTAAAAATGGATACTGATCAAAAAATAGCGAAACAAAAAAGTTTGACGTTATCAAAAAGAATCGGGTGGAGCTACTGCTTTATTTTTATCAATTGTCAATTCCCACCCCAACAATAACGATCTTAAAAAAATGATTCAGAAGGTCATTCACCCCCCTTCTCCCTTCCTTAATCCTTCATAAAACTTTTCCCACATAAAATAAAACCGAATTTTTTAACAGTAATAAATCTTAAAAATAAGAACAAATTAATTTAAAATAAATAAAAATTCAAGATTTTTGATTGTGTTGTTTGTGAATTTAGTCACTTGAGCAACAGCAGCAAAAAAATTGGTGCGAACAATTCAATCTTTTTTTATCGTTTTTTTATATTATTGAAAAAAAAGTGCGCAATTGTGAAAGAACAATGAGAAAATACTTTCGATCCCTCCATTCTTGCTGTTATATGTTTTTTTTCATTCATTCATTGAATTTCAAGCTGCTGATTCTTTTTTTTTGATTGAAATCTGCCTTTAATTGAAGCAAGCAAAGCAACAATAGCCTCAAGCAAGAATCTAACAAGTAAGGAAAAGCAATATTAGAAGAGAGAGAAACATTTGTACAATCATTTAAAAAACATGAAAGAAAATCCAACAAAAAAATTGTAATTAATTTTGACCAAAAATGGACTAACACGAAAAAAAACCTTGACGATCACTAAAGGGAAAAAAAGGCCTTGAAGGGATTTTTTTCGGTATCGCTGTGTTTCAACAGCTTTGAGAAAAAAAAAAACAAGAAGAAAAAAAACCGACACATGCATGGATTGTTTTTGTCACCTAGAAAAAGGAGTCAATCTTTAAATCGTATCAGTTTTAGTTTTTCTTTCTATTGTTTCAAGGAGAAATGAGCTCAAAAATAGATTTATGTGTGTACTTTTATGGTGGGTTTTTTAAATTCTGTTTTTAGGGTGTGATAATCAGTTGGGGAAACAATAACAATGCTATGATTTTGATGGAAAACATTTTTACCAAAGGTGTTGTTGGAAATCTGATAGATAGGCTGGCACGTAGTTTTTCATTCATTATTTATAAACAAAATTTCAACCGAAAAATTTCGGGTAAAATACTTTAACAACGAGTTAAGGAAACTTTTGATCCTATCAAATAGTAGAAAACCTCCGGCTAATTAAAATGCTCATTGTAAATCAACCGAAGCAAATATCTACAACCCTCTTTCCAAAACTCTCACAAAAAAGGAATCCAAACAAATCATAAAAAACTTATTCATTTATTTACCTCTAGGAGGATAAAAATTAAGTAGATTTTGACCCTTCAAAGAAAAAGAAAAAAAAGTAGTAACGTTAGTCCACTTCTTCTTTTTTTCATTTAAGACAACATCTCTTTTAAACATTAAAGGACAAACTTAAAACTCTCTTTTTTTGACTTTACTCACTCTCATCCTCATCGGTTTCTACTACTCTTCCTCTCTGAACTGCTGCTGTCGATCAATATATATAGACCGGAGCACTTAAGTATTTATTTATTTATATATATTTTCTCATCAACAATTTTTGGATTAACTAAATCGGTTGACTTTTTTTTGAGTACATTTTTAAAAAAGGTTTTGAAAAAAAACGACATGATTTTTTTTGAGGATTTAAGATTTTAATCAAAGACGAAGGAAAGAAAAGAAAGGAAGACTACAAAAAAGTTAAACTGCAATTTTTCTTTCTTATCTCTCATGTAAAATTGGTCCAAAAAAGTGCAAAGCTTTTGATTTCTTTCTTTTTGTTCTTTTGGTGGTGCTCGGACAAGGTCAAAAAGTAATAAGCTTCTGTTTTTAAAAAGGTTTTTTTAACCGCAACAAAAGGAGAGAAGAAAAAGGATGTCAAGGCATGAAAAAATTGTGATAAAAAAACTATCACACCAAAACTGAATCAAAAAAAAGCAATTAAAATTGGAAAACCACAAAAATAATAGAAAAACAAATAATCGCCTTATAAAACTATTGTTGTTAAAACACAAAAACATGGATAAAATTAAAATTTTAAATTTTGTTGTGGCGGCTTGTCTGTGGTGGTGGAATGAAAAAAAGAAGAGCAAAATTAAAAGTGAAAGTAGTTAAATATGAAGCTAAAAGTAAGTTAGCAAAGAATAGGATTTCATAAATCTCGGTTTTCTCTTTTGTAATCATCTTCTTTTTTCTTAAAACATATCAATCAGTCAGTCAAAAAAGAAAGAAAGTCAAAGAAAAAAGTTTGCTTTTGATTAAAAAAGAACGAACTTGATTTGCGCTCAGATCGGTGAAATCAAAGATAGAAAAGATTTCATTCAACTCATTTCTTTTTTTTTTGCTTACTTGAATGAAATTGAGTAAGTTCAATGACAATCGAACTTTCGCAATTCTATTGTCATCGCAGACATTCAGTATTTAAAAGTTCAAAAAAACCTAAACGGATCTTCTTCAAAAAACATATTACGGATTTCATTCAACACTTCTTTTGCCACAGAAAAAAGCTATCAATGAAATCCGTAAACAAAATTTCAAAACTAGCAATTTTCATTGAAACAAAAAAGCAAATGAAAGAAAGTGAAAAAAACGGAACAATGCTTTTTTAAAGAAAAAAAACACACAGCATTTAACGGAAAAAAAAGAAAGTGTAAACTTTTTCATAGCTTTTTTCAGCTTTAAAAAAATGCAAATAAAAGAGGGGAACACTCAAGTTGAACAAATGACGATGTTGCCTCCCAGACTCATTCAAAAAAAACAACAAAAAACACAATGATTTCAGTATTTTGACACCAAAAATAACATAATGTATAAAAAATATAAATAAGTCTATAAAAAAATAATAAAACTATAAAAAAAGACAACAATAATTTTGTCATGGACATTGGGACTTTCCCTTCCTCTTCTTTAACGGCGGTTGTTTGATTGCGAAAAAAAACCCTTTGCAAAGAGAGATTATCAAAGTTTTAACAAGAATCTTTAAGACAAAAAACACAAGGAAACATGAAAAAAATGAATCGGATAAAAAACAAAAAAAAATAGTTGAGACAAAAATCTCAAAAAAAGATGCGTTTTTTCCCGCCAGAAAAAAAGAAAATTAAATAAATGGACATTCGATGGAGGTGGGATGTTGCTGCTGCTGCGCGAGGAAAACAGGGAAGAAGGGGAAGTTAGATCAAAAACATGTAACATTTTTTTCAAACATGAAAAAAATCAAGCAGTGCGATAGATTTTTTGAATTTTTTTTCAAAAACGAGGAAAACATATTAAATAATTTTTTTCTCTCTTTTTGATTGCAAATGGGAGAATAAAAGGCGATGGAGCAGCAGATGGTGTTAGATAGTAAGTAATGGGTGATGGTGAGAAGAAGAAGGAAAGGAAAGGAAGGAATAAAAACAAGTTAAAAAAACGAGGCAAATTTAAAAAAAAAAACAAGAAAAAGTTAGAAACAGGAGCGATAATCTTTTATGCAACTTTTTTTCCCATTTCTTAAACCAAGACAAATGAAAAGGAAAAAGAAGTTGTTAAAAATGACCAGTTGAAATTTTTGATTCAGAGTTTAATGGAAAAAACGGCAGTTTTTGTGGAATATATTGAAATGAAAGAGAGAGAGAGAACGAAAACACAGTTAAAACATATTTTGAACTTCAAAAATAGGTATTTGTAAAAAAGCAAAAAAGTGTTTAAAGTTGTTAAATTTGATTCAAATCTTTGAACTTTCTATGTTCTTGCAACTGAATGATTGAAAATAGCATTTTAGTTTCCCAAGTTCGATAAGATTTCAAAAACTTTATATGAATTTATTCATAAAATCATAAAACGATAGCTTAAAATCTGTTTCAAATTTTTATTATCAGCTAACAACTTTCTTACTGTATAGTTTTACTGTAACTGGAGGACAGTACAATAAAACTATATAAATTCTTCTAACCTTTCATTCTGAAACTTCAAAAAAACAACACTCATCCGTTCCTCCTCTTCTTATCACAAAAAAATTTAAAAAAAATGAACACGTAAGACACCAAAAAAAGAAGAAAGAAACAATTTGTTACAACAGATGTTTTTGACCTTGATTGAGTCATTCACGCGTTTTTTTCCTTTTCTTTTCACTTTTCTTCCCCCATTTTTAGATCCTCTCCTATTTCAATCTTGTAGAAGAAAAACTAAAACTGGACGTTATTAAAAGTTTTTTCTTCTAAACATTCAATATGTAACTCTGAAGAGCAGTAACAGCAATTTTAAATTGGCTATGACTAAAAAGTACATCATACACATTCATCGACAATGGTTTACTTTCGCTTTTTGCAATACATACAGTGAGAAAAAAAACAACAGCAAACAAAGTTTTGCACAATCAAAACGCGTTATTACTTTTTTTGCATGCTTATTTCCTCCTTTTTTGGCGAGGTGTTGGAGAGAGGGAAGAAAGGTGTTGAAGGTTGACAAATATTTATAAATAAATAAAAAGTTTTAAATAAACAAAGATTTTTTTCAACAAAGCTCTTTTTTGGTTGGATCATGGTATTACGTTTCTTCCATTGAAAAAAAGTGAAAGTTGTTTTTGGGAGTTTTTTGTGAGTGAAAAAGGTTTCAAGTACAATTGAGTCATAAAAGGGCAAAAAAATGAAAGAAAAGAGTAATGTGATTTCGAGAAAAATATTTCGGTAGCTGATAAAAGAAAAGTGGGAAAAATAGGTAAAAGTTTTGATTTTTGATAAATTTTGATACCACGGGACTCTAAGAAAAAAAGGTGGGAACAAAAGACAGGCATGAAACAAGGAGATAATTGTAGTGATCAAGAGTCGTAAAAGTTCTGTTTTCTTAGAGACATGTAAAAGATAAGAAGGATTCTAGCCAGTTGTAAAAAAGTTGGACGAAGCCCAATTTGAAGAGGTGTTTGGAATTTATAGATTTGCATTTCAATGGTGCGTGTCGGGGCTTACAACTTACTTAAAATAGCAAAGTTCATTAATTTCGAGTTTGATCAGCCTTTGTTGTACCTATTCAGTTGTATAATATCCTCAGAAGTTATACCTATTTCCAAAAAACTTGACTAAAATTTCCAAAAATCGTACAAAAACAAGAACCTCCTCAAACCCAAAATAATACTTTCAGCCTTTTCTCCACCTTCTCAATCATATTTTTTTCGATTATAATAATTTATATAAATATTATTGAAAAAAAAGAAGGTTACGGAAGACGAAGAAGAAGGGGTGAAAAGACGAAACTTATTATTTTTAAAGCTGAAAAATAAGCGTCATTGAAGGAAAAGCGGGGGATGAAAAAGCAATATGTTTTTGATAAGGCACAAACTAAGAAGGTGAACATTAAAGGTGCAGTGTTTTTTTTCTTCCTGAGAAGCTCTAAATATAGGTGCAGCTATAAATAAAAGAACGTGAATAAAAAAAGAGAAAGCTCTTTGTTACAAAAGTGTTCAGTTAATATTGGTAAAGAAAAGGAAAAGCAAGAAAAAGAACTGCTTTTTACGAGGTATTGTGTAGAGGTATATCAATGAATCATATTTTTAAACATTAAAGTAAAAGAAAGGGAGTAATGGGGAAAAATGTTGTATTGTAAATTTTGAGGGACTAAAAATATTTTGATTGGCAGTTGGCATTTTTAAACATGAAAGAAAAATGCTTGACTGAAATGAATTCGACAAATTAAAGGAGGTGAAGAAACAGATATTTCAAAACAAAAAAATAGTTATGAAAACAAATTACAGAAAAACAAATCTACGGTAGACACAAAATGAAAAACAACTTTGTAATACAGCTATGCAGAACGTAATGCATGAGTCATAACTTTTTGCTAGACAAAAACAAAACTTTTCTGTTATTTTTTCTGTGTTTGAAATTTTTTGGTTCCTCGGAGTTCAAAACTATTCCATCTTTAAAAAATGTGAAAATTATAAAACGGATCTAAAAAGCTCTGAGCACAAAAAGGGATTAAAAAACCGTTAATCTGTAACGGTTATTGTCGTCTTTTAAGCCTATTGTGGTCTTTAAAAATCCTATTATTATTGAAACCCGGATATTTGAATATTTTTGATTTCTTACGTCCTTTTAGAAAAAGTTTTTTAACGTCCCCATTTCACTTTCAGTTAGAAAAGTCTAAATCTGAAAGCTGTTTTCTTGCAAATTTAACTAAAAAATGCATTTTAAAAAAGTGCAGTTCCCGTCTAAATCGCCCAGACTTATCATTATTATTTTTTTCCCAAATAAAACAAAAATAATGTAGTTTTAAATATAAAAACAAAACAAGTTTTGAGATTTGCAAAATAATTCGATGTCACTGTTAGAATAAAAAAGGAAAGGGAAAAAATTATAATAATTTTTGTTAGAAGTTTCAATAACCGCGCAACTCTCGCACAACTTTTTTTTGATTAGAAAAAACGAGACTTTGAAAAACGCAATGCAATGGAGCGGATCCAACGACATCGGAGATATAAATTAATATTATTTTCGAAGGTTACTTTCTCTTTTCTCATTTTTGACCACGGATTGAAAAAAGAAGGAAAAAGTAAACGGGAAGAAGAAAGTGATTAAATACTATTGTTTGTTGCATAAAACATAAATATAAAAAAAACTTTTTTTTCTTTTTATTTGTTAATTAAGGATATGAAAGTGATTAAATGTAAAGTGGGAAAGTTTTAATAATTTTTAATTTGTTGCAATAAACATTTCAGGATAGAATGTAAAACATTTTTATAGATTTGGTTTTTAATTAAAAGTAATTAAGTGTTGTTAGCATTTATCTATAATCCTTAATGATAAACAAAGTGACCACTAAAACAAAACAAAAAACGTACAAATTTCATATTTAAAATAGCTTTAATTCATTTTTTATAAATAAAAATTTTTATACAAAATAAATTTCCTAAATAGGGCCCATTATAATGCATTAGAGAAAAGAGAGAATGGTTATGGCTTGTTTTCCTTCTTTTTGAAGCCATCTTCTTTCTTTTTTCTTCTGATTGTCTCATCTTTTTTTTGAGGAATAAATTGAAATAATATTAAAAAGAGAGGGCTTTTATCCTTTCTTCTTCTTCTTCTCTCTTTTATTTATTTCTTGTTCCTCCTTTTTCGTTTCTTTTTAAAATTGCTTTAAACTGACCAAAAAAGTGGTAGTGGTGGACCGTTTTTTGAAATGAATATCCGCATGTCTCGGAGGTGCTCATTTTAAAAAGTTATGGCCATTTGAAAGTGAGATCCAAAAAAGAATGAAGAAGTTGATGCAAATTTTTGGGGAATAAAAAAATGTGAGTGAAAATGAAAGGACATGAACGCTGGAAAGAGAATGCAAAGAAAGAAAAATGAAAGAGATTTGCATAAGATTGCATTCCATTTTTTCTTTTGTTGGATTAAAATTTGTTGAAGCTGTTGCTAAAATTACACTAAAATAATGCAACACGGCGACCACAGGTCGCCCTTTGTAAAAGTGCTGACGTTTACATGTTATCATGGTTTGTACAATATCAAAAGATCAAAGATTTATGAGATTGATAATGTGTGATTTGTTTGATGATTAAAAGTTTAGTATACCATTATTAAATTAAATTATAATATTACCACCTGGCGACCGCAGGTCGCCAAGTGGCAATAAAATATAAAAGTACTGACTTTTACATATGCTCATGGTTTATGCAAAACCTGAAGATAAAAGATTTGTGAGATTAAAAAGCTATAAAGCGTGTGCCATTCGTTGCAAAATGATGGAGTTGAAGCTTTTTTGTGGCCAAACCCGGTTATAAATTAGATACTTTTCCACCTGGCAGCCGCAGGCTCTCTCTAAAACTGTTATGTCAGAGACTGTTCTGGATCTTTTGAAATATATGTAATCCTATAGGAAAAAATATTATGCAAATACATCGATTCAATAAGGTGAAGATGTTTATAATAAAATAATAATGATGGCTTTCTTCGACGACCGCAGGTCGTCGAAGAAAGCCTAATAAAGGAACAAAGTAAAATGAAACATTTAAATGACGAATGTGTGATAATTATTTAAGGTGTGTAAAAAACTGAAATAGCTCTCAACCACTGGATTCTCAGGTATTAAATTTAAAAAGGGGAATTTACATGGATGTATTAAACTATATAATGAAAACATTTATAAAAATGACGGAGATTTGCATAAAATTGAGCACTGCTGATGTAATGTAAAAAAATGAAAAGTGCCGATGCAAAAAACTGATAAAACCTTTGTAAATAAACATTTGCATAAGACTGCATTCAGTTTTTTCTTTCGTTGGGTCGTCGAAGAAGTGATGAGCACTGCTGATGTTAAAAATTGATAAACCTTTGTAAACTTTTGTTAATCTTTGTAAATCCCTATGTTATTCCTTTGCTTACAAGAACCCGCTTTAGCGGGTTCGACCCTTGTCCCCTTTTGCTAATTGAAAATGTGTCTGTTTGTTTGTTTGTTACATCATGAAATGGACATGTTGTGTTTGGTATTAAAATGTTGGAAATGTAATGAGGATAATGAATTGAATAGTGGGATGCTCCGGAGGCGCCCGGAACTTTGACTTTTAGGGCTTTGAAAGTGAGATCCAAGAAAGAATGAAAAGGGTGATGCAAATTTTTGGGGAATAAAAAATGTGAGTGAAAATGAATGCAAATGAATGGTGAAAGAAGAATGCAATGAAAGAGGAATGCAACAGATTTGCATGAGATTGCTGTCATTTTGTCTTTCATTGCAAAATGACGGAGGAAAAAAGAGTTTGTTGAAGCTTAATAGTAAGGAAGAAGTACCTGGCGGCCTGCGGCCGCATTTTGTAATAATGCTGCTCTAACTATAAATTTTAATAACAGTGCCGTTTTTATCTTCCACAAGGATGTGAATAGTTAAGGTTGTTTATGAAAAGGAGATCCTAAATAGGTCTGGAATGCCAATGATAAAATTACTGTGAAAAAGTGTGTAATCCATGAAATTAGGAATGAAATAAATTTGCATAAGATTGCAATCATTTTGTCTATCATTGCAAAATGACGGAGGAAAAAAGAGGTTGTAGAATCTGTTGTCAACAGTAGTGCTAAGGTACCTGGCGGCCGCAGGCCGCCCTTTGTAAAATTGATAATTTGTTTAGCTCTTACAAATGTGGTAAACAGCTGGGCACAAACGCAGGCCGCCTTTTGAAGATAATAGTGAGAAAAATTTAATAAAACAATTGTAAGCGTTTGGTAAACGTTTGTAAATCGCTATGCCTATTCCTTTGCTAACAAGAACCCGCTTTAGCGGGTTCGACCCTAGTCCCATTTGCCTATTTGAGAATGTGTCTGTCTGTCACATCTTTGAATTGCTATGTTATGTTTGGTCTTAAAATGTTGGAAATGTGATGCTGATAATGACCTGAATAGTCCGATGCTCCGGAGGCGCCCGGAACCTTGACTTTTAGAGCTTTGAAAGTGAGATCCAACAAAGAATGAAAAAATTAATGCAAATTTTTTGTGAATAAAAAATGTTAGTGAAAATGAAAAGAAAATGATGAATGTGGAATGCAATGAAAGAAGAATGCAAAAGATTTGCATAAGACTGGTATCATTTTGTCTTTCATTGCAAAATGACGGAGGAAAAAAAAGTTTGTTGAATTTGTTGTCAAAACTGGTGCTCAAACATTGTTACCTGGCGGCCGCAGGCCGCCCTTTGTTTTTTAACTTAAAAGGTGCTAGATTATAATATCAGGCGCATGCTATTTGATGTTGTTGGAAATGCATTTAGTTTATATTGTTAAGCTCAATAGTAAGTTTATATTGTTAAAGTAAGGAAGAAGTACCTGGCGGCCGCAGGCCGCCTTTTGTAATAATGCTGCTCTAACTATAAATTTTAATAGCAATGCTTCCACAAGTATGTGAATAGTTAAGGTTGTTTATGAAAAAGAGACCCTAAATAGGTCTGGAATGCCAATGATAAAATTACTGTGAAAAAGTGTGTAATCCATGAAATTAGGAATGAAAATAGATTTGCATAAGATTGCAATCATTTTGTCTTTCATTGCAAAATGACGGAGGAAAAAAGAGGTTGTTGAATCTGTTGTCAACGTTAGTGCTAAGGTACCTGGCGGCCGCAGGCTGCCCTTTGTAAAATTGATAATTTGTTTAGCTCTTATAAATGTGGAAAACAGCTGGGCAAAAATGCCTGGCGGCCGTAGGCCGCCCTTTGAAGATAGTGTTAAAAAAAATTGATAAAACAATTGTAAACGTTTGGTAAAAGTTTGTAAATCGCTATGCCTATTCCTTTGCTAACAAGAACCCGCTTTGGCGGGTTCGACCCTTGTCCTTCCTATAAATAGAGAGTGTAAGTTTTTTCGTCAGTTACATCTCAAAATAAAGTATCCTTATTTAGTATTGATAAATAGATAAAGGTGAGGGGATAACGAAATGGATAGTTGCTAAGTCCGGAGGTGCCCATTTGGAAAAGTTATGGCCGCTCAAAGTCGAGATCCAAAAGAGAATGAAAAAGTTAATGCAAATTTGTCGAGAATAAAGAAATGTCAATAGAAATGAAAATGAATGTTGAAAAGAGAATGCAAAAGATGGCAAGCCAATCATCATTTCTACAAAAGGAATGATTGCAGTGCCTTTGCATTTTCGGTGGAGATAGTTAAAAGATCCTGGCACCTCATAGGATCCTTTGTGTTATTCTATTGGTTTTGTAAAAGGATGTAAGGGCAGGGATCAATGGAACAATAATAGTAGAAGTGTGATTAGGATCTCACGTGCCAGCAGGATCTTTTTTAGGATATTTACTGCTGCTGTTGTTTTTTATGAGATGTGAAGTGTTTCAGAGCTGAAATAGAGTGATCCTGACCTTTTTGAGGGGTCAAATGAACCATTAGAACCTGACATGAGTCTTTTAATGTAATGCATGAAGGTAAAGGTAAAAACAAGTAATAAGATGAAGGCAGAACGAAAAGCAGGATAGCGGTGGGGTAAAAAGCTGACGAAGAAAGAAATAACAGAATATGTATATAAGCTATAAGTAGTGCGGGTGAAGAAGGACTGGGTTAAAAAGGGAAGGGGTTGTTAACAAAGTGGATGGCAAAGATCCTATCATTTTTTGCGGGTTTTATGAGGAATCAGAAGGATAATTAAGATCTGATGTGTGTTATGTGGGTGTCAAGATTAGGGTCCGATTCCGCCATAAATGTTAAGGTAAGATCCTCGAATGTTTATTACCTTTTTTAAGCTTAATGTAAAATATAGAATGAGAAAATGAGCTAGACATAATAATAAATTAATGCAACGTGGAGATATCTCGGTAACCGCCCCGGAGGGGCGGGTTACCACTAGTAAAAAATACAGCGGACATTGTCAAAAAAGGGGTTTATAGGAGATAAAAAAGGGTACAATTTTGTGAAAAAATGGCTGCACAAAATAAGTTAAGCTTGAATAAACTTTCATGTGATTATCATAAAATGACAATGTTGCATTAACAACATTGTCATTTTAACAGGTTACCCCAGAAGTTACGGCATTGTTTACGATTTGCAGTAATATTCAAACTTAATGTATCTTTAATATACACCAGTAGCAATTGTTTGTAAATTACAAAATTTAAAAACTAACAACAACAAAAAACTTTATTGCACAATGTTACAAAATTTTTCAAAAAATCAAAACAAAAAAAGTATAAACGTAACAAAAAAGTAACATTACAAGTGCACAACCATGTGTGTATAAACATACATCACAAAAAATGTTTAAGCAGGATAAACACAAATACCATATGGACGAAGATGATCACCTTCAGGAAGAAGCCAATATTCACCATGTCCAGTTTCTTCAGCTTGTTTAACAACAACCATTTCTTTAGGATTTACACGAGTTTGAAAAATGAGACGATATTGTTGACCCTAAAAAAGAAAAACTATAGTAATCCAACATACATTAGAAAAGTACAATGACAGCATGTCAGCTTATTTCTTATTAACCTTTATACAAAGATATCTCCTTCCCCTAATTCTCCTTCAAGCTACAGTATACTGTAAAAAAGTTCCTTACTTCATGGGTATATTCTTTAGCATACTGTAAAGCAGTTTCTGGATCAGGAGTACAATAAATACCACGACCATATTGAAATCGCTTGCATTTAGTTAAATCAAAGCCGTGACGAGTAATTCCACGGCAGCTATCTTCTTCTGTTCCATGATAGGCAACTGGCCATTCTTCTTCATCATCACCAGTTGAGCCAAGCCATTTATGATCAGGATATTTTCCAAGAACTTTAATTGCAAATCGTTGTGAACCAATTGGACGGGTATATACTTTTCCGCCACGCATAAAATGTT
Organism: Panagrolaimus sp. LJ2400; assembly: GCA_024447215.1. Classification (NCBI taxonomy): domain Eukaryota; kingdom Metazoa; phylum Nematoda; class Chromadorea; order Rhabditida; family Panagrolaimidae; genus Panagrolaimus; species Panagrolaimus sp. LJ2400. Next base: position 22,952 of record JAMRYA010000209.1, read on the forward strand.
GATCACTATCCTATAATAGCACGGATCTATAAGTATTGCGGTAATATAAACAAACATACATCAATATCACGAAAATCATAATTATATCGAGGATCAAAAAATTTAATATCAATGTAATAAACACAAAAACCACCACCACGAAGTCGTATAACTACATGCAAAGTGCTTTCTTTTTGGATATTGTAATCATTCAAGGTACGGCGATCTTCCATTTGCTTACCCTAAATTAAACAATTATAAAAAAAGTAATATGTAGATGCAAAACTCACAGCAAAAATAAGTCGTTGTTGATCAGATGGAATACCTTCAGCTTCATGAATCAATGCTTTTACTTGATCAACGGTAAAAGTGGATTCAACTTTTAATTCAACAGTTTTACCAGTCAAAAGTTTCATGCTAAAAAATAATCATCACATTCAAAGATTATAAAGAAAAAATAAACATACAAAATACGATATCCATTCTATAATTTCACAGTTAGGGTTGTTATCAATCTAACATATCTTTTTAAACTATTAAGAGTCTAGCTCTAGATAAAAGGGGACATTTATTTGTAAAAAAAGCTAAACCAAGTCTTGTCAGGGCTACATCTAGGTCTAATTTTCCTAGACAACGATAAGACTCGATGTCATGCGTTGTTTATGGGCATGCTCAATACAAGTAAGAAATGTTAAATTGATAACATCCCTTAGCATCAGGAACTTCAACAGGTTTCTTGACTTCCATAACAGGACTCATATATTTGAAGAGTTGATCAGATGTAATAGGTGTTAAAAGAGCACCCTATAAAAAATATGACAAATACTTATCAAGACGAGTATCGACTGAAATCACTTACATCTTTTGGGACAAATGATTCTTTTCCAATGACAGCTTCCAAGCCACTGGTAACCAATTTCATATCATCAGACATTTTTCTTCTTGCACGTTAAAGAACAAAAGAAAAAACAAGATGTTATTATTAATGATAGCTAAAAAATATCGATGATAAAAAAGTAAATAAATTGTGAAAGACGCGGATTTAGGAATAATATTAATCAACAATATAATTAATGCGGTTAAAACAGATTGCTGATGAACGAAATTAGAGTAATCAGAAGTAATAAAAATATTTACAAAAAAATAAAATGGAGAGAGGAAATGAAATGCGACAGAGAACCTTCGCCATTCAAATTTTGAAATTTATTGATTTTGTAATTTTTTTCATTTTGCCTAACAAAAGATCGCGCGCTCTGTAAAGGTCCAACTCTGACATCAGTGGCAAGGTTCTCAGAATGGAACAAAAAATGTTCCATTTTCCATTTTCCATTTTTTCGTGTTTTCGAGGCGAGACCTTTATCTAGAACAATGGAAAAGTTTTTTACAAATGCTCGGAGAGAACAAAAATGGAAAATGGAACATTTTTTGTTCCATTCTGAGAACCTCGCCACAGCACTTTTAAGGATGGATGGAGGTCAAGCAAAACCTGATAAAATCTGATGGTAGATGAGATTTACTAAAATCTGACGTCAGTAGAATATATCAGTTATGCATTGTTAAAGAGTTAAATCTTAGTTATTTTTATAATAAAAAAAGACTACGGACAGCTGTTTATTTGATACAGTACAGTGTTACATAAAAGTTGTTGTTGATGATTTGCAAGATAATAAAAAAAGGATGAAATATAGTCTATAGAAAATACGATAAAATAAAATTCTTTTAATGCGATCTTCTTATTATCACAGAGATACAAATTAAATTAATCATTTGTGTTCATACTGTTCATGATATTTGCAATCTTTATTGTGCTAAACATAATTTTAAAAAATAATGTCAAAGTAGTTTTACAGTTGTTATGGTTGATCTCAATAAAAATGATGAATTTGTTTTAATCACAGATTACAAAAGGACCCAAAACAATATCATTAACCACCACCATCTTTAAAGAAAAAATTAAAAAATTTTGACACTTCATTAGTTTATCTATCCGCCATGACAATGAATTATTTGAATTCCTCTTATTGTAACTTTATATGAATCACTAGCGGTATCTATTTGCCAATTTCTATTATCATTACATGTCAAAATTGAAAACGTGTAATAATCTTGTTCCTTACTTATCCAATGATGTAATTCATGATAGTCGTTTCCTGATTTTATTCTATCTTCTTTATTCTTTTTATTATTAGAAATTATGTATTCTACCACTTCAGGAGGATATTGCTTTCTGAATTCTTCTATTGCCAGTTTATCTAGTTCTTCTAGAACACACTGCGGTGGATTGAGTTCTGAAAAAATCAAATATAATTATAAAATAACAGCGTTGACAGATTTAAAAAGCAATTTTGGTTAATTCAAAGTTTTTTTTCACCTGATTCTTGAATATAAATATAAGCACGTGGAAGAGGTTTTACAACATAATGTGGGGAAGAAATTTTAGTTGAACAATGAACAATAGCTTTAGCACATGTTGAATGATTCCAATAAGTGTAATAATTGATACGGGTGTTACCACATGTGTCAGTATTACTTGCATTAAGAACATCATATTGCTTTGATACAATAATTTCAGGACATTTCATGCATTCTAAAAATCATCGAAATAAGATTACAAAAAATAAATAAATTTTTATCAAAGAAATGTTTACTTTGGGAATATCGGTTTTGAATGTTACTAATAGCTGTTTGATAGCTAAAAGAGTTCAATATTATATTCACATGTTCAAAATTTTTTATTATATGAATAGATACTCTGTACTACTCCTTATTAAATAAAAATAACATGCTCTGAGCATTGCTCAAAATTAAACTCATTCGAAATTACGTGAAATGTATATTTCAGAGAAAAACTAGCTGAATGTGTAACTATAATATATTATAGTTACACATTCATATGTACCTTGTTAATCCAGCAGCACAAGCAGATATGATAAAAACTAATGCAACAAAATAGAATAAGGTCGTCATCATTTCTTTTTGTTTCAAATAATTATATCTAAATTATAAAATTTATCATTTTTCAACGTCAACCAATCAGTTTAACGTTCCAAGTGTTTTGATCGAGATAAAACTGTTATGACATGTGATGATGTTTATTTGTATGTTATTTATATCTTTGATATTCTATCTCAAATATTTCTGCTCTACGTTTTTTCTTTTATTGATATTTTTGAGTATTGTCTTTTTGTCGTTGAAAGAAAGAAACAACCATTTATTAAAATTATGAAAAATATGTGTTAACAGAATTTGAGACACCAAAAACTTTTACAAATGTTTTACAATATTTCCCTGCAATAATGGCACCAGTGACAAGTGAAATCGTGTAAATGAATGGACCAGCATAAAGGGCTATTGAAACATTTGTTATCTAAAAAGGGATATTCATGCATTTCATTAGACATATGGCTAAAACTAACACTATAAAATATTTCAGCAACAACAAAAGGAATAACTTCACTGACAGTTGTTAAAATGATATTGACAACGACAGTTCGATTTATTCTTGTGGCAGTTTTATTTGCTGAATTAAATTTACGTTTAATTAAATATGCCAAAATTAGAGAAGATGTAAATCCTGCTACAACCGTAATACCTTTAATCAACAAATAAGAACTTTTTGCAACCATGCATGCAAAAAATAGACAAGCTGTTTCAGAGCTTGTAGGATAAAATGGTGATGTTGTGGCATAAAAGAGATATGCTGTAAAGGCCATAAATCCAATACCAATTAACATGAAAGTAATCTGATAAAATTTGCTGTAAGCTGTCGGAAAAATAACTGATAAACATCGATCAAGACAAATGAAGCATTCTACAAGTGCATAAAGAAATGTTAAAATAAATGAAATAACTCCAATGATAAACAGAGTTCTTGCATCAAAAAGTATGGCCTCTGGACGCCAAAGTGCTAACACGTAGATGTGATAAAACAGAGCTGCAATACTTGATGTAAGCGTATAAACAAAATAGAAGGACATATTGAAAGAAAGCCGTTTATAAAATCTTCGGTAAAATAATATGTAAGTAGAAAATATAAGTAACCCCAAAGATGCCAAAAATCCGACAATGTGATGAAACAAAATTAATATGATAAAATAATTCATAAAACTGATATACTGAGCTGCAATGCAAATAGTGGCATGTTAAAGCAAAAAATCTTTTTGTCTGTCTATAGACTAATTAAAAATAGTGCTGACACATTCTGTTTTTTGCTTGATAATTACAAAACGCATGAACACATAACTATGCCAAGAGTCTAATTGCTCTAGAATAACTAAGTCTTAATTATTTCTCAATATTAAACTTAATGAGCGTTGTTTTTATATTCATTTTATTTCTTTCGTCATTTTTAATTAAATTTTTGATTCAAAAGGTCCCTAAGAAAAAGCAAAATTTTCACATATGAATCAATGCGCACTTTTGAAAGCAGTAAAATATTTTTATTGTTATAATTTCAAAAACCTTTTGATAAAAGATCAATTTTACAAACAAATGAAAGATGCGTTGAAACATCTGCAGTTTTCCATAGCCCAGTGTAAATATCAAAGATTGCTTCATCATTGCTATTTTGAGTAACTGGCTGTCCTGATGACCAATTTGTGTAATCCAAATCACTACCATCTAACCAATAATATTCTTCTGCAAAATGTTGCAGACCAAGCCAAAATGTTGATGAATTGGAAATTTGTTGTTCAGCAGTTTCTAAAAGATATACATTAGAAATTTTTGGTTAAAAAACAGCCAAGGGTAAAGATATAAAAATTTTAAATGTAAAATTATGGAAGAAAATCGTTAAAACGAAGCCAAAAACACATACGTTTCAAAAAATCATTTAGAAATGAATCATGAATTGAAGCCAGATGTCCCTGCCAATCTACACAAAATTGTTCTGCAGTTTCAACATCAAATTGGTAATCTGGAAAAAAATAACATGATCCTTGCCATTCAACACTATTAAATGGACATGAAGCAGAAGTCAATGCAATAAAGAAGAAACAAACAAAAACCACAGATGTTTTCATTTTTTCAGTCGAATTTCTTTTGTGGGAAAAATTCATTCGCTTTTTAATCGATTTTCTTGTTATCAGTTATTAGACTAAACGTGGTTGCTGTGATGAATATTTTGCATTTTTATATTACCTTATACTTTTCGTTAATTTTTCAAATGTATAAAATAATCCATATGAATTCAATAGTAACCTTTGGATCGAGTGTAAGCTGAAGCCACAATTAAGCTAAAAACAACATTATTTTTTGGAAAAATTGATTGTCAAAATAATAAAAAATAGTTTATGCACGTAAAACATTCCTAGCTGATGGATCACATAAAACATACTGTAAGTACAAATGTGTTATCTTGAACCACATTCATTGAGTCTTCAAATGTTAAGGAATTTGCATAAAACCTTATTCAATCATGTTGCAACTAAAGTAGTATAAAAGCCGCAAAGCAAAATTTCATTCATTCTTTCATTTTTTCCGTTGCTTGAAAAAATGATGCGTCGTTCTCGTCATCTTGCTGCTGCTACTTTTTTTCTTCTCCTTATTTTTGGTGTTCAAAATGTTTCTACTCGCAATGTTCCTGAATTAAAAGGGTATGTTTTTTATTGGGTGTACAGATGCTGTTATCAAACACTTTACTGTTTTAGTGCATCACTTGAACCTGGATGTCATCATTTTTACGGAAAAGTTGATTGTCAAAATGGTGGACGAATTTTACCATCTGCAAAAGTTTCCGTAATGAAATATGATTATATAAGTTCAGATGATAAGGTTTCGACTGCTCAAGTTTATGAAGAAGGTTTTTATAAACTTGTTGGATGTGTTGATGATAATGGATTTTTGGGAAATGGTATTAATGGAAATGCTGAATTATTCCTTGAATTTGAAAATGTTTGTTTTGATGGTCAACGTTATTATGTTTCTAATCCAGTCCCAGACAAATTTGAATCACATCTACTTGGTGAAGAAGAAAACAATGATATCGGTAGCGGTATAGAAGCAAATAATAAAGATGACGGAAAACGTGTTAATGTAGCAAATCGTCCAATGCCTCGTTTACAATCTCGTGATTTCAAATATCCTCCAAGGCCACGTCCATATCATCTTCGTCAGCAACCAGCACAAAATGATTTAATGAATATTGATGCGGTTAAAAAGCGTAGTAAGCGCAATTTTCCTTGTGATGTTTCGTATGTTTTTTAATTTGGGATTATTCATAAGCCACTGTAATTTGAGCGTGTCATGATACAATGGCGTGGGCCATCATATTTTACCATTATTTGTCAGCACAGGTAATTTTTTATGCTGAATCCTATGGATATCGAAAAATATGCTAAAATGAAAAAAATCTTTTTTAGCTAATATCTGGGATAATAAATCAAACACTGTTAATCGCTCACTTTTTTTGGGTTTTATATTATTGCTCATATATATTTATTATTTAGGTCCGGCAGTCTTTGGATTGGTTTTGGCTTATATGTAACTTTCAAAGGAAGTGTAAGATGTTATAGTGAATGGTATGGCTATTCAAAACCAATTGAAGGTGCAATTATAAAAATTAATGAAGATGACCCTTTTAATGATGACACACTTGTACAAAAATTTATTAAATCAAATGGTGAATATGAAATTGGTGGAAATGCAGTTGATTATCGGCTTGGGCTCCAAACTCAAGATGCTGAAATATATCTTCAATTTGAAAATGTTTGTTCTCCTGGTGATGTTTATGTATATAGATGTCCAACAGAAGGTGTATATCAAAATATTAAGATTACAAATGGTCAACTTATGAAGGTTAAATCATTTGATTAAGATTGACAAGGATTTTTGGAATTCTATTTAATTTAAAAGTGTTTAATTCTGTATGTAATGTTCTTTTGTATGATTTTAAATAAATATTTTTTTGAATTTTTGCCCCCTTTATGGGAGTTTGTTACATTTTGTGATTGTTGGTATATCTAAGAATCTTCAAGATGAAAAAAACAGCGGAGCGCGAACGACCAAAAACACAAAATCAGAACAATGAATTTCTTATCGTAAAACTTATTGCTATCAAAATAAATAAATTCATTGTCGTTATTGTAATTACGGTGAGACGTTCATAGCTAAGATTAGTATTTTACTACAATTTTCAAATTCAAATGTATTATATTTCATGTTTTTTTTTCTGTTGTTTGAAAACGTGATTCAAATCCAAACAAATTATCTCTAAATGTTGTTCATGTATAATGGAACATGATTTCTTTACTGTCTATGATAACAAAGTTTTTACTGCAAAAGTTTGTGAGCGCTGTTATCAAAAAATTGTTGGATGTGTTGACGGTGAAGGGTTTATTGGAAATGCTGAATTTTTCTTTAAATTTTAAAATGTTTATTACCATGGTCAACGTTATCTAGTTTCACATCCAAAACTTAATACATTTAAATCATATTTACTTGGTGAAGCAAAATCATATAAAATATACTGTAAGTATGAATGTGTTATCTTGAACCATATTCATGGAATATTCGTATGTTAAGAAATTTGCATATATGTTTACTCCGTCATGTTGCAACGTTGCAAAAATCGGGTATAAAAGCCGTTTAGTAAAATTCCTTTCATTCTTTCATTTTTCCGTTGCTTGAAAAAATGATGCGTCGTTCTCGTCATCTTGCTGCTGCTGCTTTCCTTCTTCTCTTTATTTTTGGTGTTCAAAATGTTTCAACTCGGAATGTTCCTGAATTAAGAGGGTATGTTTTTTTCGTCGTTGGGTACAATGCTTTTATCAAGAACTTTACTGTTTTAGTGCATCACTTGCATCTGAATGTTACACTTTTGTTGGTAAAGTTGATTGTCAAAATGGTGGACGTATTTTACCAACTGCAAAAGTTTCCGTGATGGAATATGATTTTATAAGTTCAGATGATATAATTTCAACTGCTCAAATTTTTGAAGAAGGCTATTATAAAATTGTTGGATGTGTTGATGATAATGGACTTTTCGGAAATGCTGAATTATTCCTTGAATTTGAAAATGTTTGTTTTGATGGTCAACGTTATTATGTTTCAAATCCAATCCCAGACAAATTTGAATCACATCTACTTGGTGAAGAAGAAAACAATGATATCGGCAGTGGCGTAGAAGCAAATAATGATGAAAAACGTGGTACTGTAGTAAATCGTCCAATGCCTCGCTTACAACCTCGTCATTTCAAATATCCTCCAATGCCACGTCCATATAATCGCCGTCAACAACAAGCACCAAATGATTTAATGAATATTGATGCGGAAAAAAAGCGTAGTAAACGTGATACATATTGTGATACGTATGTTTTTTTAAATTTTGATTGGTCATAAGCCATTTTTTCTTATATTTGAGCATGCCCTGGAACAATGGCGATGGCCAACATATTTTTTTACCATTTTTCAAAATTCAGCTTCTTTGCTGATGTCAGAAGGGCAATCCCTTACTTTTTGAAAAATTTGGCTTTTATATCATTGCTTATATATACGGTCAGTTTTTAGATCCGGCAATCTTGTAGTTGATAGCGGTACATTTGTATCTTTCAAAGGAATTGTAAAATGTTTTATTGAAGATTGGGGCTATTATCCACCACTTAAAGGTGCAATTATAAAAATTAATGAAGATGATTCTACTAGTGATGATACACTTGCACAAACATTTGTTAAATCAAATGGTGAATATGAAATTAATGGAACAGCAGTTGATTATATGCTTGGATTTCAAACTTCAAAAGCTGAAATATATGTTCAATTTGAAAATATTTGCTATCGTGGTGATGCTTATGTATACAGATGTCCAACACTAAATGTATTTCAAAATTTAACGATTGAAGATTGGTCAGTTAAGAAGGTTAAATTCTATCGTTCACGTTTGTGAAATTCAAGAAGTTTAACCGAATGGCTCCGATAGACAAAGGTTTTTGGAATTCTATTTAATTTAATAGTGTTTAATTCTGTATGTAATGTTCTTTCGTATGCTTTTAAATAAATAATTTTTTTAAATTTTTGCGCAGTGCTTGGGCGTTTGTTACATTTTGTGATTGTTGGCATATCTAAAAATCTTCAAGCTGAAAAAAATATTTAACTTTTACTTGTACGATCCCAAATCCCAGATTTATATATCTCAGCATTTCATCGTTATCAAGTTTTATCATATGGTATATCTAAAATTTTTACAAACTTTATTAACCTCTGACATCAAAGACATTAATATATGACAAACAACTTATACTGTTCACATCTTTATGAAAGATAAGAAAGGCACGGTTATTACAATTTATAGTTAGAGTTTTCTTATTTTTCACGCTCTAACTATAAATTTGTAAGCGTGCTGACTTTTATACATTCCCACGATCTATATAATATTAAATGGTAAAAAAAGTGTATGTGATTAAATCTATGTTTTCGATCTTTAAGAAAGGTTGGAAAGATAAATTAGAGCAACAAGTTCAAGCGGTTTAAAGAATCATAATTCTAGAAAAAGTTTAAATAAAATTGTCGGATATTGATATCGGTGTTAAAAAAGAGATCTAGATTATCGAAACTTTGCTTGATGACAATGAATATCTCACAACCCTGGATGATTAATAAATTTTGAACGAAAGATATTTCAAGTTATCTACCAACTATTCAAATCCTGAGCAGCTCTAAATTGGAAATAAGATTTTGGAGCAGTATCATCATCTCTTCTAACTTTTATGTATTAAAAAAACAAATCAATAGTAGGCCTTGGCTGTAAGCAACAGACCATGTTATCAAGCCCTACACAGTTGAACTAAAAACTACATTATTTTTAAGGAAATGCTGATTTACAAAATGATGGACAATGGTAAAATACTGCTAGTTGAGAAATCATATAAAACATACTGTAAGTACAAATGCTTTATCTTGAATCATTGAATCTTCGAATGTTAAGAAATTAGCATAAAAGTATATTCCATCATGTTGCGATTAGAGTATTATAAAAGTCGTTCAACAAATTCCTTTCATTCTTTCATTTTTTCCATTGCTTGAAAAAATGCGTCGTTCTCGTCATCTTGCTGCTGCTGCTTTCCTTCTTCTCTTTATTTTTGGTGTTCAAAATGTTTCATCTCGAAATGTTCCTGCATTAAGAGGGTATGTTTTTTCTTTGTTTGGTATTAGAATGCTTGTATAACATTTTTTCGTACATCACTTGAATCCGAATGTTACACTTTTGTTGGTAAAGTTGATTGTCAAAATGGTGAACGTATTTTACCATCTGCAAGAGTTACTTTAATGGAATATGATCCCTTAGTTTTATATGATAAAGTTTCGACTGCTCAAGTTTACGAAGAAGGCTATTATAAAATTTATGGATGCGTTGATGATAATGGATTTTTGGGAAATGTTATTAATGGAAATGTTGAATTATTTTTGGAATTTGATAATGTATGTTTCGCTGGCCAAATTTATCTAGTTTCAAATCCAATCCCAGACAAATTTGAATCACATTTACTTGGGGGAGAAGAAAACAATGATATCGGTACTGGTATAGAAGCAAATAATGATAATGATAAAAACGGTATGACTCTATCAAATCAACGAATTTCTCGTCCCCAACATCGTCGTTTCAAATATCCTCCAGTGCCTCGTCCATATAATCATCGTCTTCGTCGTCGAACATATTACTGCGGGTATGTTTTTTTTGTTACTTTGGTACTCAGGGGCGGGTGTACTTTTAAGTATGCCACTTGCAAGTCTTAAAAGACAGCAGTATCGGACCTTCTGCAAAAATGTTGACGTTAGATTTAAACGTTAACCTAAGAACTTGACGTTTATATAATACTTACGCATATATTTTAGTGACGGTTACACTAAACTTCCGCGTTGGAAATATACTTTCAAAGGAATTATTAGATGTTACAATGAAAAAGATGGTTTTACAATGCCGTTCTCAGAATCAGGAGTTGTAAAAATTATGGAATATGATAGATTACCTACTGATGATTTAATGGCAACTTCAACAATAAACAAAAGAACTGGTGAATATGAAGTTACTGGAGAAGTGTATGATATTCAGATTTCTGGGCCATGGGATTTTTTTCATGAGTATAGTGATTTTGCTGAAATATACCTTCAATTCGAAAATGTTTGTTCTCCTGGTGATTCTTATGAATTTAGATGTCCACAACCAGGTCTATTTCATAATTTAAAGATTACAAATGGTGAACTTCAAGAAGTTTAACTGAATGGTTCTGGTTGGCAAGAATTCTCTTGATTTTTGATAAATCTAAAAATGTCGAATCATCTTTATTTTTTTTGTTTTTTAAAATTAAATGTATGATTTTAAATAAATAATTTTATGTTGAATTATATCTTGTTTTTGAAAACTTCCAGCCTTTATGTCTATTAGGTGCTCACATAGACTGCACACAAAAAAAGTACGCTCAAAAAATCAGTCACTGATTCTGTTGATCGAATTAAGTTTTACACAGTATTCGACAGGAAACACATGGGGCAAGTGCTCTCTCAGAGATTGTTATTCTTTGATTTTTTATCACAATTCAGCGGCAAAACATCAAAGGCGTGCTCCCTCCAAAGTAAGTTTCTGCTAAGCATGGACGCGGGCTGGCCGAGCCCGCTTCGGCCCGGGCGGGCTTGAACTCTCGGCCCGCGGGCTTTCTCGATTGTTTTGTTCTTGCTTATCGTCATGTGTTAGATCATGAAATAAAAAAAATTAAATTCAGAAATAGAGAAAGCGTTATTTTCGAAATTTCGCGAGACTGGTATTTCTGTGTAGTTTTAAAAAGGATTAACTTTACTTTGCAGATGGGCAACACGGTTAGTTTTGAAACATTTATATATTTTGGCCATTTTTGATCCATCTTATTAAGCATCTTAAATGGTAAGCATTACAAACATGAAGTTAATCATAACATTTGAGGAGCAAAATGTCACCTTTTTGGAAGATGTTGACGCACTCTTTTTTCATAAAAACTTACTTTCAAAAGCCTGTAAATTAGCAGGTGTAATAAAATTCTTTGTATTACATTTTTATAAATAATTGACACTTTTCCATAAAGTACATATAACTACAAACGTTTTTGTCAATCTTAAATTTTAAAAAGATATTTTTGACAAACTACAAAAAAAGAAAAATGACATTTTTGATTCAATTTTCACGAATTAATGACGTCATTGCTACAAGTTTGGGCATGTTGGCAAATGCCTTTTTGATGTATCTAATATTTACGGTAAATCAATCCAGTATGAAACAGATCAGTCGAACACTGCTGCAAAATAGCATCTTGGATTTTATTATGGCTGCTGTTTTATTGATTTGTGAGCCTGTAAGTTGCGTTTTACAATTATTTTTTATAAATGACATGAATGTTTCAGCAAATAATAACCACTCAAGGAATCTATTACAATATTATTGGAAGTCCTCTTCACATTCTCGGCTTCAAATTTGCTGGTATTATTGTTCCACTTTTTGGGATGACAACTGTTTTAAGCATTCAAGCAATGCCGATTCCATTTTACATAAGATATTTGTTGCTTTGCAAGTAGGTAATAAGAATAACAACAATATCTAAAACTAAATATTTTTAGGAATACATCTGTTACTTTCCGACATTTGATAGGTCCATATTCTATTGTTTTTCTTTATTCAATTGCACTTTTGATTTCTCTTTTATTTTGTTATCCTCCAATTCCAGAAGTTTATGAGCCATATAAAGCAGCGCTAAATAATAGCTTTTGGTTAGAAGAGTATCCAAGTGGTCCAGTTTTTGCTGCTAAACCACCTGTAAGTTTTTGTCCTTTGATGGCACAAAATACTGATGACAATTTTTAGAATGATCCAACTTTAATTGTTGCATTTTGTATGATATTTTTTGCTATTTTTGTTAGCTATTTATTTGTTCTATATTACGCAATCAAAATCACACGTCACTTGAAACAATCTCATCCACAAATGTCTGAAAGAACAAAAACCCTTAACAAACAGCTACATCTTACACTTATCATTCAAGTAAGCGCTTTTGAGGAAACAAATGTTTTATAAACTTTCAGGCTATTGGACCGTTGCTGTCAGGAAATTTACCAGTTTTAATCTTAGTTACGATGAGCCTATTTACTCTTGAAAATCATTACATTTCACTTGGATGTTGTTCCATTCTGGTTTGGACTGCTATAATTAATCCCCTTGCTGCAATGATTATTATAAATCCATATCGAAAACGTATTAAAGCAATGCTTAGAATTAAAGATGCTGAATCTGTTAAATCTTCAGCTGTATGGTCAAGTCCTGGTACAGATCCTAACCGAAATGGAGCTTCCAATTTGCCAGATTTAAGAATTCCAGCTATTCGTAATAATACTCTTGAACCAATCAATATGTTTTAAGCTCTTGATTAGATAAGCACGTCTCTCAATAAGTGCCAAGAAAAGCTTCAAAAATATCATGAGAAATAAATTTGTTTTTGTTTTACAAAAAATTATTGTTTTTTTTGGCAGAAATGATTGTGTATCATAGCATTTTATTTTTTGATGCTTTAAT
>JAMRYA010000210.1:0-33431 GCA_024447215.1 Panagrolaimus sp. LJ2400
TTTATTTGCTTTATTTGTATTTTTCCACAATTTGTTAATACAGAAGTAATAATCTTATTTTACGGTTTTTGTAAAATACTTTCTTAGTAAAAACAAATTTTAGTCAAAAAGATGTAAAAGTCGGGGAAGTAGTGATGGCCTTCCAGATGGCTGTGAAATGAATGATAGCGGATATTTATGTTGTAGTGGGGCACTCCAAGAAACAATTATGGAAGCAATTGATGAACTTAAAAAAGAGAAAGAAGAACAAGCTGGTGAAGAATTTGATTCATGTAATATGCATGCAATGGGAATGAAAATTGGGGTAAGTAGTTTTTAGGAATGTAGACAACAATGGTTATCAGTATGGTTTATCTGTATCCATTGTTGGCAAGCAATGAAAGATTTTTCCAGTCACTAATGTTTTCCCTAGAGCTTTGAAGCCTTTTTTTATTAATTTTACATAGAGCAAGTCATCACCAAAAAATACATTTTAGAAAATGGCAGAACAAAAATTCAATACATCATTTGAAACTCTCGTTGGAATCAGTAATTTTGCATCAAAGACACGATTCCACGGAAATTTTCTTTGCAAAGTTAAAGCTGAAGGAAAGTAAGTTGTAAATATTTTTGGACACTTTCTATTTTATCCCATTTGCAGAATAATTTTATCATATGGAACTCCGAAAAAAGGTAATCCACTTGAAAGTATTCCATTGCCAGTACCATTTCGAAGACGCCATTACACTTTTACTTATCGAGTATAAAGATGGATTAATTAATTAATAAGAAAATAAAATTAATAATATGTAACTTTTATCATATATTGCTTTAATGATTTAATAAATGTATTAATAGATTTTATAAAATAATAAATGTGATTTCAAAGGGTAAAGATGATCACAGAAAAACAAAGAAGGAGAATTAAATCAAAAATCATTTACAACTCCAAGTGTTAACATTAATAATAATTATTCCTTTATAAATGCTTTTATTTTTAATTCATTCTATTACAGTACTTTTACATTCAAGTAATCATTGTCTACTCTACTGATTTTCTTTAAATCAGCAGCAGGTGATGACTTGTAGTCAATCAAAAATACGAAAAAGTGAAAACACAAAAACTGGGATATAATTGAAATATGCGTTTTGACAAATTGGGGTCAAATACATAAAAAAATTTATTCGAAAATAAAAACCTAATTTCTTTTTCTTTTAATAAAGGTAAAGATTACAGTGAAAAAAATGAACGGATAAAACGATGCGTACATTCCTTATCAAAGAAGTTCGTTCACTTTTTGGTTTTATCAGCCAGCCATGATCGAGAAAAGATGAAGAAGATGATATCGGGGTTAATCGTGTCAAAAAGATATTGGCGGAAAAAAACAAAAAATTTAATTTTACTGAAGTAGTCTGAATCCCGCAATTAATCGATTAAAAGAAGAGATCTGTGATTCTAATCAAAAAAAGAAATTAGTTTTCAAATCAATTTCTTAACCCTGTCTAATTTATAACAAAAATGAAATGGAATTTGAAAGATTTTATTTAAGTTTTCTTTCCAAAAATGTTATTTACTGTTTTGTGTTTTATATTGTTCATTTCAAATGCTGTGAAAGCTTCATCATCTTGTAAGAAGAATGAATTACCGTATAGCATTGAAGTAAGCAAGTTTTATGTTATATTAAAGCTATTATAGATGTTTATAGGTCATTGGCACCGATAAATTTGTGCTACAGTGTTCAAAGCCCAGATGCCTAAATTGGCCAAAAACAAGAACAAATTTTGCAAATCGAATATTATCTAATAGAATGATGATAGATTTACCGGTAAGCTATCTCTTGTCTTGGAAGGCTAAAAGAATAATTAAAAAATCAATTTTGTCTCAAAGAGAAAATTTTAAATTTTATTTTCTTAAAAAGATTTCGCAAAAATAAAAAACTTGTTACAAATATTCTTCCATTTTTCTCCCACTTTTTTTATTACCAAAAAATTCTTAATTTTTCAGGTATGTCAAAAAACATTTGTTTCAACACAATGTTTTGGTGATGGTGAATGGATTAGTGGAATAAAGCCTGCAACGTTGGATTCTGAAGATACTCTACATCTTCGATGTTGTAAACATAAGCTATTAAAAACTTCAAAATTTCTTGCTGATTTTGATATAGAGAGAGGTGGATCAGTATTAGCTGGAGAAGTTCAATTAGATGGAAGACTGGTTGCATTTGATTATATAAGTAATATTGTTAAAGTTGTTGAAGATCGAAGGTAAGCTGGTCAAAAGGATAAAATTAAATTTGTAATTCGTTAGGTTTCAGGATATATTACAAGGTATTCGTAAATCGATTTCCATGTTCTGTGACGCAATCATATCAGAAGAAAAATGGAAAAAGAATAAATACAGCGAGATTGTATCAAGCACCGTTGTTTACAGCTGGAAATAATAGTGATGAGTCAAGTGGTAGTAGCCGTAGCAGTAGTAATAATTTGACGGAAATTGGTGAAGATACTTTTATATGGAAATGGAAAAGCTGTGGTGTATCTTCTAGTGGGTCACAGCCAGAGGTACGCTTATTAAAAATATTTAATTTTTTTGCTAAAAACATTTTTAATATAAAATTTTTAGTGCGATGAAGGTGATAACAACGACATCGGCTTAGACGGCTGTATCGAAGAAAAAAGTGAAGAAGAAAATGACGATGTTTCGATTGCCGCACTATCTGAAGCTTTACAACTTGAAGCTGCACGTTTCCTTGCAAGAAGATTACGTGTCAAACCTCTTTCGCAAACAAATATCGCTGATGGTTTAAGTGCGACAAGGGATGAAGACTCGGAAGAAATTGAAGAGGGTTCTGGAGAAAAAGATGAAAATGCCGCTGAAACGGATGATGATGGAAATACTTCTATCTCTTTGGATAGTTGTCCAGAACCACCTCCACCAAATTCTAATGGTGGTAAAGGTCAACCTTCCATGTCTGATTCATCTGATGGACAACCCTCTGATTCACAAAGTTCAAATTCAGATTCGCAAAGTTCTAACTCTAATTCTAATTCAAACTCTAATTCCAACTCCAATTCAAATTCCAACTCGAATTCCAATTCCAACTCTAATTCTAATTCAAATTCCAACTCTAATTCAAACTCGAATTCAAACTCAAATTCCAACTCGAATTCGAATTCCAATTCCAACTCCAACTCTAATTCCAACTCGAATTCCAACTCGAATTCGAATTCAAACTCCAACTCTAATTCCAACTCGAATTCCAATTCCAACTCTAATTCTAATTCCAACTCCAACTCTAATTCAAACTCGAATTCCAATGCCAATCAAAATGCAAATTCACAAGGTCAGAATGCCGATGCCTCACAAAGCTCAGGGCAGAATAGTGCAGCTAATTCTCCACCTGCAATGTCCATGGGTCCGTTTGCACCAGGAACATGCTTTACTGGGGATACAATTGTAACAACACTAAACAAACAGAAAAAAAGATTAGATGAATTACAAATAAATGAATGGATTTTATCAGCTGGTGATAATTTGATGGGATATAATAAAGTGATATCATGGCTACATAAAATGCCTGATATTGAAGCTGAATTCTTAAAAATTACATTAGAAAATGGAAAAATGTTGAAGATTACAAGAAAGCATTTTATTTATAAAGCTGTTTGTACACGTAAGGATTTTTTTTCTGGCATTAAGATAAGGAGAAACGTCTTTAAACGTTCCCTTGCTGTTTCTCATTGAAAAATTTATTAAGTAAACCATTTTCAGATAGCCCCACATTTATAAAAGGCGATGAACTACAGTATGAATCAACACACGCTGAAAACCTACAAATCTCAGACTGCCTGCTTTCTCTAAACTCCATGGAATTCTTTGAACCAACTCGAATAACCCAAATTGAAAGAATTTACGAAAAAGGCATCTATGCTCCCTTAACAACAAATGGAAATATTATTGTTAATGATATCTTTGCTAGTTGCCACAGTGAAATTAATGATCAACAATTAATATTTGCATTGCCAAAAGTTCATCAATATTTTAAAAGAATGGGTAAATTCTTCGAAATGGTTTATGATATTATTGTAAAGCATAGTAGCAGAAGTAATAGTCAAAATGAAGCTGTTGATCTAATTCCCGGAATTGCTTATATAGTACAAATCTTTAAGACTTTAATTTAATTATATTAATTAATTTATATAGTTATGTACATATTATTTTATTAATTGTAAGAATAGTGCAATAATTGTTCAACAAGAAAAACGTAATGAAGAAAGTTTTTGCCCTTGATTCATTTGCAATGATTCATTTCATTTCTTCTCAAAAACGTGGAAAGTTAAAAAAGTTTATTTAACAGAAAAAGAAAGATTTGAATGTTTAATGAATTTCCTAAAAAATATATAAAATATCAGAACCCTCAGTGAGTAATTAATTCTACATTAATAATAATATTGAGAAAGCTTTTTCAAAAAAATATAAAAACACCGATTGCTCTCCTGATACATGTGCATTTTTAAAAAATTATTTTTTTGTTTTATACGTTATTTTAGACAAGAAAGAAAACCACCATTATTCATTTGAAATTCTAATTTTTTTGTAGACTATTAAAAAATACGTTTTGAATATTTGGATAAATTGTTGAAAAAAGTGCAATAGATTTTTGGGTGATCAGCTGGTGGCGCAAGTGTTTTATGGCTAACGCTATGCCCTGCAGCAAAAGATTTATTTGCTCATTCTATTACAATGGGCGGATCATTCTATTGCTGATCCGCCCATTGTAATAGCAAGGCGCAATTGCGCATGTTTACATGTCGAAGATGTTGTAGAAAATGAGAAAACAAAAAATTTAATTAATTTTGTTGTGATAGGGGAAAAATTTCAAGACCAACTTGAGACATTGTCATACTACAATAATAAACTCACACGGGCAGCATTAGCTTGTTAACTACATTTTATTTTTCAACATTAGCTAAACAAAATTCAATGCGATTCCATTATTTCTATGCTTTTTAATTGCAAAGGATTTATATAATACCAGTTGAAGACTGAAAGCATACCCGCAGACATGTATAACTGAAACAGCGTAGTTTTATAATTGAGTGTTGTTTTTATTTCAAAACATCAAAGTTAAAAATTTTTTATTTCAACAGAATTTGAATAAAATAGATATGTTCAATTAAAAAGTGTAGCAGTAAAGCAAATTTTTTTCTGGCTAAATTTTTTGTTTAAATTCCTCATATAAAGCAGTAACCTTTCTAACTTCTGGCCAATCATAACCAAAATCATTTGCCATTTTATCCCAAAATTGTAGGCGATCTGGCCATAGATTCTCTTTTACCTTTGTTTCAACATTGATTTCCACAAATGGTAGTTTTGAATTATTTGTTACTTTTGCTACAGTAATACCATCGCTCTTTGGAATCCTAGAATTGTTGTTTTGATTTTTGTATTCCAAATAAAAAAATGTTTACCCAGTTTTTGCAAAGCTCACAAATAAATCAACATAAATTTTTTGAACTTTTGCAATTTCTGGATCACTGAAGTCAATATCAGGCCCACCAGGTTGAACACCAAAAATATTTGCGAAATCATACCCATGTCCAGCCCCTTCAAATAATTCCATTTTATGAAAAGCTTTAATAATTTTTGGTGAAAAATCATAGAGAAAGAAATAGACGTCATGTCCAGCAGCAGCTTTTTGGAGAGCTTCTCGCATTGCAGGAACAATAAAGGTGATATCAGAAAAAAGCTGTGATAGAAGTTGAAGGTAAAAATTTGAATGATAAAGCTTTTTTTGAGTTTCATAAAATTCTATAATTTTTTCAGATGCTTCGTTGGCTCTTGTACCGTATGCTTTTTCATTGGCGACAAGGGCATTTAAAATCTCGATGAAATTTTCACGGGTGAAGTTTGCAGCTTTTTCATTGGAGAATGGAAGGATCTTTGCGTTTCGATCAAAATATGGATTCATTAAAACTGAAATATGTGTTTGTAATGATAAGATTTTAAAAAGATTGTTTTTTTGCTTCGTATACAATCGTTGTAACAGCAATATTTTTCCACAAATAAATGATTCAACTTTTTGATAGAATTGATTCATGCTTTATTGATAGCAATAAATTTTAAAAAATTTAGTGTTATTTTTTTTGAATATTTTAGACTTCTCATGCCCTTCTTGCTACATTTAAGGTAGCATTGAAGTTTTTACCGTTGACACTTTCACTTATTTTTGTTGTCCATGTAATATTTTTAGAAAACAAAATGTTACAGAAAAACAACGGACTAGTTGCAACATGCTGGTGCATTATGAATTTAAAAAAGCTCAATTTTTTACTTTTTTAAAAAATTATAAAACCCCACAATTCCTCCGCCAAAAAAAGCATACAAAAAAGTACCTTTAAAAAAATTATGATGAAAATTAGATGTTATAATTAGAGTAACTTTGAGTTTTATGAAAGAAATCTCTTACCGAAACTGATATATTCTTGACTACAAACTCCCAAAAAATTTACAGTCTTTGGTGCATTTCTAACAGCTTCAGCCAATGTTTTTCCAACTGCAAATTCACCATCAAGTCTTGGATAAAAAAATCCAAAATTAACATTATCACATTGAACTCCCGTTTTGATGAAGCTTGAAGCAGCTTTAATAATTTCATCTACAGATTTTGCTTTCATACATTCTTTTACATTTTTAGAATCTGAACATCCAGCAGCTTTTGCTAATAGCGAAGAAGAATGTTCAACGGCATCTTCAGCATGTGCCCATGGGCAATAAGCTGATCCACCCATTGTAATTGCACGGGAAAATAAATCTTTTGCTGCAGGGCATAGCGTTAACCATGAAACACTTGCACCACCAGCTGATGCCCCAAAAATTGTAACATTTTTGGGATTGCCATTAAAAGATGGAATAACTTTTTGAGTAAATTTTAAAGCTTGCACTTGATCCCATAATCCATAATTACCTGGGGTATTTGAATCACCAGTTGTAAAGAATCCTGAAATTTATAGGCCTTAATTGAGAGATAATTTTATGTGTATATTGTAGTTAATTAGATTATGCAAATATTCTCACAAAGTATTTCGATATCACTATCAAAAGAATTGGGGGAGACATATTGATGTTTATCACATCTCTTATAGTAATCATCTATCAACAAATTTGCATACCAAATGGTCCAAGCCGATAATTAATAGATACAAGAATGATTCCATGAGAAACTAGACGATCAACAATTTCAGCATAGCTATTACTCGATGATGAACCACCAATGAAAGCTCCACCATGAATATAAAACATTACAGGATATCCAGCTGAATTATCTGATGGGGTTTTAGGTTTTATAATATTTAAAGTTAAAGAATCTTCAGAAGAATTTGGCATTTTTGTGAATGTTGCACTTTGTGGTCCATATTCCTTTGCTTTAAGGGGAGATGTCCAAGGGGATGGTGGTAGTGGCTTCTGAAAGTTTGTGTATCAAAATATCGGAATATCATATAGGAAGCAAAGCCGTTATTTAAAGAGATCTCTTTGAGCAAATCCAATGAGAAAATTATACAATATTCCTTAAAAACTTACTTCATATCTCAATTCACCAACTGCTGGTTTTGCATATGGAATACCCAAGAATATTTCAGAATTAAAACCTTTTGTTGTTTCGTAATTAAATCCTTCAATATCTCCATATTCTGTTGATACAATTGGACCATCAACTTCTGTCATATTTGGGTTAATGCAAATTTAAAAAATAACAAATTTCGTTGAAATTTTTTCAGTTAAATGTTTTTTTGCAAACAATTTTCTCTTTTTTATATAAATCTAATTTTTATAGTCTCAAACTACAAAACTTTCCTTCTTCTTTGGTAAAAGAGACAATTAATAAACACAGAGACATAACAAATAAATGTGTTTTTCATGTGTTTTTGACTCAAACAGAACACTCACAAAACAATCTTTAAAGATACAACGTTTGTTGGATTCAACCAATGACAATGAATTCTTGAAAAACTTTCTCTATAAATACATTACGGAAAAAAGAAGCAAAGCAAAAAAAGACCGAAATATCATTTGAAAAATTAAAACATTTTCTTAACATTTCCATTTGTTGATCTACAGTATACTCATGTCAATTCTGTATTGTGAAAAATTTTTTGGATTTTTTACCACCTTCAAGATCAACAATTTTTTTTTAATTTCGGAGGTGCATTGATTCAATTAAGTAGGGCTCAAGAAAAACTTATCAGAAAATCATGCGCAAATTTGCATCTTTATTTTAATCATTTTTTCTTCACCCTTTTTTCAAATGCAAGCATGTTTTCATTTCATTTTTCATATTTTTTTCATCACTGAAATTTTCAACAATTCAACAGATAAATGGCAACAACAACAAATCAAACTTATCAAATGATAAAATGTATAGAAAGATGTGTCATTCATATTGGCATGGGAGTTATTTTTTTGCTTCTTGCTCTTACAAAATTTATGGATGAAATTTTGCGTTATTTTGATTTAGTTTTTAAATATGCTGTAGGTTTTTTTACATTTTTTTATATACTTTTGTTTATCGAGCAACTTTTAGCTTGAGAAATTATCTGAAAGACTTGAAGATACTATGAAACAAGAATCTTTTTCATCCACATTTTCATCCAAGTCTGCTGCATCGACAAAAGAAAAAACTGATTCAAATGAAAGTAATAAAACGTCACCATCACCAACTTATCAACAATACTCAGTTCGTAATATGGAAGCTATTACTGAGACAGAATGGGAATGTGATGGAAAAATTATCAATATTAAAGAAAAAAATGTTAAATTTCATTTACTTGGCAAACTTGAAGTTACATATTGCCGCGCTCCAGCTACCTTTATTCCTAATGCAATTTCAACGTTGATTCCATCAATTTCCCTGAATTATATTACAGAACTTAATCTTATTGATCAACGTCTTACTTGGAATGAATATAAGCTTATTACATCTTCTCCTTTTCTTGAAATTTTATATTTGGTTGGTGCTTCTATCTATAATGCTGATGGAACATTTGCAACACTGGATAAATACCTCGAATGCTTGATAAATCCTGTTGAATTTAAAATGTGGTAAGTTTTGTTTATTTTTTAATGGAATACAGGAGTGAGACGTGCGAGTATGGCCAAAGATTTTGGCCTAATTTCTCATCCTTGTGGCTTTGCTTTATATAAAATTGAGCTCAAGACAAGCCAATGATATAATATATATATAAATATGATGCTATTTTAGGGGTTTCGATGAAAAAGAATTTCAATCTGATACTGTGAAAAAAATGGTTAAAATGTTTCCACGTTTTACAAAATTGCATCGGCTATCTTTAATAACTCTTCCAGAAACATTTGATTTTGCATCAATTACTGAATTTCTTATGGTACGTAATTTTTTAAGCCTTTAAAAGAATTATATTAATTTACTTATTTTAGAAGAATGAAACTATTGAATTTGAATTACTTTTTTCTGGCACACAATCTGATGCTTATGAACAAATGCTTCAAGAATTTATTGATAAATTGATAGCAAATCCACCGAAAAAAGTTCCGTATATTTTTAATCATTTGGTTGAAAAAGATAAAAACAAATTTGCTGAATATTTGAAATTAATAACTGATGAAAAATTCAAAAAGCAAGCTGAAAGGGATTTGAAACAATGTATTACTTTAGAAGGAATAAATACAATCCTTAAATCAATGACTTATTGAAATTTCTTTTATATATGTAATATATGTAAATCACTAATAAATATGTACCTTTTTTAATCTCGGATGTTATTTTGAGAAACTGTTGATTTGATGTGTATACTTCTTGAACAATGCATGGCAAGATTGCGATAATTCTGAAACTTTATAACTTTACTTATATATTTATTTGTTATCTGTTCTATTTGTAACATTATTGTATTAATAATACTTTGATAAAAATTTTCTTGTAACAAGTGCTATTATGTTTTGTTCAGCTTTTGTTTGGAACTAGAACGTTGTCAGGATTTGGAAGAAAGGAAACAAAAAACATTTTTTTGTCTTCAAAAATCATCATTTTTTCTTTTATTTTATTACTTTTCTTTCTTTCCTTTTGTTTTGACCCTTAATTAGCCGTTAGTCATAACTTTTCTCTTCCACTTTCAAGCATTTTTTCTCCAAAAAATGATAAAATTAATTTGTTGAAACAGCACCTCCATCATCATCCTGAAAGAGGAGCAATATCTTATCACTTCTCTCTATTTGCTTCCTTTCCAAATGTCCGTTATTTTCTTAGGCTGCTGAAGTTTAGCTTACTTTCTTTCTGCTTTGCTTTAAGCTTTTTCTTGTTAGCCATCATTATGATAATATTGGGTGTGTCTTCTTCCTACCTTCTTCTTCTATGACCAGAGACCAGTGCTACTCTTGCTAAAGTGATAGCCAAAAAAAGAATATGGCTCCAAAAGTTTATTTTCATGATCACTTCTAATCAGATTTTTTTTCTTTTTTTTGATAGAATGTACATAGGTTTTTACACTTTTTTTTTGTTGAACAAAGATTTTTTGGAATTTTATATGCTACATAAATTGAGTTTTGGGTTACGGTAGCTTCATTTATAATAATTATTTTAATAATTTTGACATACTTACTGTATTTTTTTAAAAGTTGATTTTTGACATTTAAATTGTTAAACTAAAAATTTACCAGATGGAAAATTAACTTTTAAAAATTTTAAGTTTCGTCAAATTGGAAAATGAAACTTTTTGCATCAAATAGGTTTTAAAGATTTCATGGAGCACACTTTGTAAAGGCAGCAATTTTAAAACTATAACATTTCTTTGTTTCTATGCCGGTTTTTTAGTTTTGCATATTTGTTGAAATTAATATTATCGCTTTTTACCATCAGTCAAATTTTAGCATTTTCAAACAATGGGTAAAATTACCAGTTTTAAACAGCTGGTAATATCTACCATTGTTGCATTAATATTATTTCTGTCAATAACAGTATCAGCTCAATCATTTCAAGATGATGAAATAAAAGATCTTCCTGGTTTAACTTTTAATCCTACATTTAAACAATACAGTGGTTTTCTCCCAACAAGTACTGGAAGCAATTTGCATTATTGGTAAGTGTTTCGCTGAATGGACAGTGTTCTTTTTTTCTTTTTTTATTTCTTTCATTTATTTCATTTTTTTATTACAGTCCTTTGCAAAAGCTTATATTTTTAAGGCGCTTTAAAGAATTAAGTTTTTTTCTTCTTTTTTGGCTTGTTTGCTTTAAATTACTTTTTTATTATCATAATATTTTGTTTGGAAAGTTGCGGAATTTAAAACTTTTTCTTCTTCTTAAAGCTACCGTCTCTCTTCTTAAATATTTCATTAAAAGTATCGTCGTCTTTGTTGCTTCTAAAAATATAAAGCTTTTTGTTGCTTCCAAACGCAATCAATAAAATGAACACAATTTTAATTGAATCAGTCATAAAAATTTTAGCTGGCATTTTTATTGAAGGGAAACAATTGATAAGAAAAAAATGCAAGTCTGAAAAAAAATACTTTTATTTTTAAGAGAAATTAGCCAGTTAATTATGTCAGATGATGAAAACTAAGTTGAAAAAAAGCAGATTATGACAAATACATTTTAGCATAGGCATCGAGATTTTAAACAATAACACTTGAATTTTTTGATGATAACAGAATAAAATAAGCTTCTTAAAAAATAGAACAGAAAATCTTTGGAAAAACATTAAAAAAATACAGTTTTTAATGAGGTGGCAATCTTAGCATTTTTAAAAAGCAGAAACGTAAATTACATCTATAGTTAAAAATACCGACTGGCATAAGCAGGTGCCAAAATGACATCAAAATTCAATTTCTTATAATCTTGTAAAGCAAAATCGAAAACCGACAAAGTTTCAAAAAGTTATATTTGTTGCTCCTCCAAACATGTAAAAAGCTCAACAACAATTTTTTAACAAAAAATAATTATTTAAGGCTTGTTGAAGCACAACAAAATCCATCAACTTCTCCCCTCGTCGTTTGGTTGAATGGTGGACCAGGTTGTTCATCGCTTTCTGGACTTTTCCAAGAAAATGGCCCTTTTCAAGTTAATCCAGATGCAGCAACTTTAATTGAAAATCAATATTCATGGAATAAAGTAACACACATTTACCAATAATTTCCCTCCTAAAAGTATTATCTATTGTAGATTGGAAATATTTTATATCTTGAATCACCAAGAGATGTTGGATTTTCATATGGTACACCAGCAAATATTATGCATACTGATAATTTGGTAATAATGTTTTCGTTGGCTTATGGTAGTAATAAAGGCATGTTTAGACTCGTGACGATAATGCTGAAGCAATAACAAAATTTATTCAAAGATTTCCACATTATTCTGGACGAGATTTTTATATTACTGGTGAATCATATGGAGGTAGCTTTTTAAAAAATCTTTATATGATTTAAATAATTGGTAGCTACAATGGATGACAAAATGTTATTAATATTTCCACTTACTTTTTCCATTTTCTCCCATTTTTTTAATTAAACAATTTCCAGAAGACCAACTTACATGAACTTTTAGAAAATGTACATATGGACTGGGGGAACAGATCTATATTACTTTTGGACCCCTACATATTCTTTGACCCCATCTGGAACCCCAACAACACCCTAAACCACAAAAAATGACAAAAACAAATAAAAAAAAGTTAAAAAAAGGGGTGAAAAATCGTGAAAAGCCGTAAAAAGTCATGGAAAATCGTGAAAAATTGTGGAATGACTTGAGAATCAGTTATCCACTGTACTCTTTGTCATTACTAAAAAAATTATATCTACTATAATTACTGTATATCCATTTAGCAATTAGGGAAGTCGTAAAAAATCGTAGAAAATCGTGGAAAGTCGTGCAAAGTAGTGGAAAATTGTGGAAAATCGTAGAAAATCGTGTTAAGTACGAAAATAAGGGAAAAAATAACATTTTGTCACCCATTGTAATGATGCGAATTAACATTTTTTAATCAATAAATAACAGTTATTTTTAAGTTGTCAACAAATAATAAAAAACTTTAAAAATTCAAATTTTCAGGTGTCTATGTTCCAACTCTTTCACAAAAAATCGTTGAACTAATTTCTTCCAACAATCTCAATCTAACTTTCAAAGGCTTTGCAGTCGGAAATGGAATTTTAAGTAATTCTCGACAAGTGGATTCATATGTTGATCTATCATATTATCGAGGAGTAATTGGTAAACAACAATTTGATTATCTTAAATCTTGCTGTCCATATCCACTTGAACCCGCACAAGTTTGCAACTACACAGCTACATATCTTGACTTTGATTATACTTCTGGATTCTATGGTCCTAAGAATTCTACAGATCCAAAATTCTTGGCATGTGCAACTGCAATTATGAATATTGGACAAAATAATATGTGGGAATCCGAACTTTATGCAGATGTATATAATTTTATTCAATCATGTTACACAACTTCTGAAGGCTTTAAAGAAGGGCTTTTAAAAGATTATATCAAAACAGAAAGAGTTCGATCAATGTTATCAAAGTTCACAGATTCTCCAATTGTTAGTGATGGATATAGCAGTTTTATTGATCAAGGCGCAAAGATTAATACAAAATCTACTGATCCATTTGCTGGATATCGATGCTATTCTGGTGATGCAATGATTAAATATTTGAATCGAGAAGATGTTAAAACCGCTATTAATATTCCAAAAACTTCAGCAGCATGGAATATTTCATGGACAGATTGCGCGTAAGTTCTTCATGGTTTTGGCATGAAAATGTTTAATTTTTTAAAGAAGGATCATGAGTTGATATTTATTGATAAAAAATTATAAATGCCTAAGATTCAAGGTTTTTTGTTGAGGCCTTCCATTGTTTTTTTACAACTACAGAATGTTTCAACAAGAATCCCGGAAAGTCACAAAATTATGTTCTCTCGCATTGAAAAATGCGTCACGCATTGCGATTCCATTTCTAATTTTTATCAAAAGTCAGAAATAGACTAACGTTTTAAACTTTGCTTACAAGCCATAGATAATGCCAAAAATTATTGTCAATCAATTTTTTCAGTGATGAAGGAGCTTTCCAGTATCTCCGCCAATATCCTGAAATGGATGGCGTCTTTCGTTCTCTCTTAAATGCACAAAATCCACTTCGAATTCTTGTCTATAATGGTGATACTGATTCTGTAAGTCCTTCCCAATAATCAATTAATGAAATAATAGTCAATTTAAGGTATGCAATTATCTCGGTGATCAATGGTTCGTAGAAGATTTAAATCTTCCATCTGTTAGTGATAGAGTTAATTGGCATTTTACATATCAACCTGGCTCAACGATCTCTGAAGTAGCTGGCTCACAACAACGTTTCTCAATGTATAATACCTCTTCATACATTGATTTAGTGACAATTAAAGGATCAGGACATATGGTATGTGTTTTAGCTTATGGATATATGAAATCCTTGTATTTAGGTTCCCACAGATCGGCCAGGACAATCTCTACAAATGCTTGCAAATTTTATTTATGGAAGTTATAGCTATGATACTCCTGCAAATGTTAGCTTGACTCTACAACCTTTAAAAGATCAATTCAAAAATGATGAACCAATATGTAAGTTACTTTGGAATTAAATCATTGACCCAACAAAATTACAAAACTGAAATTTCGACAAAACCCAAAACATGAAATTGTAATCTATTTTTCGCTTGAAGTCGTATCCATGAAAAAACAATATATCTAAAACTTCGCATTTCATATTTCTCATTTAATCTCAAATTATTACAGTAACCCGAAAAGAACTTGACAAAGTATACAGTCTTCCTGGATTGACTTTTCCAATCAATTTTGAAAACTACGCTGGATATCTAAAAGCTTCAAAAGGAAATTATCTTCATTATTGGTAAACTTAAATTATTCTATCTATCAACTATACAGGTATTTGCTTACAGGATGGTTACATCACAAACAAGCCCAGGCAGTGATCCACTTTTCTTATGGCTTACTGGTGGACCAGGTTGTTCCGGGCTTGGTGCCTTGCTTACAGAATTAGGTCCATTCCGTCCAAATCCAGATAATCGAACTCTCCATGAAAATGTATTTTCATGGAATAAATTTGCAAATATTCTTTTCTTAGAATCTCCAAGAGGTGTTGGATTTTCATTCCAAAATAAGACTGAAAATCCTGATACTCGATGGGATGATGATCGAGTAAGGATTTTAGAGTTTTGATGGTTTATATGTAATAAAAATAACCTTTAGTCTGCAAATGATGCCTATCTTGCGTTAAAAGATTTCTTTAGTGTTTATACAGAATTCCAAAATCGTCCATTTTATATTATTGGTGAATCATATGGGTAAGCTTATATGGTTGTATTAGGGCATGTGTCATTAATCTTTGTTATAGCGGAGTGTATGTACCAATGTTGACTTCACTATTGATTGAAAAGATTCAAGTAAGTTTTTGAATTTACATGGAGTAAAAACGGCAGTGTTTAACTAGGAATTACTTTGAGCTATTTTAACTTTAGTTGTTAAAATTTCGGTTGTGCCGAGCTCTGACTCACATTCAATGCCCAGTGCAAAGACAAATAAAAATTTGCATAATCCTTAATCCCTTTTCAGAGCGGTGATATAAAAAATGTAAATCTTGTTGGTATGGCTGTTGGCAACGGTGAATTAAATTCTATCATTGGCGGCAATTCTCTTTTATCAGATATGTATTATCATGGATATATTGGCACCGGGTAAGCTACCATCCCCTAAATGCATGATTTCATTAATCTTCTTTTACAGTGAATGGGCAATCTTAGCACAATGTTGTAATACAACATATCAAATGTTACCATTTTGTCCATTTGATGCTCGATATACTGTATCACCAGATGGTGAAGCAATTCCAAAAGATCCAAATAGTGCATGTGATAAGCTAATTGCAGATAAAATTAATAATGTTTGGACTGAAGATATGCTTTATTAGTTCGTTTATTTGTTATAGAGATATATGAAATCTTAATATGATTGTTTTTAGCTCTGATGTATATAATCAAAACCAAGATTGCTATCAACAAACTTCATATTTACTTGGTTCAGTTCGTTCTGCAAAAACTCGTAGAAAGGTCGTTGAACATACAAGAAAATTCATTAAACAACAAAAAGATGCATCTGTAACAAATTACGTTGATGCATATCGTTATAATAATGATAATGTAAGCGTATTTTCTCATGGAATTTGATATATCTCATTTTGATTTGAGATTTTCATCCAAAACGTTTTTTCAGTACAATCCAATTAGCACTGATCAACTAGGAGGTTTCCCATGCTTTGGAACTGATGCTGCTGCAGATTATCTTAATCAACCCGAAGTTCGAAAAGCTTTACATGTTCCAGATAGTAACAGAAATCCATGGGGCTTTTGCAAGTAAGCTTTTTAGACAGAACAAAATTTGAGTGATATCGGAAAAAATAATTTCCTTGTAAATGAAAACGAGTCATTTAAATTTTTCTTTAAATACCGCAGCTGCTGTGCTTACACATCCAAGAACAAAAACAAATTAAAACTATTAGGGGGAAAAGTTTTTTCATAAAAGAGTAATGTTAAAAAATTTTTAAATATTCAAAGAAACTGCTAATCTTTTTTTTCACAACAATAAGTATTTTTGTTGTTTTTGAGTATAATATTGCAAGGTGAATCACATATGTTTTGGTTATTGGTTTTTGAATCAAGTCATGAAAGAGGTGTTTTTTGAACATACTCATAAAAACTGAAAGCAAAAAAATACTAGACTTTTGAAAACATAATCAGCGCATTTAAAAAATTGTTCTTTGAATAAAAACGATACTAAAAATATAATCGCATCCGTTAATCCAAAACATAAATTTTAGTGATGACGTAAATTATCAATATGTTCGACAATACAATGATACTGGAATCTTCTTTGATCGAATTCTTACTTCTCAATATCCAATGAAAATTTTGATTTACAATGGTGACACAGATTATGTAAGATATATTAAATTCCTCTCTTTCATCTTATTTGAACACAAATTTAGGCTTGCAATTTTATGGGTGATCAATGGTTTGTTGAAGGAATTGCAAGTAAATGGAGTTTAGCCACAACAAAACCATACAAAGAATGGATTTTCCGAAATCAAATTGCGGGTTATGCTAAGCAATTTGCTTCTCAACATGTTACCATTAATTTGGTTACAGTAAAAGGTGCAGGACATATGGTAAGGAATTTATCAAAGCTGCGGTAAGAGGATATATGAAATTTTATACTTTTAAGGTACCAATGGATCGTCCAGGACCAGCAATGCAGCTAATGTCAAATTTCTTTAATGATAAAGATTTTTCATCTGCAGTAATTTATTCATCTGAAAATACACCTTTAAAACAACAATATCGAGTTCAAGAAATGGTAGGTTTTTGGGAGTTTTTGAAAACATGATTGAGTGTCAAAAATTAATCACTAACTGCTGAAATGAGTCATGGAAGTCTTAATTTGACTCATGACAATCACACCTTGGTTTTGTGCTGCTGTTTAATTTATATTTTTATTTAAATTTTATTCCCATTCTAAATTTCATCCTCGTTAATATTTCAGCTAACAAATATTACAATCACTCAAAAAACTTCTGCATCTCGAAAAGCTAAAGCAATTCTTCGGTCAAATAATAAAGAAGAACCACGAGTAAAACGTGAAGCACGTGCCGATCCACCTCCACCACCACCGGGAAGTAAAGCAACCGATAAAGTTACAGGCCTTCCAGGAGTAACTTTCCAACAAACAAATCATTATTCTGGTTATCTTGAAGCTCATACCGGTGTCTTTTTACATTATTGGCTTATTGAAACCCCTTTCAATCAAACTACAGCACCTTTGATTCTTTGGTTAAATGGTGGTCCAGGATGTGAGTTATTTTTAGATGGAAGGCTAAAAAATGTTTTAATGATTTAGGTTCATCATTGGGTGGATTAATTAATGAACTTGGACCAATTCGACCATCCAAGGATGCAAGTAGTTTGTTAGAAAATCCATTTGCATGGACAAAGGTTAGTTGGAAATATTGTACATATAACCAAATTTAAAATTAACGAAAATTTCAAACACAAATATTTAAATTTTTCACAATAAAATGTGAAAGCTGATTGAATATTTTTAGGCTGGTAATGTTTTCTTCCTTGAATCACCTCGGGGCGTTGGTTTCTCATACAGTAGCGGAGCAGAAGTACCAGCTGATGCACCATACAATGACACTTATGTTTGTTGCTTTTTTTCTATTACCATTAAAATAATTTCTTCCCTTTTCCAGACAGCAGAAAATAATGTCCTTGCAATTAAAACATTCTTCAGTCGATATCCAGAATATCAAAATCGTGAATTTTATATTACCGGAGAATCTTATGGTGGTGTCTACATTCCAACTCTTACTGATGCTTTGATTAAAACTATTAAGGTTTGATAATTAAAAAATAGTTAATAAATTACAATTAAATTTCAGAATGAAAATATTAATTACATCAACTTTAAAGGTATTGCAATCGGAAATGGTGAAATGAGTGAAGTACTTCAAATTAGTTCAGCTGTTAATTTATTGTACTATCGAGGAACATATGATTATCCGTAAGTTATGAATGCGTATTCACGAAAATATTTGGAAAATAAGTTTTATTGCAAAACAAAATTGTCGATAGTTAGGAATGCGCACAAACGCAAAAGAAGAGAATTTTTTTATTAATCGACGATAGTAACAATCCTTTTAAACTTTAATCCTTTTCTGTTTACTGTCACTTTCATAATAAATTTTTAAAAAAACTTATTTATAACATTCCACTTTAGAACATTTATGGAAATTTCTGCTTGTTGTCCAGGTAATACCCAACAAATTCCTGGATATCTTACACCATGTGATTTCACACAATACATCACTCTTGATGATTACGGTAATGCACATGGAATTCAAAGTGATAATTCTACGATTTACAAATGTGGACAGCTTGTTGAAAAATATGGTTTTGAATATGTTTGGGAGACACTGCAAGCTTACTCCATTGAATTTCATTAATAAATTAAAATAATTATAGAAATGACGTATACAATACTTACCAAGATTGCTATAATCCACCATATAATAATACTGGATTGGCAAAAGAAAAGGTTGTAAAAAGAAGTAAAAGAAGTGCAGACATCGCAAGTAAACCAGGACAGTTGCTAGCAAATAAATTTGATTTTGTTGATATGGCTGTAAGAAAAGTTTAGAAAATAAAAATTTTGTAAAAGTGATTTTTTTAGAAATTGTTAACAAAAGATTCAACAGATCCATTCCGAGGAGTTTATTGTTATCAAGATGATGCATCAGTTGGATATTTACGTCGACAAGATGTTCGTGAAGCTTTACATGTTAATATTGCAGGACTTCCACCATGGACAGATTGCAAGTAAGTAATTTTTAAGAAGTGAAAAGAAAAATATTGCGACGAAATTTTGGCAGAGTGTGGTAACCTATTAGACAAACAAAATTCATCAAATATAAAAATTTAAAACACTTTTATAACTTTTTAGCGATGACATCAATGCCAACTATCATCAACTCCATCATGATACAACACCAGTTTTTGATAGTATCCTAGCAAGTAATTGGCCATTAAGAATTTTAATCTATAATGGTGATGCAGATATGGTAATAATCAAATCAGTATTTTTATCAATAATACCTATAAATATTTTTAGGCATGCCAATTCAAAGGTGATGAATGGTTTATTGAAAGGCTAGCATATAATTATAATATGCCTGCAACACAAGAACGTAAACCATGGTATTATAAATATGTTGATGGCACAGGTTTTGATTGGGATCCAAGAGTTGCTGGTTTCCAGAAGAAATTCCGTGGCAGACATGTTAATATTGATTTATTGACAATTAAAGGTGGTGGACATTTGGTATGAGTTGTTAGCCAAGTGGATATTATGAAATCTTATCTATTACAGGTACCACTTGATCGACCGGCACCAACTCTACAAATGATTTATAATTTTATTTATCAGAAAGATTACGACACTGCACTTCCTTATTCCCTTATTAAGCCACAAGATCTTTTCCCTAATTCTACTGTTGCTCCAATTCCATACAATAATGAAACATATCGAGTTGCTTCACGAGTTTATGATCTTCCCGGCTTAACTTTTAATCCAACATTTGCATCACATTCTGGATATTTAACTGGCTCTAAACTTGGCAGTTATATTCATTATTGGTTTACAGAATCACAAAATGATCCATCACAAGATCCTGTTGTCTTTTGGTTTACTGGTGATTTTGGTTGTTCATCTGTTGCTGGAATGTTATCTGAAATGGGACCATTCCGACCAAATCCTGATGGCCAAACTCTTTATGAAAATGTTTTTTCATGGAATAAACAAGCTTCTATGATTTTCTTAGAAGTTCCAAGAGGTGTTGGTTTTAGTTATCAAGATTGGGGTGATGATAAAGATACTTCATTCCCTGATGATCAAGTAAGTAATAGATTGAATTAATTGGAAAAGTCGTTGCAACAAAATCAGAACTAGAGAAATCGAAATATCTTAAGTTTTAATATCCAAAATTAAAGCAACAAAAATTTTTTGCTGAAATCCAAATTACGAAATCAAAATTTTTTCGAAATTTCGAATTACCGTTGCCAAAATTGTGACAATAACAAACCAAAAAACTACTATCGCTAAATTTCAGAATGCCGATGACGCTGTTTCTGCAATAATTAATTGGCTTACAATTTATTCATCTTTTGCATCTCGAGATATTTACATTGGCGGAGAAAATTATGGTGGTGTTTTAATTCCATTAATTGCAAAAAGTATTGGAGCTAAAATTGATGTCTGTTTTTATTTTCGAGAAAGTAATTTTTCCAACAGGTTATTTTATAGAGCGGTATGCAACCATTAAATAACATTAAATTCCGTGGTATTTTAATTGGAAATGGTCGACTTTCAAATAAATGGAATGTAAGCTATCTTTTTTAAAATACAATAATTAGTTTTAAAAAAATAAATCACTGTTATTGCCAGTAGTTTCAAAACATTATTGTAAAAACTGTTTGAAATTCAAAATCTTTCAGCTTGCTCATCGTGGTGATTTCATGTATTTCCATGGACAGCTAAGCAAAGAGTAAACTTTTTCAAACCCTTTATGCGTCTTTATCAAAAATAACTTTCAGAGATTGGACAACTTATCGTGGATGCTGTCAACCACAAAATCAAACATACTGTAATATTACAGCTTATTTATTACCAAATGGTGATTCCAATGGCATTAATGCAACCTGTGGAAGTATTGCATCATTTATTGCAAGACAACGAATGCATCGAAGCAGGTAAAAATAGTTGACTGTGTTCGTGTAGTTATTAATTTCATAGTAATTGCACATCACAATTTTAATTACTGTTAAAATAACCTAATTACAAAAATCTTTTTAGTCTTCATTTATATAATATGTATCAAGATTGTTATGGCTTCCAATCAGAATCATTTGGACATTCAGCTTTCCATGTTGCTGAAAATAATAAATTCTTTAAAAATCATCGATTCAATGCTAAAGCTGCGTTTGTTAGTCAGTTTGTAAGTGTTTAAAAATTTTATCACTTTTATACAATATATTATGAAATTTTTAATAATGTTTTAGAGTCGAATGAATTTTAAATCAACAGATTCAAATGGTGGCTTCCAATGTTATATGGTTGATGCAGTAACACAATACTTAAATCAAAGATCCGTTCGTGATGCTTTAAATGTCCCTGATTATGTTCATCAATTTGAATATTGCAAGTAAGTAATTGTTTGATAACCCAACAATGTCAGAAACCCCTAATCAGACTTTTGTCCAAAACATATCTCTCGAAATTTTTTTTCTAAAAGTGCTTTTTTATTTTAAATTTTTTACAAAAAATAGATATAAAATATGCCCCTTGAACTAATATACAACGTACTATAATCTCCATATATTCTTTTTTAGCGACAGTATTTCATATCTCCATACTCCATCATATGATAATGATTATGTCAATGATATGTCTTCAACATTTATTGATTTATTCAATTCTAACTTTATCAAAAATGGAGATAAAACAAATCCATTCCGAGTAATGCTTTATAATGGTGATGTTGATCTTGATGTAACAATTCTTGAAGCCGAATATTTTGCTGAAAGTCTTGTCCAAACTTTGGGAGCAGAATTAAGATTGAATCGAACAAATTGGAATTATCAACGTCCAGGACCAAATAGTCGATCCCGAGTTGGTGGATATGTTAAAAATTGGTATTTTAGAAGTCAAAATGTTCATTTGGATTTGGTTACTGTAAAGGTAAGAAATTTGTAAGAAGCAATAAAAAGCAATATGCAATATTTAGGGTGCTGGAACATTTGTTGCTGTAGATAGACCAGGACCCGCTTTACAAATGTTTGTAAATTTTATTAATAATAATGAAACTGGTTCACCTGTTATGCTTTCATTGGATCGACAGCCACTTAAAGCTCAATATCAAACTCCCGCAAGCCTTCCCGATATCCCAACAATTCCCACTGCATCAACACCTCCTTCAACGTCACCAAATACTGATTCAACAACACCTTTCACCGGTTCAACAACAACTGGCCCAACACCACCCACACCAGTAACAGATGGAAGTTCAACATCCCCTGCATCAACTTCATCATATACTGGTTCACCAACTACTCCAACGACAACAACAACTACTACAGCTACACCTGCTACAGTGCCAACAACAACGACAACAGCAGCTGTTGCTACAACTACACCATCAAATACATCTTCATCTGTTTCACCAACTTCCTCAAACATAACAACCACAACAAACGAAAATAAAGATGGAGGTGCTTCAGCTGCTTCACTTTCGCTACTAACAATTTTT
Source organism: Panagrolaimus sp. LJ2400 (assembly GCA_024447215.1). Taxonomy (NCBI): domain Eukaryota; kingdom Metazoa; phylum Nematoda; class Chromadorea; order Rhabditida; family Panagrolaimidae; genus Panagrolaimus; species Panagrolaimus sp. LJ2400. The sequence continues at coordinate 22,917 of JAMRYA010000210.1, forward strand.
GTATCAATTTTTTCTACATTATTTTTAGCTCAAAGATTTGAATTATAATATATTTTTGTTATTGATAATTAATTAATTTTATTTGTTAAATATTATTTAATTTTTAAAAATGTTTAGGTATTTATAAAAAAGTGGTAAAGTTTTTAAAAAATAATTTTGATAGCAAAATTTCATGCAATTTAAACATTTATACTGTAGCTACCCATCGATCATTTCAATTAATGACATTTACTTTAGATGGGTTACTGTAGCATAATTACTGCACACAATTTTTTAAGAAAACATTAAATGCTAAGTTTATGAAAAAATTTTTAAAACTGCTACAGTATACTGTACACGTTTTAAGCAAAAACCATTTTTTTTCAAAAAACAAAAAATTTCAAGGCACCAAAGTTTACAAAATTAACATGCAAAAAATAATAACAAAACTACAAAAAAGTAACAGAAAGAAACATCCCAGTGATTTTTAAAAAACATAATCAATTTAAAAATTGTGCAGCAAATCTTTCAAATTCAGGAAGAGAATTTCCGTGTTGTCGTGTTCTGATTGATTCTCTAACAGGTGGTGGAGGATTTGTGAGTAATAAATCCATTTGAGCTAAAATAGAAGTAATACCGGCTGAATGATTTTCACTTCGTCGATATAAACACATATTTCGATATCTTGGACCACCAAGTTGTGGAAAAAGTTCACGACGAAGTTGAATTCCAACATTGTTCATTCGATCAGAAATATCAGAGACAGGAGAAGATTCAGAATTACGATTTGATACTGTTAAAAGACTATGAGATGATGAATGAGATCCAATACGAGATGGGCCATTTTGTGAAGGAGGGATTGATGCAGCAGTACCTGATGGTGGTCGAGTTGATCCTGCTCCTGATGGAATTGACCTTGTTGAAGTAGGCTGAGGAGAGTATGATGGTTGTAAAGGAGGAGATTCAAAGCGACGATTACTACTTGTTGAAGAATTAACACTTGCTCGACTTGATGTACTTGGAGGTGGTCTTGGTGGTACATCAAATACTGCTGTAGAAGAAGAAGAGCGTGGGTCATTTCGAATATTTGCATTTTCATATGATTCTGATGGTGGTGCAGAAACTCGGCTTGCCCATGTTGAACCATTTGGAGGTGGTCTTGGTGGTGGCACTTCAGTTCGAATATTTGCACTTGCAGGTGATTGAGATGGTGGTGGTGCTCCTGATGAAGCTCGATTTGCCCATGTTGAAGTTGGTGGAAGTTGTCTTGAAGAAATTGGAGGTGCTGAATTAGTAGAATCTGGACGACTTTCAATTCGATTACCAGTTACTGGTTGTGCACTTGCTCTTCCCCAGGTTGCAGCTGCTGGAAGTGGCCTTGAAGTTGATGATGCTGTTGAAGCATTCGAAGCTACGGAATGATTATCAATGCTGCTTCGATCATATTGATGTCGAGGTGGTGGTTGTGTAGCATTTGATCTTGAAGAAGATGTAGAATGTGGAGGTGGTGGATACGTTGGTGAGGTAGCAGTTCGATATGGAGATGATCGGGAACCAACAACTTCAAATCCATCATAATCCGTTGAAATTCGAGGATCAATATGTTCGAATCCATCATCTGTTGAAACTCGAGAACCTCCACGTTCATCTCTGTATACATTTTGTGCTGAATATCGATCACCATCACGTTCAGAATATCGTGAATTAGATAATGCTTCAGGAGATCGTAATCGTTCAGATCGAATAGAATTTGCATGCATTGATTGAGTTGAACGTTCAGAATATCTATCATTTTCTGCAATGGGAGTAGTTGTTCGAGATGAAGCATCATTTTCATCATCTTCAAATGGAGGAATTGGAATAGAAGATGATGAACCCGTTGATGGAATTGTCGCTGATGAACGAGATGATGAAATAGATGATGTACGTGATGAAAGGCTTGCCGTTGACATTGATGAATGTCGACTTTGTCGTTGTCGAGCATCTTGAACTCTATTAACATGATTTCTTAGCATTGCATTTTGATGAAGCTAAAAAACAATATTCCCTAAGTATATAATAGTAATCCAAAAGCTTACATCAAGTGGATATCGAACAGTATCATATTGTGAAACATAATTAAAAGTATATTGTCCACCATCCTGGCATGTTTCCAAAATTGAATGTGAATAATCATCTGTTGCTGCAACACGGCCTTTTGAGCCACCAATTAAACCAGCATGTGTTGCTTCAAAATAATCTTGTAAAAAGAAATTATATTCTCGAAAAACATGAACATCCTCTGCTTGTGGATTCTTTTTCATTTGTTTCTTTGAAACTGGTGCAGTATAAGTAATTCGACGAATTTTCATTACTACCTAAAACATGGAAACTGAAAATACACTCTAGAAGTTTACTTTAAACTTACAAGTGCATAATCTTCAGTAATTGGTAAGGTCTTCAGAGGTTCAGTATTCATTCTTTCTGCATCAGTAGAATAATACCGATTATCATTGAAATTCTTTGGATCATTTAAATAAAAAATACCAGTAAGAAATTCACCAATTTTAAATTTTTGACGCAAATTTTGATCAAGTCGAAGATCCAAATTTGGATATTGTGATGAAAAAACTTTTCCACTTATTCGATTAATCATTACTGCATCAGTTTGTACAAAGGGTGGTTCACATGCTTCAATATACTCATATGAATCTTCACACACTTCAACAATATCGAAAAGTGCTGGCTGTCGAAGGCATGCTTTTACTCGAACATTAATTTCATCTGATGGTCGTGCAAGTGTTGTATATGGTGCAAATCGAAGACATTTTGTGGTATCTGTAATCAGTCCCAAGGTTTCATCATGATAAAAACCATTCTTTTGTTCAGAAATATTTAATGTAATTTCAAACTAAAATGAAGTTTAAGTACATTAATCGTATAATTGTCATGAGCTACAGTAATCTTACATATGTATGTAAAACCTACCATATAATCACTTTCATCATCTTGACCATTTATAATTCGAGTTCTAGGCAGGTGTTCAGTAATTTTAATAACAGCTGCAACTACAGCTAACTTTTTAAGGGGATGAAAAACATAATCAAATTGAAAGATTGAACCAATTGCTGGTAAATTATCAAAATCAGTACAAAAAATAATTTTGACTTGATTTTCTGCTCGAAGATGTAAAACTCGATCATTTGCATATCGAAGTCCCGTAACATTTGCTTTATAATTATCAGGATTTTTTAGTTCTTCAATATCATTATCACTTAATGTTGGAGTTGGAAGATTATTAACCCATGGCTGAAAAAGGAAAATTGATAAAGACTTGCATATGTAAGTAATGTCAAGCTTACAGTAGCACAAATAATTGATTGTATTGCAGATGCTTTAATAACTTTATAAATTTCAAAATATGAAACTTTTTGAATTGCTTGTTCTTCATCAAATGTAATTTGGCAATCATATGCAAGATTTTCAATATGAAATTTAAGTGGCCGAGGCATAAATGATGGACCAAATTCAACACAATAAAATCGTTTTAAATCATTGTCCAAAACACATTGAACTTCAAACTGAAAAATTAAATTTTGAATGAGAAATTTTTTAAGGTTACTGTAGACAAGGAAATAAAGATGTTACAATATCACTGTTTGCTGTAAAAACTTACACAATTTCTTCCATCAATATTTTCAGCAATGATAGAATCTGATGGACCTTTTGCATATTCTAGAACATCATATCTTTGATCAATAATAAAATCAATTTTTCGACCGAATTCTAAATCTCTTTTTTTCCTCCATCTTTGCTCTTCATTAAGTTTAATTCCAAAGGGAGGAGTTGTAAGCTTTCGAGGAATTCCATAAACTTGATGATCTTCTTGACAAAATACCATAAAACTGTAAGTTCGATGTCGATTTCTTTGAATTTCATTTGTAATAATGAAGCCATTCAGTTTTACACAACCCGGATAATTTATAAATGGATCTTCATCTGGTGCCGGAAGAATAATAGGTTCATTTGAACCACCCCATGGAACATTTCTTGGGCCACGATTTGGTGGTGGGCGTTGATTTACAGATCTTGCAGGCATTGTTGGTCTTACAACTGGGGGTGGTTGGTTGGGCCGGCCATTGCTATATGGGGGAGGATTGTAGGTATCTAATGTGGCACCAGGAAATGAAACAGCATCCTCGTCATCACTATCAAACATTTTTGTTTCCTTTCAACTGCAAGCTTTGATCAAATCTTGAAAAACTGATATTATATTGGTAAGAATTAATGCACAAAATTACAAATTTTTTTTAAAAAAATTAGTTTAAAGATATTAAAAAGCTCGATTATTTCAACAAAATTTTTAATAAAGATTTACAAATTCGGTCTAAATATGTTTGCAGCTACTCGAAGGACGAAGACAGAAATAAAAAAGGAGATGGCAAAAATAGATTTTTTTAAAAGAAAAAACGAAAAAAAAGATTGTACTAGAAAAAATTATCGGTCGTATCGTTGCTGCTGCTGTTCTTTTACAATTTTTTTTCTTTCTCTAAAAGCATTGATGGAACCAATAGGATCAAAAAGAGGCATCTATTGATTTTGTTATTAATGTTTATATAAATGTTTAATGTTGAAAATGGAAAGACGGAAAGAGAAGAAAAAAGAGGAGCGAAAATATGTTAGTGTGATGAATAATTTGAAAAGCAAGACAGTTTGTAATTGTTTAACAACATCTGGAACAAATCATTTTGTAAGTTATAACAAAATAAAAGTTGAAAAAATAAAAGTATAAATTAGTATACGGTATTTTTAAATAATCTTAGTTGATTGTTAGTAGAAAATGGAGTATACTGTAACAAACTTTAGTGATAAAAAAACAGTTTTGGCATTAGTAGTGTTTTGTTCAATAAATTTTAATAACAAAATTTTTAGTTTAAAAAAAAGTGATGGAAGAAGCTGGAAAATTGCCAACATTGGTTGCTACGAAGTACAGATGAATGTGGAAAAAACATGGCAATAAAAACTACAACAACCATTGTTTATAGAAAAAAATAATGTTTGTTTGATGATAAAATATAATTTACAATGTTCTCTATCAGATTATTAGAAGTAAAATAATATTAAAAGCATGGTACACAAAGCAGTCATCAGCTTCTATAACAAAATCTTGCAGAAAATAGCTGTTAATTATTATATCATTTAGCAGCTTTGTACAGTCAACATACAACAAAATGTGTGTTTTCTAATCAAAATCTAAAAATAGAAACTAGCTGTACTTCTATAAGAAAAGAGAAAAGCAAAATTCATCAGCAAAGCATTCAATTAAATTCAATGCCCGCGAAATAAAAATATTTTTTATAAAAGTTTGTTGTCAACCATTATCACTTCGCCAAATGTGCCGCCTTTTTCAAAAACTGCTCTAATTTTTCGGAGACCGATGTTCAAGGAACTTGTTTGTTTCCCAAATGTTTGGTGCTTGCATCATTTCAATATGTAATATCTTTTTTGCGTGTGCTTTGTTTGTCATTTTTGAACCTTTAAATTTTCTAAAGTTTAAAAAGAACGTTAAAAAGTCATTCATAGCTATTTTTTCAGGTCATATTAAACTATGGGTTCTAAATCAGACTGGAATCAAGTAATTAAAACTTTTCAATTATTAACTCGAAGTCAACTTGGACATGAAGGAAAGAAATTACAAGATAAAATCAGCGAGAAAGTGCTTCAAACAATTGTCGGTGGTGGAAATGTTGTTAAACCATTTGATCCAGAATATTCTGCAGAAAAAGATCGAAGGTTGGAATTTTGATTTTGTTGGAAGCTGTTGTTATTTATGTATATTATATTTTAGAAGAGCTAGTAATCCATTTGGTGATTTGGGTGGAGAATCATTTCGACGTGCACAAATTATTGCAAGTGGTGTAAATGCTTTCACAAAGCTTGGAATTACTGGTGCTTTACCAGGTTCGTTTTTAACACAGTTTATGCTTCAATATTTTTGGATTTCGTATTTTTTAACTGCCCTTTTAATCGCTAAAATAACAAAATGAACTTTTAAAAAAAGTTAATTATTTTTTCTGTTTCGTAATAAGGTTACTGTAGCTTATTTTAGATAGCTTTATATCTACTGTAGCTTTTTGTTTTTAATTTCTTTATTAACACGCTTAATTTTTATAGGCTCTGGTGGACATATTGTAACAGAAGATGGAGTCAAAGTTGAAGTCAAAAAGAAGCTGGCACCACTGCCATCCCCGCTGGAAATGAATAATGGTCTTCGACGAATCTTTCAAAAACGTCCTCCTGGAATGACTGCCGAAGAAGAAGATTATCTTGTCAAAGCTGCCGAAGAAGTTGGAAATGTTTTTCCTAAGTCTGTATTTAAATCTATTTTTAAATAATGTATATTTAATAAATGCATTTTATTTACTGTAGAAATCAACTAATTGATCCAGATGGCAATCCAATAGAAGTAGAATCACAACCATTAGATGATCATATTGTGCATATGATGAAACATAAAAAATATGCCCCAATGGGTACAACTGAAAATGAAACGATAATAAAAGTCAAACATCCATCAATGGAAACAATTAAAGCTCCAATTGGTACTGGACAACCGGATACTGTAGTAAAAGTGAAGCATCCGCTACATCCACCAACAATAAATACCCCATTAAATACAACTGGAATGACAACTGCTGAACCACTATTTGATCGTGGAGAAAGAATTAATGTGGTTAAACATGAACATTTGAGATATGAACCAACATTACCAGAAGTAAGTATACTTTGCTTGGTTGGGATTTGAGATATCCGTATTAGCTCATATGGATATATTATGCATTAGTTAAACACTATTAATATATCCACTTCTATTTTCAGGGATATCAAGTTAAAACCGAAGATATTAAAGAACTACAAGGCTCACATGAACGTTCAGTTCCATCATCACGTATTGGAAGATTCGCATCTTTTGCTTCCTTAGCTGTTGGCTTATCGTCTGGTGCAGCAGTAGAAGCAACAAAACGTGCATTTGGATTCGGAAATCAATCAGCTGCTGATGGAATTACTTCATCAAATCCATTTTTAACTCCTGCAAATGCTGAAAGAATTGTTCAAACACTTTGTCGTGTTCGTGGTGCTGCGCTAAAACTTGGACAAATGCTATCTATTCAAGGTTTGTTACTCTTTACAACTACCATAATTATTGTTATTTATTGCAGATGAAGACATGGTTCCAAAATATTTGTTAGATATATTTGAAAGAGTTCGACAAAATGCTGATTACATGCCGCTTCGACAAGTACATAAACAAATGACAAAAGAGCTTGGAGCAGATTGGAGAGAAAAATTTTCTCATTTTGAAGAACGTCCATTTGCTGCTGCTTCCATTGGACAAGTACATCGTGCACGAACACTTGATGGAAGAGAAATTGTTGTGAAGATACAGTATCCTGGTGTTGCAGATGGAATTGATTCAGATATTGATAATCTTGTATCAATTATGAATATTGGTGGGCTATTCCCTGATCAAATGTTCTTGGGAAATTTTGTTAAAGTGGCAAGAAGAGAGCTGAAAGCTGAATGTGATTATGAACGAGAAGCTCGAGCACAAACAATATTTCGTGATTTAATGAAAGATGATAACAATTTTTTTATTCCAGAAGTTAGTTTTTTTACAGAGTACTTAGAAGTAGCAAAAAATCTTCTCGGTTCGTTTTTGGAATACATCTTTCTTCATAGAAAAGATTACTATAACATTGAACAATCATATACTTTTTACTGCTACAGTAACCCTCATCGTTTTGAATTTGATTAAAATTTTTTTAATAATTTCAAATTCTTTTTAGGTATTCCCTGATTTATCAACAAAGAAAATTTTAACAACAGAATATGTTCCTGGTGTAACTGTGGATAAATGTGTTGATGAGCCACAAGTTGTTCGTGATTATGTTGCAGCTAAATTTATTGAATTATGCTTAAATGAGATTTTTACTTGGAGATTTATGCAGGTTTGTGTTCTTATAAACTATGTATCTCTCAAAGATGTGGTTTTTTAGACTGATCCAAATTGGTCAAACTTTTTCTTTGGTCGACATCCACAAACTGGTGAACCTCGTCTTGTACTATTAGATTTTGGTGCATCAAGAAGTTATTCAAAACAATTCGTCGATGATTACATGCATATTATTCGTGCTGCATATGATATGGATCGACCAAGGGTATTATTTTTCTTTCTGAGCTAATGTTGGGATTACTGCAACTCGTGTTTTTAGATGCTTGAATATTCTCGAAAGATTGGATTTTTAACTGGTTATGAAAATAAAGCAATGGAGAATGCGCATTGTGATTCAATTGAAATTCTGGGTGAAACTTTAGCTTCAAGAGAGCCATTCAATTTTGCTACTCAGGTATGCTTTATATCTTATCTAAACTTATTATATAATTTTACATCAATTTTTTTAAGAGAGCAACTCGAAAAATTCGTGATCTAATTCCTGTAATGCTTGAACATCGTCTTACATCACCACCCGAAGAAATTTATTCTCTTCATCGAAAACTCTCTGGATCATTCTTACTGGCAACCAAACTTCGAGCTGTTGTTGCATGTGGACCAATCTTTGATAGAATTTCTTCACAATATCGATTTGGTGATGATGGATCAACGGATATCGATATTGAACAAGGCACATCGCCATTCTCACTTTAGATTGTAGTTTAGGATATTTCGTTTTTTTCTGATTGTTTGTTACAATGCGTAACATTGTCTTGTTCGGGGAATGATGGGATGGGAATGAGGAAAGTAAGGGAATGAAAGGGAATGAAAGGGAAAAAAAACAAAGGAAATTGTGAAAGAAACAAAAAAAATCTCAACACGAAAAAAAGAACAAAAGAAATTTTCCTTTCTTTCACAATTTTTCCTTTGTTTTTTTTCCCTTTCATTCCCTTACATTCCCTTACTTTCCTCATTCCCATCCCATCATTCCCCGAACAAGACAATGTTACGCATTGTATAATTTTTAATTGTATGTAATTTTTTGGTTACGGTATTAGAGATAATAATAAATAAATTTATTATTTTTTTGTATGTTTGAGTTGTTGGATTTAAACAAGTCGAAATATAGAATTACAATGGGTGGCAAAATATTGAACGTAAAAGTCGTGGAGAGTGGAGTTAGGATAGAGGATAATGTAGACTACATTATGTAGTAGTACAAATTTTGTTAGACAAAAAAACTTGAATGCATTCGATACAGCATACATTGGTATTCCATTTGACTTTATAAAAGATTGCAGCAATTTTTGCTTTTAAAATAATGTAGAATTACAGTATCTCTTTTTATTAAAACAATTTTCAAATTTTAATCTCATAACAATTTTTATTTGCTACAATTTATATAATTAATCTTTCTCTCTGGGTGCTCACATTTTGCAGCAATAATGGCAACAATGAGCAATAAAAATGTCAAAACATTTTGAAACAGGATTAAGGAATCACTTGACAAAATTAGATGATAACTAAAAAGATAACACTGAACAGCGTATACTGTAATAATTGAGATTATTCGAGATACATTTGTAATATTGCCGTGCCGGCAATCGTCTATCAATAATTCCACAAATTGATCAAAGAGAAAGGGATTGAACTTGCTTTTAAAAAAGTTTTCTTTCGAATTTTATATAAATTTTTGGTGATAAATTTTAACAAAAGATTTTTTAGTAGATTTTTATCGGCTCTATTAATCAATTAACACAATCTAGCAATATCATTCATATATATTATTTATTGTAACTAAAGAAGATGAAGATTGTTACAGCAGCTTCATCCCTAATTTCATCGACATTCGATCCATTTAATTTGTCAATAAGTCTTCGGTAACATAAACGACAAAAGTTAATGCAGCAGTAAAACATCTAACATTAAAAGTAGGATATAAGCTAATCTATCATCATAGATGGATCAAATTCTAACAAAAAAGGAAGATAACTATACATCTTTTAGAGACATATTTTAAGCTGTTGATCGATCGCATGGATTTTAACAATTTTTTTCTTTCCCATTTTCTATGGTAATTTTACTGTATTAACATTAAAAATCGCATAAAAGAAAAAAAATGACAGTAAAAACGGTTAATGATTTAACTTTTTGGAATCAAATTATTGCTGCTTTATCTTCGTTGTTTATCGGTGAGTCATCTTTTTTTTCAAACCTTTTTAACACATTTCCCGTTCCCGCAACGAATATCAGGGAGCGAGAGAGCAGTGTTGAACGTTGTCACTCGCATTTTTTCCTCTCTCTCAATTCTCCCCTATTTTTTATCATTGTTTTTTTGCCCTTGCTTTCAATATCTTCATCATTCATTTCAACTTTTTTGGCTGTCTTTTCATCAGTTGATTCTTTTTTAATTCTCTTTTCTTTTTTAGGACGTGTATATCTCATCTTTAACTTATTGTCGCCGTATCTCTTAATCAATCATCATGGATTCATCAAAAGATTCTTCATCATCAACAACATTTGCTGAAAATGTAAAGGATGCTGTCAGCACTCTCGCTGAAAAA
>JAMRYA010000211.1:0-43613 GCA_024447215.1 Panagrolaimus sp. LJ2400
ATTTTATCTCCACAAAAAAGTTCACAAAAAAGTTGTAAGCAAGAAAATGTGTGATATCTCATAATCTAAGTATTACACATATAAACAGACTAATTGTAAGATCAGTGGCCTCGACTTCATTTGGACAATTGACTGCAATGGAAGCTTGAAGGATGAAGAGCAAAATGAAAATTGAAAAGCCGCGGCTGAATTTCATTCCTCTCAATAAATGGAGATTGTTCGTACGTTTGTACGTATCGCTTCAAAATGATTCATTCACAACTTGAAAATGAATGTTAGATAAAATTTGCATGAAATGAATATTTTTTCAAGGATGAGTAGAAGAAGAGAAAACGGAGAAAAGTTAAAAGGACTATGATCTGGTGTCTAGCAATAGCAACAAATGGAGAATCCTGGCACACTCATAGGATCTTTTTGGATTTTAAGTAGAGTTAAGCGAACTGTGGCCGTTAAGTTTTATAGTTTTGTCTCTTAGAGTTATTTTAAGAATTATCTCCCGGTTTTACTGCTATTTAAACGGAAACAATGATTCACCATAACTATGAGTGCAGGATCTCACAGCTTTTTCTATCCTTTATTTAGACCTTAAAGACAAGTTTTAACAACGATAAAGGGATATGTTTTAGAGTTGAAGATGAAAGTGAGACATTGGTGGTCCGCCCCGAAGGGGCGGGGCACCTCTAGTGTTGAAAAACACACAAAATGAAACATTCAAGCAATTTTTTCCCTTGTATTTATCAATTTTTGACAAAGCGTTCACAATTTGTCACTTTGGTTCAAATTTGCATAAATTTGGAACAGGCAAGCTATTGTGACAAAAGGTACAAGAATTGAGGCATTAGTTATTGGTGCCCCATAATTTTATCAACCAGTGTTGTAACTTTTTATTTATGTAACTCCCACTTCCCGGTGTTAGAATCGACTCCGACGTCTAAATGCGGCATTTCTTCTTCAAACTTTTGAAATAATCGACTCCGACTCCGAAGTCGTAAAATATTTATTGCAGCAAAATATTTTTCTTATCTTGTGCAAGGCGGTATATAGATGGGCAAAATCATCAGTTTTTGTGGGATCATGTCGTTAATCTTTTGTTCTACCAGTAAAAGATCAAAAGAGATTTCTGAATTTCGAGCTTACAACTGGCCTCTATGATGAATTTTTTTTTGTGTTTTATAGCTATTGATGCATTCTTTTTATTTTGGTTGTTCGTATCCAATCCCTCAAACAAACGATATTATTAATGGTTTGGTTTTTTTTATCAGTAATGATGAACGTAAACGTATAAAAATAAAGCATTTCTGTTTTGTACACGTTCATCCAAATATTAATCCAAATACAGCGTTTATTTTTTTTCACACAATCAAATAATACATTAAAACTCAATCAAAAGCACACATCTATTATTATAATCATTTGTTTTCTTTCTAATAAAACCAAGCAACCAAAATCCATCCAAAAACAATAATTCCAATAAATTTAAAAGCACCATTTTGATTGATTGAATTGCCATTTCCGCCTGGAGGAATTACGGTAAAGTAATCCATGCTAGTAGTAAGCTTAATGTCATCTGAACTTTTTCCAATAATTGAATCTCTTCCATCACTCCAATAAAAAATTCCTTCTCTATATTTATAGCTTGACATTTTAGCTTCAATTTCTTTGTCAAAACGAGCAATCTGAAATGAATTGGTAAAATTGGGATTTAATAAAACTTAAACACATACCTTATCTTTGAGACATTGTGATCCATCAGTTTCACGATGACAACCAGAAACATATTGAACTGTAAATACTTTAGAGTTTTCATGATCCGAGGTGACATTGCCATAATCAATTGGATTATAATATGGATCTTTACTTCTGATAAAATCAGTATCTGATGAAAATTTTGAACATATATCATAAAATTTACTGGGACATCCAATACTACGGTGAACCTCTAATATTTCCAGAGATAGAGCCTTCTTCTGTACCACCATACACATAAAATAGACACAAGAATAACAGGCTCGTGAACCACTGTATGCGCTTAAAAAGTAATACAAGAAAATTTGAAAAATATAATAGTTAAAATATAAAATTATCAAATTTATGAATAACAAGAAACTACATACCAGATTTACTGTCAATATCAGTAGGACATTTAACAGCAAAAATAAAAGATGGAAGAATAAAGAGCAAAATAAATATTGAAAAACAGCCACTGAATTTCATTGTTGAAAAACACATAAAATGAATTTTTTTCAAAAAATTTTGTTGAAAATTGTCAATAAAAAATCATGAAGTGTTTGTAATTAAAACCACAAAATTTAATTTGCATAAATAAAAAATTTCAAAGATTGTATGCAATATGTTACAGAAGTACTGTATCACTATTTATTGGAATTATTTACAATAAAATTTTTTACGAAGTTTTTTTGTAAAAAAGGGAATGAAAAACTTACGACGCCTGTCCCAAATTATTGTTGTATTTTATCTGCATGGATTTTTTAAATTAACAGCATTACAAAAATGAAATGTTACATATTTTGCGTTGAAGCCTGGCTTATATAGATGTTAGCCTCGTGTAGAAATTCTGTCTTCAACTCTATGTCTGTTGAACACTAATATTGCTCTCTCTCTCATTGAGTTTAACCAAACATTTAATCATTACCTTGCTATAACAAAGTAGCTGCAACTACAATGCTACAGTAACCTACCAATGCCATTTTGATTAAATTAACAAGATCAATGTTGAATGTTGAAGACATTCATTTGGTCAAGAAAAATATAAACATGATACACGAGCACCATCAGCAACATGAAATTTGTTTGATAATTTAATCAATGATATGAAAAAATGATAGACTTTTACTATCTCATATATATCAATTCTGCATTAACAATACTATTGTCAAGCATTTATTCTCATTTGTTCCTTTCATTAAATCTAAACGTTTTCAGATCAAAACTATGAGCTTTGTTGTAAATGCAATTAACATTTATTACGGACAGCATCATGAATATCGTAGACAAATTCTTAAATGTTTAGTTAAGGAAGAAGAAAGATTTGGATCACGTCAAAAATGCCCCATTTGGAAGACGCTTTATGATTTAAGTGATAACAAAATGGTTAATTTAAAACTAATGCCTTTTAATATTCAATGTAACAAATTATGCTACCAAATACAATTGAAACTGCCCAGTAATTCTTGAAATATATGATCTTCAAACAATTATTTAATTTTAAATATCAAATTTATTTTATACGCAACAAAAGAATTTCATAAAATACATACATAAATAATACAATTCATCTTTTAATAAATATAAGCAACCAAATTCCATCCAATTGCAATAATTCCAAGAAATTTTAAAGCACCATTTGGATCATATGAGGGGACATTGTTGAATTCAGTAACATTTAAAACATTTGAAACTCCTCCATTATCAGAACATTTTCCATTATCTGAACTTTCACTACCAGATGATTCTGTTCCAACTTTCCAATAGAGCATTCTATTCTTAGTATTTGTGAGCGCACTAGTGAGCTCTTCTGCATCTTGAAATTCTTTTTCAGAACGGAAAGCCTGAAACAAAAAAATTTATTTAACTATTACTAAATATTGAAAACAAAAACATACATGTTCTTTAATACATTTTGTTCCATCAGTTTCACCACCACAACCAGCAACATAAGAAACTACACGTAGAATTGGTACTTCAGGATTTGTAAAATTATATTTATAATCAATTTCATTTGCAGATTTATTTCTGATAAAATCAATATCTGATGAAAATTCTGAACATTGAGCATAAAAATCTTCTGGACATCCTGCTCCATACTTGATACCCTTCATACCCAATATAACATCATCAAACACCGTTTGTACCTTTCCTCCACACATTCGAATATCTGCACAAGCAAAATATGCACAAGCATCACATGTTTTTGAACCACTGAATACAAATTCTGAAAATTTACTGATTGAGAAAAAGCAAGGCCGTCAGCAAAGTGAAGCACGAATGGTTTTCCGATGTTAAAAATCGGAAGAATCATTCAATCATTTGCTGATGTCGACAAAAGTTCAAGAGCTTGCCTTTAAGATTTGCCCTTACCAAATTCTCTTTTAAGTATTATGTAAGTAAAAACATACCAACCGTTTTCTTTACCGTATCAACAATTAATTCGACAGCATTTGGACACTGGACAGCAATGGAAGCTTGCAGAATGAAAAGCAAAATGAGAATTGAAAAGCCGCGACTGAACTTCATTGTTGAAAAACACACAAAATGAAACATTCACACTGTTTTTCACCGATATTTTGGCAAAGCATTCACAATTTATCTCTTCAAATTTGCATAATTTTATGTAGGAAGAAAAAAGATTTGGATCACATCAAAGGGAGTGTCCCAGTCAAGCGAAAAAACATCCGTCGTGGATCAAGCAAAATCAAGAAAAAAATGAAGAAAAATAGCTAAATCTCGGGCTATATCAAACAGTTTTCTTAAGTTTATACCATTTTAGAATCTCCAAAAAATGAGAAAAAAGATGGTATTTTCAGAATTTTAAGATTCTGCATCAGAAGCATTTTTGTGTTGAGACCATCCGTCGTGGTTTTTTTGCTTGACTGATACGCTCCCTTCAAGAATGCCCCATTTGGAAAATGTTTCCTGATTTACATGATAACGTAACGGTGGCACCGACTAAAATGCGGCTTTCGAATTTCGAAATAAACAATTTCTAAATTTTTTACAGTATACTAATGTAAATTAACTTATTTTGAAATTTGAAAAAAAAATTGTTTTGACAGCCGCAGCCGCATTTTAGTCGGTGCCCGAAACGGTTTATTTAAAAAAGCTTTTTTATATTGAATTAATTTTGTTTACCAATTTATTTTTTTTTGATGATTACATGAAAAATATGGTGCAGAAAAGCAAGGACAAAAACTTGAAAATATCGAAAATGAGTATGCAAGAATTTGTGAAGCAAAAAGTCAAGAACATTCTTGTAAAATTCAGTAACTCCGGCAGTTGTTTTTTCGTTTTATAATAATTTTAAAACATTTTTGAAAATAAAATTCTTTTGAAGCCTCTTTTAACAAAACATTGAACTTTAAACATTACAATTTAAAACACATTTTTCAAAAAATACATCCTCAGTAATCTATTTTTCTTCTACTTCTTTCCATAATATATATTATACATTTCCAACCGTTTATTTCTTTCATGTCACTTGCAAAAATAATAACCCAGTGGTTTGTCTTTTTTCATTTCAGTTTTTTGCCATAAACTCTTTATTTCCCTCATTTTCCTCAGGTCGATGGACATAACGTTGCAAAAGAAAAGGCCAATAGACAACAATGAGAGGAAAAAAGAAGGAAAAGCATTGAAGTTTTTTTTCTACTCTGTGTTTTTTTGATGACGAGAAAACACATCTCTTTTCTGCGCATTTTTTTTGGCATAAAAAACAAACATCAATTTGATGCTTCTCCCTCGCCTTCTTTTTTTGCGGGTAAAACAATTTTGTTTTCTGGGGTTGTCCTTTTCTTTGACTCATTTTTTATGTTGCATCTTTTTCTCTTTCTTTTTTTTGCATCATTGATGTTGAAACTAATGATGACATTTTTAATAGTAATTTTTGGTTTGGCCTTGTTGGAACAAAATTTTTGGCAGTTCAAAAAGTTGATGGAATTTAATTTTTTTAAGTGGTAATTTTTTATGGCTCTTTTAAAGTTTGAAAATATTTTGTCATACATTAAAAACAACAAAAAACCGAACATTTTTGGGAAACGTTGTAGAATAAGAAACTCACTTGAATTTTTTGCTTTTCAAAAAGTGCTTCGATTCTTTGATTGAAAAAAAAACCGTTTAAGAAAAAAGGAAAAAAGAATTGCATCGACCGGGAATCGAACCCGGGCCGCCCGCGTGGCAGGCGAGCATTCTACCACTGAACCACCGATGCTTCGACAATTTGCTCACCAGATTAACATAAATTTCGACGCCTTCTATCCCTTCTGTGATTATCTCTTTTTCAATTTTTTTTTCACAAATTGTTTAACGCTCTATTTTGGGAGCGATAAAAATTCTTGCAAGTTACTAACTTTTTTTATTCATTTTATTCTCTCCTATAATCAAAGATCACAAAATTTCTTTTTGTCTGTGTTTTTTTTTCAATTGTTTTTTTAATGTATTTCTTTGAAACTTTTTTAATTTCTTTTTCTTACATTTTTTGTTTCTGCAAAAATAATTAAATTCCCTTGAAACAAATGCTATCCAAAAATGGAACGTTTTAGGTTTAAAAAAATTCTTTTTTTTTCAATTTTTAGTTTTTATTTGATTTTTGTCTTTAACTTCCTGCACTTTTCAGCTTTTTGTTGTGGCTGCTATTTTCCACAATTGAAAGATCACTTTTTTTACCATGTCTGTTGTACAAACATATAAAAAAGTGCTTAATCACCATATCAAAGAAAAAACTTTTTTCCTTGGCAATGTTACAATCAAACAAAAAGTATGACGAATTTGTTTTTCTGCAAGAAATATACCAAAGTTTAAAGCTGGGAAGAATCCAAGAAATGATGATGACTTGGCAGCCACAAGAATGCTATTTCCTTCAAAAAAAATAAACATTCTTTCAACAAAATACAACAAAAAAAGATGTTTTACAAATGAGTAATAATAGGTCATAAATAATATTATTAAAGTTGGTGTTTATTAAAAGACCAATGAAAAAAGCATGATTGGAATTTTATTGTTCTTATAGATAGATGTGTTATTTCATTCATAGCTTTTTATATTTATGGATCTTTGAAAAGGGGGATGACTTTTTTCTATTGTTTGAAAGGAATGCATGTCTTTGAAGAAGAATTTAATAATATTAGTTCAGCTTTTCTATGTTTTTTGTATTATTGTTTCTTTGGATTTTGAAAAAAAATGTTTGACTTGAATGGGATTTCTTTTGGATAGGAAGGATTGATTGTTGGAAGCTTTTTCAATGAAGCTTGTGTCAATAGCTTGAGGGGGTTAAAATATTTAAATAGAGCTTTTTTTTCCCTAGATATTTTTTAATTGCTTTGTTTATTTACAGAGAAAATTTGAGATTCAATCAGATTTTTTTAAATTTTAACAGTATCATCATTTTTCATCGATCAAAAATTTGCTTAAAAAAGTCTTACTGTCAAAATTTCATAAAATTTACACTTATTTCTCCAGATTCTTTTTTGCTGTCAAACATTCATCCGCTAATGTTACTCTCGAAACATCCAAAACAAGTATTAATTATTTACAACTGTTTTGGTCCTTTGAACTTTTTAATGCCGCTTTTTTAGTTAACTTTTTCACGTTTTTAAAAACTTTTATGGCATGTATTTTAAAAATATATTTTTCATTTCCTTGTTGTTGTTGAAAATTATGTAGGCGGTATAATTATGGTATAAACACGTTCAATTTTTTGCAGCTGTTTTTAATAACAGTAATTTTTGTCCTCTGTTTTTTTGTTCATTAATAATATGTTTTTTGTTTTTTGTACATTAGAGTGCTCAAAAATGATTACATAAAAAGTTATTAATTTGAAGTAGTAATTTTTTGTTTATTATTTTACTTGTTGTTTTTTGTTTAACGTTTTTTTAGCATTTTGTATTTTTCCCTAAGGGTATTTCTTTTTTTGCATCAAAAAGTCTTCAGCCTCTTTTTTTGTTGCCAAGAATTTTATATTTAATTTTTTGTACTTTATTTTAAAATTTTTGTTTTATATCTATTCCCATTTCGCTTTTTTTGTAATAAAAAAACAATCGTCATTATTATATTTTTTGTAGCACTTGGAAAGTATTCTATACCTATTTTTACCTAAGAAATAACAAATGAACTTTAAGTTTTAAAAAATTCAACCATAAGCTTCTCCTTCCAACTGAAGCTTAAGCAAGCAAGCCTAATCAGGCAAGGCAACAACTTTGCAAAAACCCAATTCTCTCTTTTTTTTCTTTTTTCTGCAAAAATTAATGCTTTAAAGCTCTTTTTTTCTCCCTTCATCTCATTTTCTTTATTTTGTTGACAAAAAATATAAATAAATACAAATTTACGTCAAATTTTTTTTAAAGCTTTAATTTTTTGTTTCTCTTCGTTGGCATTTCTTGAGAGGCACAACAAAGACAAAGAAGGATATATGATATCCCATTATTGATCGACTCCATGTAAAACTTTGCTAAAAATATCTATCAATGACATCAAACAATGACAACTATGTGTTATGATTTTTTTCTTACAAAAATATTTTGTTTTCTTTTTGCTTGCCGCTAAATTTGTTATAAATTTTTTATGCTTTGTTTTGTGTTTTTTCTTCTCGGCTTTTATGAAAATTAAATTTTTTCTTTAACAGTTTTTTTTCTTGCAAAAAGAAAAGAGTGTTATTTACTTTTGTGGATCTTTGCTTTTTAGGCAAACGAGAGACAAATTTAAAGATTTAAAACTTCATTTTTAAGGGAAAAAAAGAATAAAAAGTAATTCCGTTGAAATTTTTTTAACACTTGCCAAAAAAAAGTGAGAGTAACCAAAAAACGCAAACTTTTTGTGGAAATTGGATTACTGTCTTTTTTTGTGTGATGAAAAGTTGACGTTAGTTTATTTTTTTGTTGACACTTTTTTAAATTTTCAAACGCTTTCGCTTTTGTTAGATAGCGTTTGAGACATTCATGTGTGTTTAAAAGGTCAAAAAACAAATTTTAAAGCGTTTTAAAGTTCATTTTTTCGGGTTGTAGTGTTATTGGTTTTGAAACTTTTAAAGTTCGAAGAGATTACAAAAATTTCATAAATTTTTTTTGTGTTGTGATATTTTGTTGTTGATATTTATAAAGTTTTTGGCTAGACAGTCTTCTTATAAAATTTTAATAATAACAAAAAACATCGAATTTTGACCATTTTCGGTTACTATCTTTCTGCTAAGAACATCTGCTCCAGGGATGGGCGGAAATACAGTATACCTAAGCCTAAATTGGTCATAACTTTGACGCATGAGTTTTTTTTCACACAAAATGTTTATAATACTTTGAAGAATACTATATCAGTATTGGATATACCAACAAAAAGTTTAAGCCTAAGCTTTTTCAGAAAATAGAACACATTTCCGTAAAAAAATTTCCGCCAGTAAAACGGAAATTTTTTTTACGGAAATAGATATTTAAACAAATACTGTCTGATAATTTAAAATATTATTGTGGCAAAAGTGACCGCTTAGGTGCCACAATATGCTAACACCATTTGCTAAAAGTTTAAAATCACACATTTAAAAGTTATAGGCGATTTCCGTAAAAATTTCCGTGTTTGCTTCCGCCCATCCCTGATCTGCTCCCAAAATTTTCAAACTTTTTTGCTTTTTTGCAACCATTTTAAAAACAAAATTGTCTCCAAAAAAACTTTTTCATTCACTTCTTTTTGATCAAAAATCTTTTTTTCAAACGAAAACCAAAAATTCCTTTTTTTCATTGTTATTTTTTTTATGTCTTTTTTTAAATCACAAAGTTCTTTATGCCCTTTTTATCATTGTGGTGATGATTTCACCTTGAAAATTGACTAGTCACTCGACTGAGACTGACTGGTTCTATGGTTCTTGCAATGGCCACCACCACTTTCGCCGCCGCTGATATTATCACAGTTGTTGTTTTTTAATCATCACATGTATTCATCACCCATTCATTCATTGACTGACATCTCACATCACTTCTATTGTTTTAGTGCTGATTTACCTTGTCACAAAGTTATTTCTAATTTCGTGGATGTCTAACAAAAACATTTGTTTTTGATGATCAGATTTGCGAAAAGCTAAACCCATAAAAATCTTGTTTATTTTTGTCTGATAAAAAAAATTTTCAGAGATCTTTGTTTTTTTTAGTTACATTTTTTCAGGCTTCTTTTTTGCAATAAATTAAAGTATTTTTTCTTTCAAATTTTGATAAGCGTCTTTGTTTTCTAGAGGTTGATTCCTTTGAGACATTAAGAGTCATTGAATTTATTTTTTAGGTTCATAGATGAAAGATAATTTATGTAAAAAATGTGTTTTAAACTGCTAATTTCTTAAAGAAAAAAATTAATAAATTCTTATTGTAATATGATGTGACGTTGAATAGCGTGACCCCTGTTGCTACTGTTTAATCATCATGCTAAACTGGTGATAACGTGCTAACAATAGCTTGAGATTTTCTTTATTGTACGTGGATAAAAAATAGAAAGGAAGTTGAAATTTTGACCTTTGATGGCATCAGTTTTTGTCACATTTTTGTGGATGTATTACTAAAATAGAAACAGCAAGTGCATCAATGTTCACTTTTTTCTTCAATTTTATAGATGTCCTTATCATAAGAACATTTGATCGATTTTAGGTGTAAAGCTGCTTATAACATTTTTGTATCTATAAGTTATTTTGTCTTTTTTGCATCTTTAATGAAGTTTGATTTATTCGTCTTTTTGCAGATTATGTATTTTTGAGATCTGTTAATAACACTATTTTTAAATAAATCAATTTAAGGTAACCATATTTTCTTTGCAAAATAAATCTCTTTGTTTATTAAAGTATTAGATTTTAGTAATATTTATTTACTGTTTTTACAAAGGTAAATAAATCTACTTTCGTTGTTAAGCGATTTGCATATTTTTCAATAGACTATTTAAATAATAGTTTTAAAAATCTCTAACTATACAATATTTAAACTCCTTTTATAAAACTTGCTGCTATAAAAATTAATACCCTATTTTTTGCATAAAAATCCTGCCCAAAAAACCACGTCTCTTTTCATGTGCCCTTTTTTTTAGTTTACAATCCTCTAATTTTTTGTTTACGTCTTCCACGCCTTTGCTGTTACATGTTTTTGTAACAATTTTTGTTTGTATTTTTTATAAATAAACGTAACCTTATTTTTATCTACGATTGCCTTCAAACGGGTCCAATACAATCAAAAATCCTAAAAAAATTTGGAAACAATATTTTTATTTCTCCAAAATTGTAACCTTTAATAAGGGATCTATCTCATCCCTTCATCCTTATTAATTAAACATCAAAAGCAAACAAATAATTTGAAACAATTTTTTTTGCTGCAATTATTTGTTTAAAATGAAGCAAAAATATAAATGTTATGTTTCAATTCTGGACACAAAAAACATTCCAAATAAAAGCATGATTCTTTTTTTATCTCTTTTATTTTTTGATTATTGTTTTTAATAGCCTCTTTTGAATTTTGGGTGTGCAAAAGGTCTCATTTTTGTTAGACATGTTTTGATTATAGTTTTTGTATCAAATTTATGCAAATCCATTTCGACTGCTTTTTAGGGAGGATCTATTACCATATTTGATTAAACTAATGTGATTATTACTTTCACTTTTCTCTTTTGTGCCCCATTTTTATTGACTAGTTTCCATGACGTATATTTTAGATTTTGTAGTCTTGTTTTTTTTGCTTTAAGATATTTCGGCCTCATTAAGAACAATTACATTTTACTTTATTTTTGACATTTAAGGACATTAAGAAAAATTTTCGTGGGGGTATGACACCCCTAATTTTCTTCTTATACAATAAATAAATGCATAAAATTTATTGCAATCATAGTTTTTATTTGAGTTTTTTTGGTTGCATTTATGTGAAGGTGTAAATAGTGGAGACAGATGGAAATATGACATTTTTTACTTCAGAAAACACTTTACCGTTTTTTATAAAAGTTGATAGTTCTACAATCATAATTCTAAAAGAATTGGAGATGGTTTTTTAGAGTTTGAACAATATTCAAAAAATTTTGTTAACATGTTGTTTTTTTAAGTTTTAGTTGCATAATTAAAGCTCTCTTACTGTAGGTTGTTGCACTTTACTCCAATTTGAAGTTATTTCTATTTGCACTTTTAGAAAAAACAAAATTATATTAAAAAAACAGTTTTTAAAGTTTCCCATTTTTGATCTTTATTCGATCATTTTTATCACATACTTTTAAAAAAGTATAATTCCAACTTTTATATTCCATAAAGTTTTAAGCCTTTTAAATAATCAAAGATTATTTTTTTCATGCATGTTTCAATTCGATTCAATTGATTGCCTACACTTTATCACACGTTTCTCTTTTTTGCTTCTCAGTTATTGTGTTCTCGATTTTTTTCCTTTTTTAAAAAATGTGCTTCATGGAATTCTTTTTATGCTCGCTTTTTGAATGTCGATTTTCAAAGCAAAAAATTTTTAAAATCATGAACCATTTTTTATTAATTCAAAAGCGTGATTTTCTTTAAATTATTTAAATAATTGTAATCAATTATTATACAAATTCTTTTACAGAAAAATTACCGAAAAACGAAGAAAAAAGAAACATGACAAAAGCTGCTCCAAAACATATATCACTGAATTGTCGAAAAATTGATGCAACACAACAAAATTCTGATGTTAGTTTTTTTATCATCAATAAAGCGGCAATCATGGCCATCTGAACTTGAGTTTTGATAAACCTCACGTAAAATATTTTAGCCAATGTCTCCAATGGCCAAAGTAAAACCAATTTATAAAAGTCAATTCTCAGTTCCTGCATATTGTGTTCTTTCATCAGATGATGACAATTCTCCAACAGATATCAGCCCAAACAATTTCACTGGAAATGAACATTTTGCTGTATTTTATACTCCAAGGGTAAGTCTATTTAAGAAGTTTCTAGAGGAAAAATATCAGGATGTGAGATATCTGTCTTTTAGCTTTTAAACCCTTTAGTTAAAATTTTTATTGATCTATCGAAAAATTGTTTTTTGGCAGTTTGACACAACAAATTGTTTTTTCCCTCAATAACCTTCAATACTGTACTTTTCAAACAGTAACACAAAATAAACAAAATACCCTTAAACATTTTTAGTTTAATGAATCTCCACGTGAGCATCAACATTCCCATCCATCTTCACCACAAATAGTTGGAAGGTCACCATCAATCAAAAATAATAATTATATTCCCTTTAATTTTCCAAAACATTTATCATTTAAAGCAATCAAACATAAATTAACAGATTTGGATATTCAAAGCTCATCAGATCCAATCCTTCGAAATAACCGTAAAATTGAAGGTTTGTTTATTTATTTTTTTGTCCTCATAAGTTGATAATCTATGAGTAAGCATTCGTTATTGTTGATTTTGATGTAGAATGATAACCCCTCTAGGCATATAGATCAGATCAGATCATAGACATTGATAAGGCGACAATCTTATTTTTAGTTGTTTTTTAGTGCAAAAACAGGACATCGAAAAATTTGTTTTTGTTTAAATTCAAATCTTAGAGAGAGAAGGAGGTATCAGATTACGTTGATGGTTTATAACATAAACATTGTCTCATAGTTTTAAACAATTTGCTTTGATTTTATTTTGTCACTTTTCTGTTATTAGTTTTTCGCTGTGATCTGTTTTATTAGAAAAAACTTGTTCTAAAAATATTACTATCGTTAAAACTTAAAAAAGTTGATTAGTTTTTGACTCATTAGACAGCTCAAAATTTTTGTGGATCTAGAATTTCTATTAAACAACTTTTGCGTTTACAAATCCGTCTAAAAATTATTTTCTCATTTCTAGACACTCTTTTTGAACCTTTGTTTTTCTAGCTGAAAATGATACCTCTATTTTGCTCTATTTTTGATCCAAAATATAAACATCAAAAATTCTTCGTATCAGTTTTAAACATACTGCTTTAATATTTACTTTCCACTTTTTTATTCATCAGCTTTTCCTTTACCAACATTCTTTAAAAAACATTTTAAAAATTCCAACTTTTTCTGCGTTTGTTTTTTTACGCAAAAAAAAGAGATGAGTTAAAAATAGCCATGTACTTCCTTCCCATCCTTTCCTTTTCCATCATTGAAATTCAAAAATCACATCTATCTGAAGTTTGTTACTTTTGGACTTGTTTTGTTTACCACTTTGTTAAATATATTTTTTTTTCATCCATCGTCATTTGTTGCTTTCTTTTCTCCGTCATCAAAACAACAAGACAAAAACAGCAGCAAGCAAGAACGCAAGGAGACACGCGGGTGGCAATAAAATACGAGTCTCTAGTAGTATCAATGATCTGATTGCTATTATTATTATTTGTGCATCGATTTTGTTTTTGTTCAAAAGAATGAAAGTTTTACCTGAGTTTAATGTAAATAACACATAACAATCATTGCCGAAGTGCAAAATCATCACATTTCTTTTTTTTCTTCTTATGAATTATGTTGGACAATTATTTAATTGTGTATTTTTTGTTAAATTTTTGTACAGTGGCTTTTCTTAAATCTCTTTTCATCTCATACTCTACGAATCTAGAAAATTATAGAATTAAAAGACTTTTCAAAGATATTCTGAGCGATCAAAAAAAAGGCTTTTTGCAGTAGTTTCTTTTTTTAATTGGATTTTGATATAATTCATCATTCCATCACACAGTTTCTTTATTACAGTATTCACTTTCTTCTGCAGTAAAAATACTCTTTTTTCTTGTGTTTATGTATTTGATTTTTTGCCTTCACTTCATCGAAATCAAAAGTGAAAGTGAAAAAAAAACGTGAAACTTTTTTAATCAATTTTTTTTTCAAAAATAAACCTTTTTTTGGGGGTACAACTTTTGTTTTGTTTGTCAGGTGGTATTTTATTTTCTTTTATTTGCACAAAAAAAATGTATACGACTTTATTTTCTTGCAGAATTCATGTGCAGTTTTTGTGCTTCTTTTGGAAATCATCGTTTACATCGAGTTATGATAACATTTGATTTTGGTATTTTGACATAAACATTAGAAAGTTTTTAGATCAAGTATGATTATAGTTTGATTTGATGATGAAGTTCATAGGAACGTAAAAATTATGAACTTCTTTGTTTTTGATAAATAGTGTTTATTTTTAGATTGACAACCACATAAATATAGATTTTGTTTATTTTTTCTTAATTTGATTTCTTAATTATTATCATTGTGACATAATTTTTTGGAGGCCATCATTGTTGTTGTTTTGTTTGCATTTTCTTTGGAGAAAGTTAATGTTGTCTAGTCGAACATTGTGTTTCTGTGATTTTGTTATCATTGTTAAAATCATAGGTTGAGATCCAAATCTAACAATTATCAATGAATTTTTTAGACTTTCTAATTATGATTTTTTACACATATCGAACTTCTCTCAAGCATTTACAGCTCTTTTTTTACAAACTTTGTTCTCTTTTCATTTTACACTTCCTCATTTTCCGCCTCAAAAAACTGTTGTTTCATTACTCTATTACAAGATCCATTGAAGCGATTAATGTCAAAATGATTCCAAAAGGTAAAACAAAAAAAGCTTTTACAAAAACAGCATATTATACAAATCTGTGTTCTTCCTTTTTTTCAAAAAAATGTAATTGATTTTATACAAATCTCTTCCTGTTCTACCTCCTCCTCCCACAAGTAAAAAAATACTGAAGTTTTTACAATTTTTATTGTTACTATTATTTACAAGTTTATTTTGAGATCTTTCAACAAAAAAAATACTGCTGTTTATTTTTTTATAAAATTTAATTGACTTCTTTATTTGCTTGTTTTTGGTAATTTAAATGGGGTTGTTTATTTTTAAAAATGAACTTGCAGAAATTTTAATTGAAGAAAGAACAGAAGCGGCGTCAGATGCTTGCACTCATATTTAATGCTATTTTTTATAGAAGCAGCTTTGAACTTTTAAAGTTGAATTAAAATTAGAAGGAAAAAAGTTTGAACTTTTTTCTGAAGTTTTGTGGAGGAGGGTAATAATTGGCTTGCAAATTAAAAATGTGTTTACGTTGTTTTTATGGCCCACGCTTGCTAATTTACAATTGTTTTTTCTAACTTTGTTTTACTTAAGCGACATGCAGCATACTGGATTACCTCAGAGCTTAAAAGTTGTTACAGTAACAATTAAATATTTGATTTTTATTTGCTAATTACTTTAAATCATTTACTCATTGAAGCTATAAAGATTAATCAATTTTACGTCAATTTTTTGAAACAAACATTTAGATTTTCCGCTTCATTTCCACCTAAAGAATCATAATTCTTTCATAAACCCATGTTTCTGTCTTTGTTTTCAAAGCATGAAAGCATTTGTTCAAAAATCACAAATAATACGTAGAAAAAATGTCGCTGTCTAATACCCCTATAAATGGCAGAAAAAAACAACAACGGTAAAAAATAGAATATTTTCATTCAAAACTTTTTTTTGTCAAAACTTTACATAATTTTGTTTTTTGCTTGAGGGCTTCCTCAGTTTTAAAAGGGTGTTCCCACGCAACAACATTGCTTTTTATGGAAATGCACTGTTGTTGTTGCCGCTTGTTGTCGATTCTATTATTATATCACTCTTCTTCTTTGAAGAAGAAAAAAAATGGTTTAGTTAGTTTATGCCCCAATTCATCTTTAAACAAGTGTGCCCTCTTTTGAGTGCCAAAGTTGCTTGCTGCGCCCTCCGATAAAAACAGCTGAAAAAAACAATTTTTTTTGTTTAAAAACATAACAAAAAAAGTTTTTAAAAAAAGCATTGACAAAAAAAGAAGAAGAAGCGTTCAAGTTCTTTTTTTCTTGCCCTTTTGTTTGAAGTTATTCTTTTTTTTGAGGAGGAACAAATATTTCTTCGGGAAATGGTCAATAATATTTCAATGGGGGAGAAAAATATTAAAATGTGTCGCTTTTTTGTTTTAAATGTTTTGAGTTTTTGGTGGCAACTTTAATCTCGAGATAAACCAGAATCAGTTTTTAATAATCAATACTCGAAAATTTTAATTTAATGGTTTTTATAATTATATAAACTGTAATAATCTTCTTGCTAGATTGCTAGATACAATTATTCATTTTTGTATATTTAAGCTAACCTTAACAGACATATTTGATTTTTTGCTGTCATTGTTAGAATCTACTTTATTTCTATTAACCCTATTGTTTATTGTTTTCAACATTATTGCAATTCAATATGAATGAGTTTCATCTTTTTTTTGCGTGGAACAATTGTTTAGCTTTTTTCTCCAACAAAAAATATCAAACGTTTTTAAACGCTTTTTATCTAAGCTTTTTAAAAACAGCAAAAATTGATTTTATCTGTTTGAACAGCAGCTGACTTTTTGGTTGTTTGAAACTGAATTTTTCTTTTGTTTTTTATGTCTAATGTAAAATGTCAAAAGCTTGTTTAAATTAAAATTAATGAACCTGATGTTAATTAAACAGATACATTTTATTGTTGTTGAGGATTTGAAATTTTAACGGGGGGGGGGGGGGGGGGGGTGCTAGGTTTGACTTGTCAAATAGCTTTATTTTATTTATTTTTTTTGAGACGGTAGTGTTCATGCGAAGCAAAATTCTTTTCACAATATTTAAAAATGTTTCCTATAAATTTTTTAAAAATTATTTTTGAGCTTTTAAAGATGCCCTATAATTTATTCCATGTTTTGATTGTTTTCAAACAATTGTTCTTTTTCCACTTTTCTGCTTTGAATAGATAATATTGCTTCAAGCAGCTTTTTCATAGATCAAAAAGCAGCAGCACTTGCAAGAAAAAAAAGATTGCAGCACTTTCTTTTTTTTTGTTTAATCAAAAATCACAAGCATTGTCATTCGATTTTAAAGGCATATATCTCTTTAACACAATTTTTTTTTGCTCGGCTGCTTTTTTTGCAGACATTTTTTTGTTGCAATGCTTCAGGCTCTTTTAAAAACGTATATGCTTCTCATTCACGGAAAAAGTATAACTCTTTCTTCTTTTTTTTTATCAAACTTATGTATTGTTTAGTTCTTCTTTATTTCTGTATTGAAGGTTTACGAAGAATCAACAAAAATAAAAATAGAGAAGTAGTCAAGCGATGAAAATTAAATTTAACAATTTGAGACAGCTATCTTTTTTTGAAAAATTTCAATAGTTATTAATTTTTGAAGACAAGGATTAAAAAGAGATTAAAATTTTGTCAAATTTAAATCTTTTTGAAAATGTTGCAAGAGATCAAAGTTAGCTGCTAGGAGTTTTAGGATTAAAAGAGCTTTAATTTTTTATAATTTTTTACAGCTAAAATAATTTTTGTGGATACAAAATCTTTAGTTATTTGAGATTTGACCAATTTTAATGGGTGTATACATTCTTTGGCACTTTTTTATTAAGTAATATCTTCTTTTATGTTTTATAATAAATCCCACATCTTGTGTCTGATATAATACCGAGTCATGTAGGATTTATTTATTATTTTTGTCAATTTGATTAACTCTCTCTCTCTTTTTTTTCTTCCGGGTTTTCCTTACACACATTTTGTTTTGTCCCTTTTTTTTGAATAATTGTCATCGAATTTTTTTTAAAGATTCACTTAAACTACAACTTCTAAAAATGGATCATGGATAAACTTTTTTTTATAAATGTAGTAGATGAGAAAGGTTACTGGATAAAAGTTTATCAAAAGTTTGTTAAACTACAATCTTGTTTTAAGCTTTCCTTTTTAAAATATCAAAATGTTAAAACACAAACGAAATGAAAATGATATTCTCAAATTATTTTCCCATGAGACTGACGAGGTGGTGGATTAGTAATTATTCCATTTTTGGCATTTTCCTTGTTTCTCATTGTTTTCTCTAGTACATTTTAAATTAAAAACTTCTGACCTTTAAATACCGTAATCATAATTTCGAGAAATCATAATCTGTAAAATTGAAAATTAAATCAAAATTTAAAACTTTTTACTGGAAATTGAAATTTCGAGCAGACACGCTATTCTTTTTTTGGCCATTTTTTATTTAATTTTTGCCACTTTTACTACTTTTCCGGTTTTGATAATTTACAATCTAAAACCCTTTTTTTGTTTATGCAAATGTAATTATTTTTGTATCCGAGTATTTGTCAAACATGTTTTTTTATGAAAATACGAGTCACTTTTTTTTATTATCATTTTATAGATAATTCTTAGAACACATTAAAACTTGTCCTTTTGGACTTTTTGCAAAACATATATAGATGGCATTACATCTCCTCTTATGTTTCAAGTATCTCTCTCTTTTTCCTTCTCTATAAATCCTCCGCATAAAGCATCTGTAGACTATAGCTGTCTTTTCTTCCCCTCTCCAAAAAAATGGGACACATCTTGTAAGCTTAACTTTGACAGAAAAAAGTTTCTTCCCTCTATATTTGTTAGTTGCTTCTTTATATGTACTTCTGCTTCTGCCGCTGTTAAAAATGTAATTTGTCTTTTTGTGATGCCCTTTTTTAGAGCTCTAGAGAGCGAACAGAAAAAAAGAGGGGTTTCCTGCTGCAAAAAAAAGTAGAAGCTTGAGAGAGACATTTTTTGGAATGACGATATTTGAAATAAAAAAGTGAACTCTGTTTTTTTTGTTTGTGCAAATTTTATATAACTTTTTATTTATTTAAATTGGCTTTAAGAGAATTAAAAGAAGTAGTATGGAACGTATAAAATGGGTTTTTTCGAACGTCAACAGTAATCTTTTTCGAGTTTTAAGTCTAGAGAAGAGAGACCATTTTTTGTTGTAAAAGTTGTTTTTTATTGGTTGACTACTTTGTAAGGTGTTTTTTGTTTTAATAAAAAGTATTATATTTTTATCAATTTCACCTGTCTTCGCTACCGTAACCTTTTGAACATAATTTTCTGCTCACAATTTTTTAAATTTCGCGCCTACAAAATTTTCGATTAAAAAAGTTCATTTTTTTGCAAAAATAAAAACACAAAAATAATAAAATCAAAACAGAAGCACTTCTTCTTCTTCTTTTTTGATTCCGATGTTTTCACTTTTTTCTCTCAAAATCTTTAACTCAGAAATCAGGCTTAACACAGCGTGTGACAATAGAGAAGATGAAGAAGAAGCGGCAGACGACAACATTTTTTTAAAAAAAACATAATTTTATTCAATTTTTGACTTTTTCCACTTTTTATACTGACGTTTATTTCAAATATATATTTTTGTTTTTTATTTTATTCTGTTGTTGTCAAAATCGAGTTTCAATGAAGTTTTTCTTTTATTCAGAGGGAAGAAGGAGGTGGTGGTGGCGGTGTAAAAGTGCAGGCGGATGTTTTCTTTGTCCTTTAAAAATAAATTATTCGTTATTTGATTATCTCATTTTCTGTACTTTTGTTTCCTTGTCTTGCAGTAAATTTCTATAATTTTTACAATTCCTAAGAATACAAATCAAATTGAAAAAACTCTGATGTTATGTTTATCTAAAAGATGTTTTTTAAGCTACAAATTTCAAATCTAGATAGCTATTATGCCATCATTTTTATGTTTTTTTGAAAAGGTTTCAACCAGAAGGAAGCCTTCTAATTTTTTATATATGTGTATTGTGCAACGATGCTCTTCACAACATACACCCTTTAATCCTTTTCAAAATTCTATTGTATCCATTTTGTCATACTCGTTTTTTATGTGTGTTATGATCAATTTCATAAACCCTTTTTTTATGTATTTGATTTTGATTGTTTGTTGTCGAGTTTTAACAAAGCCAAAGTTACAATATTTCCTTGTTTGCTCGAATAAATTCCTTAACACTGACAGCAATGTTTTTTGCTTTGATAATTATCGTCAGCTTCCTTAATACCATCACCATATATTTTTGAAGCAACATAGACTTCGACCTTTAAATCCTTTTACAAATCCTCTTTTCAAAGAACACAAACAGTTCCAACAAAAAATCATAAAAAAAGTAGAAAGTAGAATGTTTATATCTTCTTCATTCTTTCATACATCGGGTTTAAACCCATTTTTTTATGTTCCTCTTTTTTTAAATCCCTTTCATTCTTTTGCACCCCTTCTGGTTTCCCCCATCTATCAGGAAGTAGTTATAAAATAAAATAGAATCTATTAAATGATGCTTTTTTTTCTCACCCTAAAAAAAAAAAAAAAAACGAACCATAAATTTTTCAGCTTATTTTCCCTTCTAGACATTTAATAATTTTCTATATATTCTTTTAAATTCCGTGTTTGAAAGACGTTTTTAGTTCTTTTTTTTTGGCACGTCAGCATTAGCAAGCTTGTTAGGCAGCTTTTGTGAGAAAGTTTTTGAATAAAGTTTAATTTAAACTTTTGCAACATTCTTTTTGTAGATTTTGTCCTGGGAATCATTTGTTAATGTTAAAAATAGCTATCAAAAATTGAACATCAAAAATTGAGGTAGACAAAGATCTGAATTAAAAATCAGTCATTCATGTTTCTGGAAATAAAAAAAACATATGTTGATTTCACTTTTTTTCCCTGTTATCAATGCATAAAAAATTATTATTTTAAAAAACCGCATTTTTGTTTTTTTAATTAAGTGTTAATACACAAAAGCCGTGTGACTTCTTTCTTTTTTTATTGTTTCGTGATTGTTTTTTTTTCTCTCTATTTTTTGATATTTTTGTGGTGGCTGATCAAGGTTACATCGATTTTACAAAAAAAAAATGTGGTTTTGAAAGAGGAAATAATAATTTTTTGAAGTCGAAATTTGGCAGATCTTGAGAAGATGGTTTTTGAGATGAGAATTACAATAAAGAATGTTTCGATATACGTTTTGAAAAGAAGACAATATTCTAGCTTTTACCATTTTGTACAAAACTCTATTACCTTCATTTCATAACTTTTCTTCATCTATTCACTTTCGATTAATTTCGATTTACGCTCATTTGTCTTTAACAGAAGATAGTAATCCATATTTTCCGTTTCTTGCAAAATTTTGATACTATTAGTTTGTCATCTTTCTCAGCTATTCTCATTTTTTCAGTTCTCCCAGAAATGCCATATGATCAACGACGGCAATCAATAGGTGTTGCGAATTTCGTTGCACCACGAGAAAACT
Organism: Panagrolaimus sp. LJ2400; assembly: GCA_024447215.1. Lineage (NCBI taxonomy): Eukaryota > Metazoa > Nematoda > Chromadorea > Rhabditida > Panagrolaimidae > Panagrolaimus > Panagrolaimus sp. LJ2400. The sequence goes on from JAMRYA010000211.1 coordinate 21,760, forward strand.
TTACTCCACATTCAACAAACTCGTCCTTTTATACTCCCACAAATGCAAATGGAATTTTCCCTCGATCATCATGTAATCATCCTGGAATTGCATCCCTTTCAATTTCATCAAATTCTCCATCAATGTATTTATTTAATAATGGAAATTTACCAGTATCCCCTAAAAATTCTGTAATAGGACAACCACCAAATTTTTCAAACCGAAAAGGTTCTATTATCCCTCAAAATTTTGGTCCTACACAAAATAATCCACCAACACGAGAGAATCGAAAAAAAGCTGTTATTACTGTTGATGCACAGACAACTGAAGTAAGTGGTACAAAAGCTTCTGTGTCTTAGCACGAAAACCAAGAACACCTAAAAAACCTAGAAAAAGAAAAAAAGAATTCTTAAGCTTCGAAAAATTTCTCTGAAACTGCGAGAGAGCGAAAAAAAAGAAAGAAAACGATTTGCCATTTTTTGTTCCAAAAAAATAAGCCAATTTATTTATTTTCTTTTAAACGCTTACGTTCATGATTGCATGTTACAAATCCTATGAACTGATCATTTATTTTTTAGATTCTGATTGCTAATGATTCTGTATGTCGATTATTTTCTCTCAAAGATCGATCACTGATTGGACGAAAACTAAAAGATGTTTTTGCTGGAAAAGGTGTTGAAGATTTAAAACAGTTGAATCACACTTCCTTCTATTGTGATGATCCAGATGAAAGTTCAAAACCAATAATTGTAAATAATGCATTGTTTTCACCTAATGGGAAGTTAATTCCTGTTTATGGAAAACCTGTAAGTCATTTCTTCAGTCAAAGCATATAAACAATAAGCGTTCGATTTTTTAAAGGTTGATATAATTGATGCTGATGGAGTGCTGTCGACCGTTTGTGTCTGGTCATATCCACTGACCCCTGCAGCAGCATTAGCAACACAACGAAAAAATTCAGCTTTGCTATCTCGAAGTCCATCAGAGAGGATTCCAACAAGTATTTTAGCAGATATCAGAAATCGAAAAGATGACCCAAATCATGTTGTCTTCAGGTTGGTTTGAGACTTTTAAATTTGATGGTGTGAATATTAAAGAGAAAGTCAATTACATGTTCTTTAACAAAATATGAATAGTTAAATTCTTCTCGTTTTCTACCGTATGCTTCAATGTTTTAATCTTTAAATATTTAATTTACCACTTTTATTAATTTAATAATCTTTCCTCTATTAAACTCTTCCTGCTTAAAACTTTTTAGCAACTTTTTTTATTAATGATTTTTAAGAATTTTTGTATTCAATTAATGTTTTTTCACATTTCTCATTTAAAAAAATACATTTTTATAACAACATTTCTCCCACGAGTACAAAGTGTGTTTTTATGTTTGTATGTGTGAGTGTTTGTATGATGTGATACACTTTAATTTTAACAATTTTAACAGCTTTTTTTTAATGTTTTGATATTGTTAAAGTCTTTTAAGTTAATAATTTTCATGCCTTTGGGAGTTATTGGAAGCGTACTTTAAAAGAAGTAGCCGATAGAAATAATTTTTTTTAGAAAACCTTTTTTTCTTGACTTTTGATTTTGGGCATTTTTTTCTTGAAGTTGTTTAAAGACAAAAATCACTTTTTAAAAACATTAATACTAAAACATCAGCATTAATTTTTGATTAATACATACCTTTTTTTTCTAGCTATGCCCTTTCAAATATAACCTCTAATTTTCAAATATTACTGTAATTTGAGATCCTTTAATTTTCTTTTACATCATTTTCTGCTTCTTCTTGTTTTAACTAACTTATCCATCTTTCTTCTTTTAACCCCTTTGATAAAACAAAAGCAAAAATTGAATGAAAACCTTTAAAAAAGGAATTTATATCTTTTATCTTTCTTTATCTCATTTACCTCACAAAAACAGAAGATTATCTTCTTCTTATTTTAATACACTTCTTTTTGTCTCAGCTGTTTATGAGAATAAGAGAGATATTTCAAAGAACATACGTTTTTCCGTTTCATTTTTAGCCCTTATTTTTTTAATATTGGCTTTTCAACATTTGCTCTTTTCTATTTAAGTGGTGGCATTAACTTTGTTTTTTTTCTTGTTAAAAGTTTTAAAAGTTCTTATTTTGGGAAATGATTAGTAAGTGCTTAAAGCGCTAAATTTGATTGCTGAGAGGTGTTAATGGAGTTGTGGTCGAGACATTTAAAGAGATTAAGCTGCTTTAAATAGGGTTAGAGATTTGATTCAAAGGTTAAACTAATTATGGAAAGTTGGATAGGATTAAAAGCTTTTTTTGAAGACTGAATAGTGAACAGTTAAATTTTTGTGGCGCTTAAAAAAGTTTTCAAGGTGTAAAAAAGCGTTGAACTTCAATTTTAAGGCAAGATATCACGCTGAAAACAGATTTTTTTGATAACATCATATTTCAGTTTAATGCTATTAGCTTAAATAAACCAAACCCTCCTACTTATTTATTTTTTAAACTAAAATTTTTAACACTTTTGACTGAATTCTCCCTCAGGCACTTTAGCTTCCCATTCACTTTTTTGCTAAAAACCTAAATTTCCAGAAGCTTCTAACAGTTTCCTCATAGACAGACAACAAATCCAAAAACAGAAAATTCCGGATATTAACTTTTACCCATCAAAAACTTGAATGAAATTTTCATTGTTTTTTTGTCGTCAATGACCTTTGATATTTCTTTGTTAAAATTTTTTTCAATTAAAGTTTGAGGTTTTTACTTTAATGTTTACCACTTTTTTTATTATCAAATTTCAAAGTTTATTGAGTTTTAAATTTTCTCACTTTTTTATGGCATTTTTAGTTTGCTCATTCTCTTTTTTGTTAAGTGGATAAATTGGATTACTGTAATAATCAGCTGGTTTTTGTTCTTGCCGCGTAACAAAAAACCTTTCTTCAAATACAAAAACTTTTTTTTAAAAAACATTTTTAATTAAACTTTTGTTACTTACTGCTGCTGCAAAAAAAAACATTTGTCTATGAAAGGCTATAAAAAAGTGATGCATGCAAAAAATGCCTTTGCACCTGTTTAAGCTTAAAAAAAATACTCCCCCGAATTCAGCTGTTGTTTTTTTTTGAGAGCGGCAATTTTTATGATTGTTTTTAAATAAAATTAATAAAAATTGTTTCTTGGAACAAATGTTAGCTTTTTTGGGAGATAGGTAATTTTGCGGAACATAGGCTTTGATTTTAGCAAGCAAATGAAAATTTTTATAACACTGTTTAGTTTTCCGGAATTTAATAAACTGGATATGTGAAATTCCATTATCGATAAATCCATGTAATTAACATTTTTATTACTTCCGCGAACAACATTCTTACACTTTTTTCATAGCAATTTTTTACAGCTTTTTATTACTTCTACAGTATACCACATTGTTTACCACAAAAACACATTTTTACAACTTTACTCAAAACACGTCAAAAACATGTTCATTTAATATTCAAATTTTTTTACACATCATATCCCCACATTCTTCTATGTATAAAAGCCATTTATGTCTATTTGACGACTACCTATAATCCGCTTTTGAATGAGTCAAAAAAAACTATGGTCATTTAAAAGAATTATCCCTTCCAGACAGATATCGAAAATAATTTAAAAAATTTGTAATAAGGAACACTTTTTTTCGAAGGTGAAGGATTTGTTAATTTTATATCTCGTCAATTTGTAATAATAATTAAATAAGGAAGTATGTAAAAAATATATTATTTTTTTCTTCTGCGGAGTGAATATTTGAATTCCTGCTTTTTTGTGTGTGGAATTTCGTTAGTGCTTTATTTTTCTTCTGGTGGTAAATCAAGTTATTGTTATTCGAATTATGGCATTTATACAATTAATGGCAATTTTAAAACGTGGCTTTTGTGCTTCTAATAATAATAATACTTGTAACAGGTATGTTAAAAAAATGTTATATTTTATGGAGCTTTCTGTTTTTAATTCCTTAAAGATAGTAAACAGAATGTTGTAACTTTCATATGTTTAGTATTTTTCGCTGTATATAAATTGTTTTTCTTTTTCTTTTGATTTTTATAAGTTTGAATTCTCCGTTTTTAACTTTACAAAATTCGATGATAGTAACAAAAAATTTCTCATTTCTGCTATGTTTCGATTGCTATCGTTTTTGTCCCAATTCATCTTAAACTTGTTAAAGTTTCCTCAAAACATATTTATTTATTCTTTAGCCTCTCTCTATTTATGTTTTTTATGAACATCAAAGTGCCACCCTCTCTCTAATTTACAACTTCTTTTCTTTTATCCCCTAAGGCTATGAAAAAAGAAACTTTGTGTCAGGCAACTCCAGAAAAAATAACATCTCATTTTTCGCATTTATTTTTAATCAAACATAAGAAATTGATACTACTAAAATTAGTAGCCTTTTTATGTCTAAAATAGATTTCGGTTTAAATGGAAGTAAAGAAGGGTGTATCATTCATAGGTGAATTGGGGGGTAACTTTTTTTCTCGGAGCCCGTCGGTCGTCCCTTACCTAGGATTGAAAATTTTTTGTCAGCTGGCGACCTATTTTTTTTTCTCGCAGCGGCTTCGCCGCTGCGAGCATTCAACACATAGTACCGCATATCAAAGGCATTTTGCCGCATATCAAAGACCTTTTGCCGCACATCAAAGGAATTTTGCCGCAAATCAAAGGCGGCGTCTTTCTTATCGATTTTTTAGAAATTTTGTTAGCTATTTTAACTTGTATTGTTTTGGCACTATAATATACATTAATGTAACAATATTATTAGGAGTTAGGTGTGACTTTAGCAGTTATGACGAAAAGTTATTATTGAAAACAATGTAATCTTTGTCTGCTTTAAATAATGTATTTGTTGGTAAAATTGCTTCATATGTTGGTGTGAAATGCTACATAAGCGGCAAATAGAAATACAAGGCTTACTAAATTAGCGAATTTTCGGTTGATTCAAAGTTTAGGTGAAGGAATTAATCGAGTTTCCAAACGATAATAAGGGATTGTCCTGATCTGAAATCAGCACAACATTCGAAATTTTAAAACCCATCCACTCTTAAAACAGATTGTTGTCAGATTTAGCTGGAATCCAACCATACCAGTAGTCATTCTATGGGTTATAGCCGCATTTCAGTGCGGTAAAATAAATCGTTTTTCTCCGATCGGCAGCTGTTCATCTCCTGGTCCCTTCTCTCTGTTCCCGAATCACCCCTGTTCTCTAGACCTGGCATGAACCTGTATCCCTGGCCCTAACTTGTGGACCAGAGACCTGCAATGAACCCCTCTCAAATCCTACCTATGTAAAATGTGTTATCCTCAACAATCCTTCTTACCTAATCAACTCCCATGAGACCAGAAGACCAGCACAGAGGTAAAGGGTAAACTGAATCTATATTGAAGGAGATTAGACCAGATGACTAATTATCAGTTAAGCTATTACGTAATATCTCCCTGTGACGTAACACGTATACTAAACTATGTTTGTCCAAAAAAAAAGTAAAATTTCTATATTTTGTATACTTAACTGTGTATTTTTGAGACTAAAATCTGACTAAAATCATGAACGACGACTTTTCGGTTCTTAATGTTGTTTTAGTTTTATTTTTGTCGACTACTCTTGAGTAACTTTGATATTTTTTGTTCTTTTTGCAGCCAATGTTTTTCACAATTTTTAATGTTACAGGTTAACAATTTTGACATTTTTTCTCTAAATGTAATTTCCAGCTTTAGGGAAAATAATGTTAAAACAATTTTTTGAGGTGAAGAGAATTACAAAAGATGATACTTTAAAATAACAAAAACGTGAGAGTTTGCTGACGTCAACGTTTAAAATACCCCATTCGCCCATCACCATCAGTTTTCGTCGGGTTTTGGTTAGGCACCTATAAAACATATCAACCGGCACTGTTTTTTAACTGCTGACGTAAGGTATGGACAATCCCTAATTCCCTAATTGAAAATGAAAGAAACAGTCAAAAATTTTCCGTCGTTAAAAATTGCGCATTTTTGGCTTAAGATGTTTTTTAGAGTTTTTTGTTTATATCATGACCAGAAGCCTTGATTATTTGGTTAAATCCAACCAAATGTTTATTAACATTTTTAGCTTGTAAATTCTTAAAAACTTTTGCAAATAATAATATTTTATTAGCCCGCTAATTAGCTGGCTAAAATAGACGTCTGAACCCTGCATAGATGACACAATAGCATTAAACCTAATGGTTTTAAAACACATTATTCTTGAATGTTAGAAATCTCAAAGTGACAACTTTCTAAAACGGAATATTTAACCGAAAATCAGCAGGGTCTTCTCTGGGCAACCAAAATTTTTTTCAGAGAAATCTGACTGTCAGTCAGTCATGTGGGTAGATAATTCTATCCCTTATGCACAAATTGCTAATTCATAAATTTCTCTAAATTTTAAACAAATCAGCATTTTTAAAAAAATATACAAAAATCACTCCGTGTTTTCGGATAACTTTATCAAAAAAATTTCGGGAAATTTAACAGGTAGCTACCTGTAGTCACTTTTCGCCGATCGCCTTCAGCGATCGGTCGGTCGGTCGGTGGGGTAACTAAAGTTACCCCCAATTCATCTATGTGTATCATGATAGAGAGAAATTTGAGATGGATAAAGAACTACTCCTTATATAGATCCTTTACTGATAATCATATTGCTCAGAGATCATATCAATGATTAAGGATAAAAATGTTTGATAATGTAGGATGCGGTCATTTTGTAGGTAGATTAATATCTTAGTGATGGAATCGGAATACTGTGTTTGATCATAGATTTGCGTGTTTTGAAATTATATTTTCAGCAGTAATATTCTCCCCCATCTAAAAAACAATTATATAAAAAGTGCAAAAATTATAATTACTAAAAGCAAAAAAGAGCATCTTATTGTAAATCAGCTGTCTTCAGGCTTAAGCCTTTAAGTGTTTTTTTAAATGTCATTTTATGCAATTTTAATCTGATTTTGAAGGCGGTTTTATTAAGTGTTATTTCTTTAGTGAACTCCTTTGTTTTTATTGTTGTTCTTTGTTATTGCCTCTTCTACTACAGTAATCCATTTTTGTAGTCTTTTTAGTTTTTTGCATTACTTTAGTGCCATCCATTTCATTGCCAAGAGAACAATACATTAAAAACCATTCAGAATCCTCTAAAGTAAAACAAGCCTCTCCACAAACAGACATATCAATTTACTAATTTTTTTTTCCATTTCCCTATATTTTTTTCTGTCAATCCTATTTTTTTTACTACTTATGGTTTTGTTCTTGTTTTTGCATTAACAACATCACCCAGATTTTCTCGTTGACTAGCCTTCCTTCCTTGAAAGGCGTTGTTGCTGCTGCAGCTACTCACATTGCTAATTTCTATTTTTAGAAAATTGTTATACTTTTTTTAGCATTTCTTTTTCCTTCTTGCTTCCCTCTTTTTTCATCTTTTGGCTTTATAAAGCTGTATTACTACTACTACTTTTTCTCGTTGTTCTGGTCTGCACAAAAACCAATTGCGTTTTGTTGTTATTTTTTCTTTCCTCTTTGATGGCAAAAATAGAAATGCCGTGGCATTGGTCACGTAAAAGCTTACAACAAATTTACGATTTTTTGGTTTCCTATCTCAGTTTTTGTCCTCGAAAATATATAACTAAAACCATTTATCCATTATTTTTTTTGTACAAGTTTTGACTAAAGTTATTTTAGTCATTTTTTGCTTGGATGAATTTCCATTTTTGGCAACAACGTTTTTACGTTTGCAGTGGTCAGCGAGACGCATACATTTTATTTTTGTTAGAACTTTAAATGTTTTGTTGTTAAAAATTTTTAGAGCATTTTTTTGGGGGATAACGTATTATGTAATGCAAGAGGAATGTTGTCTTGGAGATTTTTTGGAGGGTTTTTTACAAGCATTGTTCGAAAAAAATGTAACAAGGAAAGCAGGTGGTTTTTTTCTCGTCTCTTCCTTTGTGTTTCAAGTTTCAAAGTCCTGAAAAGTCTTTAAACTGGAGCAAAAGAGGTGGAATAAATAATTTATAAAGCGGTTGTACAAAAACGGATTTGGAATTGTAACAACTTTGTAGCTGAGATTTGAAGAGAATTCGTGAAAGTTATTGTTTTAAACTTTCTGTCATTCATGTTTCTTCACTTTACTGTCTTAGTTTTTCTAAACAAAAGTTTCTTCATTTTCCTTAAAATTCTTTCAAAACCATTTTTCTCTTTTAAATTTTTATCAGTTTATCAGCTGCTTCTTCTTCTTCTTTTCCAAATTCAATTAATCACAAAAAAAATCATTCATATTTTTATTACAAAATTTGGCTCGAATCTTTTTAATAATATTTTTTTAACACTTGTTATTTTTTTGGAAATTGTTTTGATTAATTTTCGTGTGATTAAGACATTTTTGAAAATATCGAAACCAATTTAGAAAAAAGAATATTTTACATTTCTCACGTTTTTTCTTTGCTTTTTTTGGCGGTTTGAAATTTGATAGTAACACAAAAAAGAAGTTTTTGAATGAAAATTCATTACAGTCAATTTTGAAATTTTTGTGAGAGAAAAAATTAGATTTTTTGATAATATCCATTTCTACATTTTTCATTAAATTTGTTGTTGTTGTTTGTTACTGCAAATCGTCTTTTCTTTTTTCCCTTTTATCTTTCAAGGCTACCACCAGCTGATGCTAATAATGCATAATAACACTAACAGCTGAATGAGAAGATATAAAAAATATATGCATTTTTTTATCCCAACAAAAAAAAAGCTAAAAAGCTGCTTCATATTCTTTTTTTTGTTCATTTTTTACGGCACATCATCTCCTTAAAGCCAACAGCAGAAATAATATGGATAATGCTTTGTTACAACAAAAAGCAATAAGGCATTAGCTTTAAAAAAACGAATTGAATGATTTTTTTGTTAAAAAAACTGACTGTTCTTTTTTTGCTTGCTTAAAAAAGAAAAAGTATTTTTAGTTATAACTTTTTTTTGTTTATTTGTTTATCAGTGAAAAAAATGGAAATCAGAAAGAAGAAAATCAAATCAAAGATAGGAGCAATAAATAAATAAACAATGTTTTTTGCTTGTAGAAGAAAGGTGTGTTAGTGTTTGAGGATAAAGCTTAAAGCACACACAAAAAAGAGCTGCTATTTTTTGATATTTTTGTTTGAAGCTTGAAGATCAGTGATGCATAAAACAAGGTGTTTCAGGTGCAGTCTTGTCTAGATGGTTTTTGTTGAGCTTTGTATAAAAGTATAAAATTAACAATAAGCGGATGGTTTTCAAAGTAGTAGACGACAATTGCAATCGTTGATAGTGCTTTGCTGTAAAGTTTAAAAAATAAAATGTTGCGTACTTTTTCAGCTAACAGTATTTGTAGTTGCGTATTTGATTCATTTTTATCAAAGTTAAACTTGTTTTTATAACTTCCTCATTCCATGATATGTTTTATTGATTTAAATAATTTCTAATTTAATCTCTTCTAACACTGTTTCTATTATCCCACAATTGTTCCAGTTTGTGTCCACTCACTGATCTCTTTCTACTTTTTCGTCCATTTCCTGCTTGAATTGAATCTCGATAAATAAGAGGCTTCCAAAAAACTAAAACAAATATTTAAAAAAAGCTGCTGATCACTTCCATCAAAACTTGCAAAAAAAAGTAGCATCCGTTTCGTATCCAATTTTTTTTCGATGTAAAATATGGAAACCACATGAGACATATGTGTTTTTCTCCTTATTGCTTCTTTTTAAATTGTCCAAGCTGCCTTATTGTTTTTATTTTTTCTCGTCTTCTAGAAATTGCTTGGAATTTTTTTTTGTAGTAAAAAACGGAACAAAAAAATTCAAAATGTTTTGCTTGGTGCTGCTTTTTTGAACTGATTTGAATCAGTTTTTTCTTTTGTTTTACTTTTTTATGTTTTGAATGATGACTTTTTATTTTTGGTACAAAGTTTGATTTGTTCGAAAAAAATTGTGATGATCAGCTGCCGGTTTTTTTGTAAGTGAATAAAAGCTTTTGTATTCATTTCATTTATCCACGGCATTGATGCTTTAAAATTGTATTAGCCGATGTTGAAGTCCATGATTTCCATCTGCTACTTATCCATCACTCAGTGTGTATTCTCTTCATCACTAGGCTCTTGAATGATGAAATGTTTAAAAATTTCCATAACCGTCTGTATCCAATCAAACCCCCTGGGGTTTTAACATTTCTCTTATGTCATCTGTCATTTATCTATCCATATTTTCATTCATTCATTCATCATCACACAGTTTTCTTCGAGATGCTTCCTTCCAGCTGTTTTATCCCTTTCATTCATTTAATGCATTCAGTCTATATCCGTTTGAATCACTTTTTATTATTTGTTTATTTTTTGCTTTTACAGGCAAAACAGTTTTTTATTACATCAAATAATAACAACAATAACAAAATATTAATAATAATTTGACCTTTGAAGTTCCTTCCATAAATAATGATCACTTCAATCACAAGGCCCTTTCACCTTGAATCTTGCTTAAGCTTATACTTTAAATTTCTCTGTCTTTCTAGTCTAGGTGCACAAAAAAACTGTTCAAAATAATAAAAGCAAAGCTGCTTTTTTAGTTTACAAAAAATATAAGCAAGGCTTTTTTGTTGATAGTTGTTTGACCTTTGATTACCCAAAAGGATATCATTGGAGATTGTTTAGCTTCTGTAGAAAGATTGTTGAAAGCTTTTATTTGTTGATTATTAAATTTGTCTATCTTTCTTTTTGCAAAGTGTTAAGCTATAATCTTATTTTTCATTTTGTAAACATCAAGATTTTACAGTGACGGTTACAAAGAATGGGATAAGCTAATAGCAGCAACAGATTTGGAAAAAAAACTATAAAAAAATTATTTAGTTCAAAATTCCACCAAAGCCAAACTAAAAAAATACATAAATATTTTCATAATAAATGAAGTTATCAAATTAGTTATGGCGCGTAATATGTATTACTGTAATTCAGATGAACATATAAAATGTTTAATGATAGTTTATTATGATGTCTTCATAGTTTTTGAAATAACATTCCTTAGAATTGTTCTGAGTTGAATTTTAAACTTTAAGCTTTCCTTTTACTGGCATCCTAATTAACATATTTCTTAAAGAAATTCCACCCAACGTCATTACCCATATCCTTTTACTCTTCTTCTTTCTTTCAACAAGCTTCCATGACCATTCCCTTCACATCTTCCACCCTTAAACCAAACAATGATGTATTTTTATTTGTTGTTTTCTATTTTGAGTTTCTAACCTCTAAAATTAAAAATCTTTTTATTAGAAACTCTTTTTTTCCCACCCTAAATAAAAACAACGTCATGCTTGTTTCTTTCTTACGTAAATATATCAATCTATGTTTCAATAATTAAAATTTTGAGTTGATGTTTTTATTTTACAACAATAATTTTTAAATTCAAAAAAACAAGCTTGTTTTGATGTTATGTTTTTTTTTGCTGCTATTGCTGTTTTTGCCAAAAAGCAACTCTTCTTTTTTCAAATTTGAAACATACACAAAAATTTTTTTTGTAAGAATTTTAAATTTAATAGAACACTTTTGTGTTGTGTGAAACATTTTTTTAAAAAAACAGTAAACACTTTGCAACAATAATATTTGAACAGGTTGAATTTTTTAAATAGGAAGGGAAAAAACACATATGGGTATGGAATGTGTACTGCATGGGTGGTGTGGATGGTTGTGGAGGTTGAAGAGGGTCAAAGGAAAATTTTGAGCTTTTAGAGCTGCTGCGAGAAGATTCTGTTATTTAGAATTAGAATTTCCGGAAATTATTGGAAGTTAAAATTCTTTCTATAAGGTCCAAGAGAGATTGGATGACAATTTTCAACTTCTTATTCCATTTCAATATTTCTAAAATCCTTCTCACTCAATTTCTTAAATTTCTAAATTTAACCATTATTATGAAACTCATATACCGTAATCCAAAGATGACTAATACTTGTTTACCCATAACCAAAAAAATCTGTTCTAAAACTTACTTTCTAAGAAATCTATTTTTTTCAACAACATCTTTTTGTCACCCCTGTTAAAAAATAATTACAAACCATTTCATCACCCTCTTTTGTTGAACAGAGAGGCATTTCATAACCCTCAAACTAAAATATAAAAAAAAGTGAGTGAAAAAAAGAAGCGAGAATAAGGGACAACAGCGGCGGTCACTGCCAGTCGCCTGTCTTTAAACTCAAATAATATAGTTGTTGTTCCTCATCATTTTTTTTTATTTTTGGTTCCTTGCCGCCGATAACTGCCTGAATGCTGATGATGGCGCTGGTACAAACTTGCAAGCTCCTCTTTCTTTTTCTTTCAGTCAACAACCTTTTATCTCTTTCTGTCTTCTAACGGGACTCCCTTCTGTCTTGTTTACTTTGTTTTTTTCTTTCTTTTCAGCTTTCATGTCCAATGGCATTTTCTTCTTCTTCTTTTTTTGGCATGCCCATTTTTGAGGATTCCAAAAAAAGCTTCAAAAAAAAATTTTGTCTCGTCAAAAAGAGGCTTTCCCGAAAAAAAAAGAATTCAAAGTTTTCAAAAGAGAGAAAAATGATTCCTTTTTTCTTTTTCTATGGACAACGTTGACTTGAAAAAAAAAACCGATGAAAAAAATGTGAAATAATGCAAAAACATGCTTGAAGCAAGAAGAAAAAAGAGAGAGAGAAAAAAATGCATCATTGGCTTTTCTGGAAAAAAATTGAAATTTATTGGTTGTTGTTTGTTGTTGGTTTTTTGTGTGTGAGCTGCTTTTGACTCGTTTTTTTATATTTCTCTCTGAATTTTTAAACAAAAATGTTAAAAACTGCAACAATTTTTAGAGGGTTTTTTGTTGCAGCAGTAATTCAGAATCTGTAAATTCCAAAAATTCCTGTGTTGCAAAAACCAAATTTTTGCATTTTCCCATACTTTTTTAAACGTTTTTCTTCTGATTTTTTAAGCAACAATTTAAAATGTTAAACTGTTTTTGTTTCAACAATAGCTCAAATCCTACAAATCTTAAAAAAACTCTTTAAATTTACGCAAAGTAACCATTTTCCCATACTTTTTACGCAATATTTTGCAACTTTACCGGAAAAACCCTCCACTCCATTTGTTACGTAATTTTTGAACTTTTTTTGCACTCGTTAACCTTTTTGTATCCTTTTCTTTTTTTGCAAAGAAAATCATTTTCCCACGTTTATTTTGTCTTCGTCATTTTTTCGCGCTTTCAACAAAAAAACTTTCATTTTTGGCAACTTTTCTTTCCCTTTCTTCTTTTACAAAATATTTTAGGGCTTATTTAAATCTTTATTTTTCAACTTTTGATCTATTTTTTTTTAAAAAACAGTGTTCCTGTCTGAAGTTTCTCTCCTCTTTAGTCGTCGGTGTCATTAAAAATAGAGACAACAGAAAGTCTGGCATTAAAAAACTTTTTTAAAAAAGTGTGAGAAAATAAGAAAGAAGAAGTTTCGAGATCTCTGTCTATCCCCTAAAAAAATGAATTGGTGATCCGCTTTTGGGGGAAAAGGGAGACAAAGAAGGAGATGCCCAAAAAAAGAAGGCGGTGATTTGATTGTCTGGGAGTCTTTCTTTTGCTTCTTGGCGGTGAATGAGAAAGAGAGAGAAAAATGGCATTTATAAAAGGTTGCAAAGAATTAAAATTGAACACTTTTCTTCAACAATTTTTGCTTCTCTGCTTGCACTTTTGAGCCTTTCAAAAATGATCAAATAAATTTTTTACTAAAGAACGATCAAACATTTTTTTTACTATCATCTCTTTCTGTTTCATTTTTAAGAGTCCAAAATTCACCGAAAAAAACTGTTGCAACATTTTTGATTTTTTTTGTAGAATTATCTTTAAAAATCTTCCGCGTTGCAGCAACGAATATGCAAAAAGACACAAAAAAGAAGTCTACGTTCAAATTTGAAAGAAACGTTTGTAAAAATTTTTGTAAGGCCAAAGATTTTTTCCAGTGATTTTTTTAAAACATTTAGCGCTTTTAAAGAAAAAAAATGTTTGTTTGATGTGTTTTGATTTCTTCTTTGATTTTTTTCGTTGAAAAGGGAGCATCTGTAGAGCTACTGATTTTAGCTGAAGATTTGAGATTTTAAAGAACTGATTTAAAAAGCGATTTTTGGTTTAGCTTTTTTTGTATAAAAGGTTGTTAGAAAACTTTGATCAAAGTTTATTTGTTGTAAGTTACAGTGTCGTTGTGATTTATCTTGTCGGATTGCCAGAGATGCCATAAAAGGATGGCTTCAATTTGAATTTATATTTCACTATAAAAATTAACAAATTTTTGACTTTTCAACTTTTGGTCTGTTTTTTTGTTATTTTAGAACCCTTGAAATCCCAGAAATCTCCAAGTTCATTCAATCTTTTTGCCCTACCAAAGATTACAAAACAGAAATTAAAGCTGCTTAATCATTTCAATCCCCTTCCTCAGGAGCTCTTTCGAAGGGGGGTTAGCTAGCAACAAAAATACGCAAATTTCATTTCATTAATAATCTTTGAACACCGCCTTCTTTCTTTGCCATAATAAATGAATGACCAATGTCATTTGCATTTATTAATAATTTTTCCTTCAAAAACATAGACCCTCCGCCTTTAAGTTTCAAAAAAAACAAATTTAATAACGGATTTGGAACTTTAATGTTTTTTTCTTCTGTTTTGTTTTGTTTTTAAAAAAGTCGTCATCAACTTCAGATTTTTCTAAGAAAATAAGAATCAAAGTTACTTTTTTCTTCTGTTTTGTTTTTTTGTGGGGTGGCTTTTTTTCAATGTTAATTAGATGCAAAAAAGAAAATACTCTTGCATATTTTAATAATAATTTGTGGTGTCAACATGTTGTTTGTTTCGAAAAGTAACTGGTTTCTTTAATATAAAGATTTCAATAATAGCAAATTGAAATTTGGTAATTTTAATGTTAAAAAATTAAATGATAGTAATTCAATGATTAAAACTTTTGTAAAAAATGCGATTACTGTTGTGCGCTGACTTTGCACCATAGAACCATTTTTAATTCACATGTGCTTTAAATTTAACATTCTTTGCTACAAATGTTTAATTTCATTGCAAAAATTGTCGAAAATCACATGAACCATCATTATTACACTTCTTTTTCGATGCAACAATTTTATCCACCTTTGGTTCCATCTTTTTCAATCTCATATCACCTACTTTTCATCTATCTACTAAAAATTCTCAATCTTCAGTCCTATTAAACTTTCTCCAACAAAAATTTTCAGAGATCTCTAAAACATTTCTTTTTTTTGTTTTTCTTCTTTTTTTCATAGAAGGACAAAGTCCACCATCTTCTTGGGGGGAGAGCTTTTTTGACTCGTTTGTCTTTCATTTTATTTCATGTCTTTCCTTATTCCCCCCTTTGGCAAAAAAAAGAAGGAATGTCTGGGTTGGATGTCTGCAATTTATATCTTTTTTGTTTCTTTCTTTTAAATTTGTTTCAACTTTTTTTCTAGCTTTCCTTGTTAAGCTTAAGTTTTCTTAAAAATTCGTGTTATGTTTTTTTTTCCAATAAAAACATCTTTCTTCTTTTTCTTTGCTGTCTGCTTTTTTTAAAAGCATTAAAAAAGTAGTAAAAAAAAATATATTTCGTGTTTGCGGTGGCGGAAATAATTAAGCTTTTTCTTTGATGCTTAAAATATATTGCATCTTGAGGCGTTCTTTTTTGTTTAGTGGGGGTTGAAATTTATCTTATTTCCAGATGGTTGAAATGAATAATTCTTAAAAGCTAATTTGAAAAAGCTGTGTTTGATTTTTGAAAAAAGTGATAGTAATACGAAAATGAAATTGTTTGACTTTTTGAGTTACTATCATTTTTACCCAAAACCTTTGTGTACTTTAAACTTTCAATTATTCTATTTTTAGTTTCTTTTCTTGATTTAATTACCTCATTAAAACCTCAAAATATCTCTTTTAATTGTTTAACAGCTGCTTCTTCTCTTTTTTAACTTGTCACAATTTTTAGTCATTGTCGAGTTTGAACTTTTTGAGATCAATTGCCTCCAAAAAATCAACCCCTCAAAAGATCCATTGTTATGAATGTTTTCTGCTCATAGCTTTTTTTCCTCATTTCCATCAAAAGCTCTCCAGAATAAAAAAAAGTTGTTTCTATTTTTGAGCATCCATTTTTTATGAATGCAAAAAAAAAGTGAGCATTAAGTTTTGATAAGCTTATGACCGAAAAAGTTCAAACATATGGTAAAAACTTGCCTAAAACAAAAAAACATAACCAATTTTTGTGTCTTTTTTCTAGCGGTTTAATGTTAATTTTTTGGTGTATCTGTAGCAACAAAAGTTTGAACTACAATTTTTTGGAGTATCTTTTTGTATTAGAAAAACGACGAACATAAAGTTCAAAACCACGTAACTTTTTTTTTAAGTTTAGAATACAAAGTTTTTTTTCGGTTTGAATGTTTGAACGCTAAAAAAAGACAGGAGGAAACTTAGTAAATGCAAATATGAGGGTTTTTAAAAATGTCATGAGAAATTTCCTTTGTTTTTTTGGCATCAACTTGTGAGTGAAGTAATTTGATAACTAAAAACAATGTGTTTTGAATATTTATCTTTTATTATTTGGAAAGAAGAGGAAGAAGATTGTTTTTTAAGGAAATGGTAGGTGGTTTTCTTGGTAAGGCGACAGCATGCTTACACTGTTATTGTACAGAAACTTATTACCATGATTAACAAATTACTTTAATATTATCATAATGTCTCCTTCCTGACTCTTGGCCTGACGATTAAATTTAAATGAGTTTTTAAGTTAATTTATTTCTTTGATCATTGCTCTTTTAGTTTAAAAAAAACACGTCAAATAAAATGTTTTTTTGCAAGTAACGTTTGATTTCCTGACCTTTAAAGGATCATGTTTTAATGTAGACATTTTTTTCTCTTTCCCCCCTCCTCATCTTTGCTTACCTCCCACTTTTTTTTGGCAAGAATTAAAGCTGACCAAATAAAAAGAATTTTTTGAAGGATTTTTAAAATCCCTCTGACTTTTGATGCTTCCCTCTTCTTTTTTTGTTTTAACACCTTTAAATAGTTTTTACCTTTTTTTCTTACCGTCACCACCACCACCGCTGCCATTCCAGCTGTCACCAAAAATAAATGTTCAAAAATATTTTTTCAAAGAGACAGACTTTAATTAAACCCATCGTCATCCAAGAAAGATCATTATTACATCAAAAAGAAAAAAAAATTTTTCGGCAATTTTATAGAAATCCCTTTTCCCTTCAAATTAATCAATTTTATTCTAATTTTTTGTTATCTCTCTCTGTCTGTCTTTCTAGGCCGTTCTAGCAATTTCTGTTCTTATTCTTTTTTCTTTGTTTTCTAATCGTGTCCTTCTCAATAATTATTATTATTCATTTAATCAAAAAATAAAAAGATTGAACAGACTAACTCAAGCCTTCCCTCCTGTTTTCGCCTTTGATTATCGTTGATTTATCTTTCTTCTTCTTCCGCCAAGTCAATAAAGTTTTTCTCTCCTCTTTCTTTTTTCAATTGATTATTATTCATTTTTTTTTAATTTCCGTCATTTTTAATGTACATTTTTTTTGTAAAATCACGTGGAGTTAAAAAAGTTTTTAGAACTCTTTTTTTCGACGTTGATTTTTGGTGTGCAGCGGCAAAAATAACCTATGATTTTATCTGTAATAGTTTTTTTGCTTCATTGAATTCAAAAACTGTTTTAAGTAGGAACTGTCAAATCTCAAATTTTTGAGGCCTAAAAAATGATTGCTTGCTGGCTCAATTGCAATTATAACACATTTGAGCAAGATGCAAAAAGGAACAAAAAAATTTTTTAAAAAGCAAAAAACGTCCACGTGAAATTTTCGTTGCAAAGATAGCAGCATTTTTTCACATGAAGCAGCGCTTTTTTGACTGTTAGTTGATTTGGAATGTAACAATTTGAGCTGCATGTGTCGATGTCTGGGAAATTTTGATCTGTCGCTATGACGTGATGTCTTACAGTAGTAATATCTTTCAAGGCGCCAGCTTCTCCTAAAATCTAAGGTCATGCCTCTGCTTTTTCGTTGATTATCGCTGCCACTGTTACCACCGCCAGTCGCCAATTCCTCGCCATCTCACTCTTTTTATTTTAATGACAATCACTTGACCGTTCTTAAAAAAGGTTATTTTTAAACATTTTTTTCTTTCTTCCTTTTTTCTTTGATTAAAAACTTGATACCATTCAAAAAAAAAAATAAAGGTGTTATTTTTGTGCAAAAAAGTGATTCCCTCTTGTCATTAACGGTGTGGTATTTCTCTTTTTCTCTCTCTAAACTTTGTTCTTCCATTTATTGTAGTGACTGTTTTTTTTCTGCAAGGAAATAAAAACGTGATTTTCATATAATTAAAAAAGGGAGGAAGAGATGTTATTGAAAATTTCTTCTAAAAATGAAATGAGCGATTTTAGTTTGGACGAACACAACACTTTTTAAGCTGCTTTTTGTTGGGTTATCTGTTTCTGGGAAAAGTATGAATAACAGATTTGCGTTGTTGTTGTCGGATTTTATTAATCATCATTTTAGTAGAAGGGCTTAACCTTAGATTGATTTAAAAAAAATGATTTACTGTTTCAAATGACCCTTTAGGCTTTACGACGATATCATCAAAAAGCTAACATGTGCCACTCCAATGTCACTTCTTCTTTTCTTTTTTTGCAAATTTTTTTTTGTCACAAGCGCGTCAACAACAAAGCAAGCCATAAAGTTAAGCTGTCTTTAATTACCCCTATTTTTTGATCTCTGTATTCTTTTTCTTTCTCTTTTTCTGTGTCCAGATGTTGTTTATAAGCGTTTAAATTTAGCTTTAAAAAGTTTAGTCATCTCTCCACCACTTTGTCTTCCTTTCACCTAAAACTTTCATAATAACTTTTTTATTTGTCAACTAACTTTTTCTACAAGGTCATTGTTGGAGTTCTTCCTGCTAGAAAAAGAATGTTTCGAAAATTTTCAAGTTGACTCATATTTTTTTAACTCTCTTTTTTTCTCGGCTTTTCCCATTTCACAGAGTCTGTCACAATCTTCTTTCTCTTGCGTATACCTAGCTTAATCTTATCCGGGCTTTAATTGTCACCCGGTCTCTTCTTAAAAAGCCTCTCAAAAATTGTTGACAACTGACTGATTGCCTGCTGCCCAATATTGCCCCAAATCAAAGTCAATAGATCACAAAAAAAGTTTTGAAACTCTTCTTTGCTTTCTCTCTCCAGTTTTCTCATTAAAATATATATCACCAGTTCTACTTTTTTACGTTTTTTTACGTGATCAAAAAACGAGTAAAATTAAATAACAAAAAAACTGAAGTGAAAAACTTTTTGTGTGTTTGTTTTTTAAAAATTTTCACTTTCTTTTTCTTTTTTTTACAATTTTGTGTGTGTTCCACGTTTATGTACTATTATTTTTTTTATAATATTATTATTTATGAAGTAATTTTCTATTTAGTTTGACGTAAACGTAGTATAATTGAAATAATTGTAGAATTGTTAAAATTTAGTCATTTTGGCGTTAGCTTTCTTGTGGGACAGCAACATAAAAGTGCGAAGCTGTCATCTCTGAGTTACTGTCATTGTTGTAAAGCTTTTTGTTTTCTGTTTTTGCTACATTTTTAAATCCAATTTCTGCGAGTTACTGTCATTTACTTGAGAAAATAAAATCTCAATAATATTTTTCATCTTGAAATTACTGCAAATTCCTCCATTAATTTTGTTTTTGTACATATTATTATTATTTTTTGCAATGTTTTTCATTGCCTTCTTATTTTCTTATCACTTTGTTTTTAACAAATTTTTAACACCTTTATTTTTCACTCATATTTATTCACTCAAAAAAATAAGGTTATCAAGTTTTTTCTTTCTTCGACAACCTCATTTTTATAGTATAGTTTTTTTGAGTGTGAGAGAGATATCTGTCCAGTTTTTCTGTTGCAGATGTCCTTTTAGAAAGTGTTCCATTTTTTATATCTAAAGTTTATGGCATTTTGATTTCAAAAAGAGGGTGTTGTACTTTTTTATTAAATATCAAAAAAGAAAAAAGTCAAAGTTTAGTTTCCCATCGTTTTTTTGTGGGACTGCTACTTTTTTGCGATCTTTCTTCCTTCAAAAAAAGTCTCTCTCTAAAATATAAAAATTAAAAACAGATTTAAACAAAAAAAATTGAATGATGGCTGGAAGCGATGATTGCTGCTTTTTTGGCATTTACAAAAGAAAAACTAACCCTGAGAAAATGAGCTTTGCCGACAAAAAGAATATCAACAATGTTTTTTGAAGAAAAAACTTTTTTTGCAAAAACTTTATCTTTTTCATTTTTGTTTGGCTTGTGTCTGTATAAAAAAACATGTTAGATAGACAGAAAATAATATGAATAAATAATAGTTAAAAACATTGAAAACTTTCTTTTTTTTTACTTGATACAAAGCGATTGTTGTTGTTCTTCGGTGATCGCTTGCTTTTGTTGTTGTTGAAGACAACGACGACAAACAACAGAAGAAAAGTATTAAAAAAATAGGTGCTTACAAGAAATTACTCTAGTGGAACGAATACTATTGGTAGGAGGTTTTTTTGGGAAAAAAGAATAAAGGGAAAAAAATGTCTGGGAAAAGGAAAAGAAGAAAGGAACAAAAGAGGGGGGACTGGTACGAGCCGGGAAATGAGAGAAAGAGCTGGCACGAATAAAAAATATATATCGCGCATCAATGATTTATATGCTTATTTTTTGTGAATGTTTGTTTTGGGCTTGTTGTTGCACTTTTAGGCTAAACATTTGCAAAATTGTTTTTTTTTGCAAGAAAAAGACATTTCCGTGGTAAAAGAAAGATATGACAGTAACTCAGAATATATAAAACTCTCAAATTTTTTATTACTATCACTTTTTTTCTTTTTAATTGTTTATTTGAATGTCGTTCCCTTTTTGCTCACTCCCTCATCATCAAAGGAAACGAAAAATTAAATGATTGACTAAACTAAACAAAATTCTTCGTTGTCCTTGTTTATTGCCTTCTCATATGACTTTCTCTCTTTTTTTTGAATTACATCAGAAGCAGCGGGCTGTCCCTCTATGTATGTGTATAATGACCAACCATTTGGTCACTTCAAAAAAAAATTCTTTTTTTTGCAAAATGAAGTACAAAGCCTTTTTCTCTGTGTTTTACTGACCATCAAATTTTGCGATAGTGAAAGAAAGAAAATTGAAAAAAAGAGAGAGAAAGAATTAAGCGAAACACGAGTTATGTATTTGAAAAGATAGAGAGAGAAAACAGAGAAAAAGAATGTGAAGCAAGAATATTGAATGAAGAATGCAATGACCAGTGGTCAAATGCTTTTGGTTTTTTTCTGATTTTTTTTAGTTTTTTCCCGCTCGTTTTTTAGTAGTTACATTTATAGGAAAACGCGTTTTTACGAATTTGTTCGAAAGAGTCGTTTCTTTGGTTTAAACAATTTGATTACTGTAGCTTTTTGGTGGAAAAGTAATAGAAAAGTTTAAAATTTTGCAATTTTGGGTTACTATCATTGATAGTAACATTTTGATGGTTTACTGTATTTGATAGTAGTTTTTTTATTTATTATTCTCAAAGATAGTAATCCTCTTCTTTATTACTTTCAAGGCAAGTAATCAAAAATTAACAATATTTTTCATTGTCTAGCTTGCTATCACTGATAACAATAACAACACCTAACACAATTTCAAAACATTTCTCCCAAACATTCTAATAATATTTTTATTGAATATAATTAACGTCATTTTTGATTTACACTTTTTTTTAACTATAATCTTTTTTTCCTCCAAAAAACATTCACCACACGCTTTTTTTCTGTTATTTCAACAAAATACACCCAATCGGTTTCTGCTTTTGCTACAATC
>JAMRYA010000212.1:0-39951 GCA_024447215.1 Panagrolaimus sp. LJ2400
CGACGATTTGCATCTTTATTGCACTTGTCACGAAAGACTTTTGCTGCTTTCTTGCCATTAACAGCAAAAAATGGAGAATGTAAATTCCATCTTTTGGTAGTTACTCTGTTTTTGTTAATATTTTTTAACTTCAGAAATTTATAAATTTTTTTAACGCTTTGTGCTTCCACCAAGAATAAACAATCAGCGAACATTTTACTGAAAAATTCTTCTTTGATTTTGGCTAGTCCAATTTTTCTTTCAATATAGGAATTCTTATCGTATTCTTCATAGGGTTCCAATGCTGTGTTAATTTGCATGACATTTTTTGAAACAAGTTGTGCCACTGTTTTTGCATCGATTAAATTAAAAGTATCAGTGATAATGGAGCTTAAGCGTATGGATTTTCCTTGAAATATTACATTTTTATTTTTCACGAATTCTTGAGAAGCCGTTGTCAATTGATCAAAGTGAAAAATATCATCTTCTTCTTGAAATGTGTAGTTGGTTTTTATATTTTCATAAATTGATGGGTTTTCCGCTGTAACTAAAATAAACTTTTTGTTGAATTCTTTAAGATGATAGGCAAATAAAATAAATAGTGACATTGTCATAGAAGCGTTATCGTCAATTACAACAATCAAGTTATAGCAATTTTCTAATTTTAACGCATTAACTATATAATTCGTTTTGTTTTCCATTTGCATTAATACTGTAGCTGGTGCCATAATAAAACTTTTCTGTTTATTAAAATAATCATATGAAGCCATACCAATTTCGAGTTTGATTGCTGTCAGAATCGGTTCACCTGTAGACAATAGTAAAAGCTGATTTAAATGGAACTTCTTTTTTTCTGATTCTTCATTCCCTGGATTAAGAAAACATTTCCAATTAGCTGGTGTTGTTTTAAAAGAGAGATTATAAGATTTTAGCATTTCGACATAAAAATTCTCTTCAGCCATTTGTATTAAAATATCTTTTTTTATTTCATCATAATAATTAGCAATTTCAATTTTATCAAAGGGAATTTCTTTTGCTGCTTTAAACCAATATTCAACTTTTTCTAACAATGAATGGGTAACCCATTTGTCGTTTAATAAATTAAACTCTTCTCCAATTTCTTTTTTTATAACATTCATCAACTCATTGTGGTGTGGCATTATTTGGATAAAAAATTTTTCAAAAAAGTCTTTAATTTCTGCTGTAACATCAACGTTGTTGATTAATTTTTCCGGCTGAAAATAATTGTTGCTTATTTTATCGCCATGTTGTTGATTAGTACTGCTTTCTAAATTATATTCCCCCCTTTTAGATCCCGCTGCTTTATCAGTGCTGTTTTTATTTTGCACCAATTTAAGCTTTGTGTTTTTCAGTTCCATTACTGTATAAGATTTAAGGAAATGTTCTCTAAATTCCATTATGTCTGCAGTTAACTGATCATTTTTAACAAAATCGCCAGTAAACTTTACACCTGCTGAACCACTGTTTTTAAAAATCTTTCTCATGTTCTTGGAAATGTTCATTGAAGTACTTCTAAGTGCGATTTCACTTGTTATTAGTTTTTGACAAAAGATAGCATCGCTGAACTTTTCTGCTAATTCTTGTATTCCATTAGTTTGTGTTTCTGTTGACAAAGTCTCATCTCTTTCAACCATAAGATTTTTGAAAGAATCATCAGCAGAAAAATATCTGTCACGAAGAAATAAATTCATAAGTCTTTCTCCACAGTGGCTCAAAAATATTTCTCGAAAATTTTTACATTCTTCGGAAATTAAATTGTTAGCCAAGAATGCTTCAGAAAAAACGAAGTTTATTTATTTTATTTATTTAATCACTTCTTTGGGAAGTGCAGAGAAAAGTGCAAATATAACAATAAAATAAAGCATATGTACAATAGAAAAAATACAATAAAAGTACAGTAAATAGTACAATAAAAAATAAAAACAAAAATAAGGGTGTTTTTGTTTTAGATTTTTTGAATTTTCGAAAAGAGAAATTAAAATAAAGAATTTATAAAGTAATTTATGGTAATTTTATAGAATGGTAGGTTGTTTTCACTGGGTGGAAAAATGAAAGTGGCCAAGGACTAGTATGAGCAAAAAGGCAATGAGGACTCATATGTCGTAGCTTGGTTTAAATCCACCTCACCACAGTGTTGCCCGAAGATAAATATATATTACCGTAAAAAATTTTTGATAATATATTTTAAAATTTTCTTTTCAAAAATAGATGCCGAAAAAAGGAAGAGAGAGGGGGATACATAAAAATACAATAAAAACAATCAAAAAACAAATTACGTTATTTTTAATATGGATGAGAAGTCAATTGTTTTGAGATAAGTTAATAGTGTTGTTTTCGATGAATATTCAAAAAGTTTGATTTGAAAGTGATTTAAGATTGAAGCAACTCTTGATGAAAAATGGTAGTTGAAATATTTGGAGTTCATTGAAATATTTGTTTTTGAAACATAAACACCACCAAATCTGGTTTCCATAGCAATGTTATGATGAAAATCAAGATCTAGTTCTTCATTTTTATTTTTTACTAACATCTCCCATGCGATAAGAATCTGAGCAAATAATCGTCTTTTTTCCAAGGTTTCAATTTGGTACAGTAATCTTCTCTCTTGATAATCTAAAATCTGATCATAATTAGCATTAGGATTGTTTCTCAAAAAAACTCGTTTTGTAAATGTCTTTTGTAGTAATTCCAAATCATCAGCAACATTTTTCCTCGGAATATTGAAAAGTGGTGAACCATATTCATAATTTGGTCTGATGTAAACATTAAATATTTTGACGAGAATTTTTGGATCGTTTGTAATCACTTTTTTTAAAATTGAATGCATCTTTTTGTTTGTGGTTGAATATATGGTATCAATATGATGAGACATTGACAAATCATTATAAATGTAGATCCCAAGATCGCGAGTTACTTCTTTTGTAACAATATCAATATTGTTTATTGAAAAGTTTGCAGCTGGATTTGGTTTGCCAAATTGTACGTGAACAGTTTTTGATCCATTGATTGACAAAGATTTTGCAGTACACCAGTCATATAAACCGTTTAGAACATTTTGTAATAAATGTGAATTAAATTCATTAGGGAAATAAGAATACAGCAATTTAAGATCATCGGCAAATTTGAAGTGTTTTAAAAAATCGAATCCATTTAGAAATTCACTAATTTGAGCAAATACAATGATGAATAATATAGCAGAGAGAACGCATCCTTGGCCAACTCCAGAAGTGACTTCAGTGGATTCCGATTTGTACTTATTTATTTTAACCTGAAATTTTCTTTGAGTTAAAAATATAATTATTAAATTTAACAGTTTTCCGTTAATCTTAGCCTTTCTCAACCCATTAACAATTTCATTAAAAGTTAGCTTATCAAAAGCTTTTTCCATATCCAAATATATCACATCGATAGTTTTTCCTTTGGCTGCTTCTCTAACAATAAATTCTTGAAAAAGAATCATTGTCACACTTTTTTCCAAATAACTTTTTAATCTTCGATGTTGATTCTTGAATTATGACATTTTCTGTTATCAAAGCAGACCGATACATCTCAAGCCAAAAATTTCTAAAATCAATTGTAACTATGGGTAAATTTAGTTTCTTGCAGTTAATTATACATTCAGTCAAGGCTTCAGCCAATAAATCCAAATCTGTTGTTCTCGACAAGCTCGTTTGTAGTTCATTACTTATTTGTGAAATTTGATATCTTTTCCAGGGGCATGTGGAAATACCAAAAAGTGCATCGGGTGCATCGTCTTCAATAAACATTAAGGTTTCCTTGGCAGTTGCTGTTTCACTTTTTTTTAATTCCAAAGGCAATTTATAACTGGTGCATAAAAAGAAATCACCCACATTTTCGTTGGCTGCTTTCATTTTAATTTTTCGAAAAGAAATAAAATATTTTTTAATATTTGCAACAGCTTTGTCATAATTGCTCACAAAATCGGAATACCGTAATTCTGCATTTTCACTTTCGCTATTCTTAATTTGGCAATATCTGACATTGTAAAGTTTTTCACCAGTTTTTTTGTAATAAAATAAAGCGTCATCGAATTTTTCAGCATTTTTGACTTCAGTTCTCAAATAAAAATGTTCATAGTTTTCAACCTTCTTTTCACGACAAAGCAATAAAAGCAAAACTTTAATTTGGTAAATTGTACCAGAATATTGTTTTTTGATATCAATTTCTGAAAAAGAAAGAAGTTAAATGAATAAAAGTTTTTTTTTAAAAGTTACTTTTTGTATCAAATTCTTCCATTTGTCTATTAATGCAAATAGAATTTTTTCATCAAAAAATGTAATATGTTTGTTGTCTCCTGAAAATAAAAAATAAAACAACAAGGCAATAGAAAAAATATTTTTTGGCAAACATGCAAAAAAAATATTTCAAAAAGGTAGTATCTTTAAACTAAAAATAAACATTAGATGACTGACCGTAGAGGGTTCCAACTCAATCCGGAGTTGAGACCCCATATTTTGCCCAAATTTTGCCCTTAGTTATCATAGTAAGGGATAACTAGGGGCAAAATAGTAGCTGCGGAATTCCACTCCCTGGGATTTAATAGCTAAATGAATATAGCTAATAAATAGCAGACGATATCTATTTTTGCTATAAATGATCTAATAATATGCATTTCGGATACTTTCTAACCACTTTAAATGCATAATCAACTAATAAAATACGATTTTCTTTCTATTAGATTGCTTAAAAATTATGAAAAACAAAATTGTATAGCAAACATAGCTATTTTTTGCTATTTACCAGCTATATTCGTTTAGCTATTAAATTCCAGGGAGTGGAATTCCGCAGCTAATATTTTGCCCCTAGTTATCCCTTACTATGACGAGTATTTGGGCAAAATATGGGGTCTCAACTCCGGATTGAGTTGGAACCCTCTACGGTTAGGCAAAAAAGTTGAAGTTCTGGTGCCACTAACAAAACGTTTGTTTTGCTTAAAGAAAAGAAGATCTCCAGCATAATGTTATTACATTATACCAATAAAGAAAGGAATGATATTAAAAAGTTTTTTTAAGATATTGACAAACAATGGCCAATAAAAGGTAAAAACTAGCACTTTTCAATGAGTAGGTTTTTTGCAACTTAAATAATATTTTAAATAAAAGAAAAAAGTTTTCTAAGAAAACGAAAAAAAATTCCTTTGCTCAGTTGAGTTGATTTTTTTATCAGTAAATAGCTTTACTCTTTGTCTGTTGGGATTATGCTCATTAAATGAAGGAAAGCAATTTTTTGTTTGCTTTGTCAAAGAAACGTTGGAGAAAATGAAAGGTGTTGAACAATACATGTCACTACATGGTGGTATATACACGTGAAAATCAACACTTTGTTAGTCATATTTCTTTTCTATGAACTGTTACAAAATAAATTCTTCAGTTAAGTTTAACGTAAAAATCTAAAATTTTTTCTTTTTTTTTAACTTGCATTTTGTGATAAAAAATCGAAAATTAACCAAAGGCTTGTCTTAATTTTTTTTCTTTGTGTTTTGTGGCCGAAAAAGTTCACAAACACTTTAAAAAAATAAACATTTAAGTGAAAAAAGAGATTATAATACAACTTTTTCACGTTGTTAACTTTTACCATTCCAACGTAGTTTGTTAAATAAATTTACGGGACCAAAACTAAGACAAATAATATTAATACTATCATAGTGTTGTGCCTTTCACAAGACATATAAACGTTTAATAAAATTTACATATCAATTAAATTTGATAATTCAATCCAATAAACGCCACAGTTTTAATATTAAAAGGTCAAATAGAAACATGCATTTCTTGTAAAATATAAAATTACGAGGAACAAAATAGTAAATTAATTGTTATATTATTTTAAATAAATTAAGTTTTTGATACCGTAACTGGAAACTGACATAGAAATTTTAATGAGATTTTTAATTCTCTAAGGTGTTCTTTGTTGAAATAAAAGTAGAGACATGAAAAAAGTCTATTGGGGTTTATTAGAGAGAACAACGTTTTTATTTGTCATTAAAAGTTGTAAAAAAGATGGTTTTTATGAATTTTATATTTTTACAAAAATAATTTTTTGTGTTAATGAGCAGCTACCGTATATGACATTTAAGAAGGTCTATTGAGATTTATAAAAAACCAACGCCTTTATTGCTCATTGGAAAATATAAAAGACAACAACTTTTAATAATTTTTATTTGTGTAAAAACTTCATTTGCTTATTAGCATCCTCAAGTAGCAGTCGTAGTTGTAGTCGTAGCTAAAGATGCACTTATTCATTGATGAAAAAACATTTCCTTATATTTATTACACTGAAATGGTATTTGCTGTGATTTTATTCATCTCAAATATTCTAATCTCAATTTTTCTTTGCAACGAATTTCGAAAACCAAAATCTGTTTTTCAATCATCATATTTTTATATTTTAAATTCTTTTTATTGCTTGAGAATTCCATATACTGTAGTATGGGTTTATGGTCGAACAACTTATTATCGGCTAGATGATCCAATGCTTCCAGTTGTTTTGTTGCTACAATGGTATACGCAATCGCTGCAAGGAATGTGGGAAGCTGTATTGGGGTTAAGCAGAATGACAGCACTAGCTTTTCCGGGATTACATAAGAAGGTGAGTTTTTTTAACTGGTTAAAGAATGTTCTTAGTAGCTTAGACACAAAATGTAAACTTTTCACACTATTTCAAAAAAATGCAAACTCAGAGTACTTTTTGTTTTACAATTCTCGTTATTCTCAAATAAACAGAAATCGTAATTCATTGTCTTTAAACTCTTCCTTACTCTTAAACTGACATTTTTTGCTTTTTAAATGGATTACTATCAAAATGATAACAATCGTAATTTTTTGTTTTTAAATTTCTTGTTACTCTAAAAATGACAGTAATTATAATTTTCCGTTTAGACAATTTTCGTTACTCTCGAAATAAAAGTAATAAATTTTTTTACTGTCAAAATAACGCTCTTATGTATTGTAACAGCAACCAAAATATTTAATCACAAAAGCTTAAAACTATGATTTTGTGTACGACCCTGATTAAAATTTTATGATAGAAAGAATAAAGGATGGGAAACCACAAATGAGGTTATCATTAAAAATTCTGCAAAATTTGCAAAAATTTAAGAAAATTTTGACTTTTTTAATCAAAAAAAAGTTTATTTTTATTTTTGTTGCAATGTATGCAAAGATACTGTAATTGTTAGAAACGATGTTATGTTTTCAACAAAGATTATCTTTTACAATTTCAGTTTTGGGATGGAAAACGTTACTGGTACTTCCTTGCCATCATTTATCTCTTTCCATTCATTGCTCATGGCGATACCTTCTTCAAATTTGAATGCAAATTTCTTTCATCTGGTGCACCAGGCTGTCTCGACTACCGCCGTGATACTGTCCGTCGAAATGCATTCATCACAATTTCACTAAATGTTCTCTGCTTGGTGTTTGTTGCAATTGGACTCATGTTTGCTCATAAAGGTGTCAATAAATCAAAACAAGTACAAATGGAAAAACGAATCCTTCTTCAAACTGTCATTTCTGCAGCATCATTGGCATTGCTATATGGTGAAAATTTGATTGGTCTATTTTCTGAAACAAAAGATTATTTAATTACTTCATGGCTTTTTTCAATGATACAATTTTATCCTCCAATGTATATTATTTTCCTTGTAACTCCTACAGTCAAAAGGGAATTCATTGCTTTTTATCTTTCATTCCTGCTAAAAACACCTCCACATCCAACACCAAAAGTTTCCCCTGCTGTTTCTATGATTAGTCCTCGTATTATTGTAAGAATTTAATCTTAGGGAATTTGAATAAACTTTCTATTTAGCATTCTGATTAATAAATGATGACATTATATAAAATAATAAAATACGGTAGACACAATTATTGTACAAAAATGACATATCTAAAGTTCGTCTTTTGGGATTTGAATAAAATTTACACTAACACAGACAGTAAAAATGTTTAGGTTGGACTCAAAATAAATGTTTTTTTGATTAATGAATGTTGGAATAGCATTGTTTCCATAATTTTCTATGTACGTTTGTCACTTTCGTTTCATTTCGTCTTTATTTAGGATTTTTCTTTTAGTTATTTTCTTTAATAATCAAATATTCAAAAAAAAGAAGAAAAATATGTTTTAAAAAAATGAAAAAAAATCAACAGCATTAAAAAACATTATATCAGTTTCGAGATCTATCATTTAAGAGCATCAACATAATTGAGATTATAATCTCATCAAATATTAGTAATGAGAACATGATAGTTGTGATACCAAATAAATAATTCGAATTTATACATATCAGTAGCAAAAATGTTTCTGTTTTTTTACATTGTTCTTGTAACTTCTACAGATATAAGAGAATAAATTGCTTTCTATTTTTCATGGCTGTTAAAACCACCTCCTCATCCAACAGTGTTTATGATTAGACTACGAGTCTTGTGATTTTCGTAAAAATGAATTCCTGTGGGATTGTAAATAAACATTGCCTTTAGCATCAAAAACTAAAAAAATGATGACATCTTGTTAAAATAACACAAGAAATGCTGAACACAAAAGTGATACTAAACTGCAGCATTTTATTATTTCTCGATGCAAAAAAAAGGTTAATTCAAATTCAGCGTTTTTACCTTTTGATAAAAAAAGAATTTATAAAAAAATAAAAACAACAATTTTTATTTTGACAATTTACACTAAATCATCCCTTGTTTTTTCATTTTTATATGAATTAAAAAGTGTTCTACATTACGGAGCAACTACTCTTATCTTTTTGATGTAAATAATATGAATAATATGCTGCACCAATTGCAACCACTTCATCTGGATTTTGTTCACAAATATGTTCAGAATCGGGAAATATTTCTTTTAATAGTTTCTTAATCATTGGCATTCGACATCCTCCGCCGACTTGAAGAACTTGTTTTATCTGATGAGGTTTAAAATCGATCTTTTCTAAAGCAGCTATAATATTTTTACGAATTTGTTGAAGTAAAGCAGCTGACATTGCTTCAAATTCATTTCGTGTTACTGTTATAAAAATATTTCCATCAATTGACGAATCGATTTCTTCGGCATCAAGACTAAATAATATAGCATTATTGCAGCTGTGATAAAACTGCAAACAACTTACAAATCATCTTCAATTGTTGATAAATTCTCTTTGATGCTTTGACATTTTAACAATAATTTGTATTTTTTGCTTTCTGTAATCCTAACATTGTGTTCATTTTTTAATATTTCCTCAAAATGTTTGATCAACAAATTATCAAAATCTCTTCCGCCAATATTTGGATCACCATTTCTGCTAATAAATTTTAGTGTATTTTTATTTACCTCGAAAATACAAACATCCATTGTTCCACCTCCAAGATCAAATAATAAAAATGTTGAATTATTTAGAAGTGTTCGATTTACAAAGTATGCAAATGCTGCAGCTACCGGCTCTGGCAGTAAATGAACTGATTTCCATCCAGCAAGTAATGCTGCATCATATGTTGTTTGTTTTTGTGATTTATTAAAAGCTGCTGGAACTGTGATAACAGCTTCTGTTAACTGTTTGCCTTGAAATTCTTCAACTTTATTTTTTATATGTTTCAGTAAAACAGCTGATATTTCTTCAGGACGTTTTAATGTAATACCATTTGAGATCTGAAGTTTAATTAATACTTCTTCACCTGGTATCCATTTTGTTCGACGTTGTCGCTTTGGATCAATAAGATGAAAAGTTTCCATTTCAAATGACCAACTTTTATCAATGTTTACTTCACCATAATTTTTTCCAATGATTCTTTTTGCATCAAAAACTGTAGATTTTGCATGATGCTGCAATCTATTAATTACAAGTTGTCCGCATTTTGCTTTTTCTTCATCAAATGCCACATATGATGGTAGCTGTCTTTGGCCTTCATTATCCAATGCTACCGTTTCAATTCCACTTTTACGATTAACTGCGGCACAACATCTTGAAGTCCCCAAATCAATTCCAATAGCATTTATTTTGCTATTATTTACAATACGGGGTAATCTATAAATCAACTTTGATGATTCTTCAATGTTAAATAGTTCTATTGCATGATGGCTCATGATTATTTTTTCCCATACATTTGAACCATCATTTGGTATTTCCATGTATTTTATTGAATATGTTTTATCTGTTTTTATTTGAAGTACGAATAAAACTTTTTCTAGTTGGGGAAGGAGACATGCCACTTGTTCGCCTGCACCAGTAACAATCTAAAACGCTTTTTATAAAACACTCATCACAATAATTATTTCTTTTACTGTCAAGAAGTTGTCAACATTTAGTAAACTGTATTCCACTTTTTTGGTTAATGGCAAAAGTTCACCATATTCTGCTCGCATTATTTCAATATCATTCACCCTAACAACTACTGATGTGCCATAGTTACTTTGTACATCAAAGAACATAACTTCATGGTCACTTCCCATCATTCTTGCCTTGTAAAGGGCTCCTTGACTCCATTGTCCCCAATTATAACAGCAGTATGTAAAATGCGGAAATGTTTCTGTAAAATACTGCTGTAGCTCCAAATTATGATTGTACAAAAAAATATCTGGATGTTTGCCAAAGCTTGGAACAACATGTGTTGCGAATGTACTTGCATCAAAAATTATGTCAGCGATAAAATTTACAATTTGATTTTCTGTTGTCCATATATAAATTTTTTTGCCGATTGTATGTATTAATGTAAAATTATTCGGGTATGATAAATGTGGTGATTGTGAAATCATTGAATATATTAGTGTTGCATCAAAATCAATTATTTGAACTTTTTGGAAACCGTGTAAAAAACCAGCGTTGGAAACATGTTGGCGAAATCTTATTGGGTAATTTTTTGGTGAAAGATAGACACATGCACAACCTAGTTCTCCTTTTAATTTTGTTTTGATTTCTTTAAACATTTTGTCAATTTTACAGAAATTTGATTTCATTGTAGCTAATAATGAATAAAAAATATAACTACTGGAAAAAAATTCGACACTTACCAATTGACGTTTTTCCACTAGGAACTTGAAACAAAATTTGAGCTATGCTTTCACAAAAGTAAGTTTTATTACGAGTATCATAAGCAGAGAAAAATCCTTCAAATGGATCAATACCAACATGATAAACCATTTTTAAGTAAAATAAATTTTATTACACAAAGACAACAAAAGATTATAATGACGAACTGATTCAAAGTTTAATTTATTGAATGCATACTTTTGATAAGAAAAGGACATTAAAAATTTAGAGAAAAAAAAAGTAGGAAAAAGTATTAGTTTGGGACGCAGAGATTCAATCTAAATTTTTATGTCATGCTTCCATAAAATTTAATTTTATGTCCGTTTTAACTACGTTTTTTGTATTGATTTTTTTATTTCAATTTTAACCTTTAAAAAGTAAAAGTTGTTTTTATTTGAATCCATGAACTTACAAAACTGATAGTTATTACAGCCAAAAATCGTAAATTAGCATTATTGATAAGAAAAAAAGTTATTTGTAACAGTGTCTATTTGTAAATTTTATTTATCACAACACCAGAAAAAAACAAATAAAATCAAATTTCAATAAAACAACAATCAATTTTAATTAATTTGCATGCTTCATGAAGTTGTTCTTCTACACGTTTTCGTTCAGCAACAGAAAAATCACAAACAAGAGAAATTCCAATTTTCGTTGGCTTTTTACCAATTTCATCTTTGATTGCTTTGAGATGTTGTCGAAGTAGCATTGCCATAAGGAAGGCAGGAGAAGCAGCTTTCTTTTCACCCTCAAAATTATCAAATTCAATTAAAACAGGATTTTCTTCATTTTCGGTAAAAGTAAATTCCCATTTTTTATATGGAATAATTTTATTAGCTGGCATTGACATAATTTTGATTAAATCTGGAAAGTATTGTTTTTAGTCATTGTTATTAGTTGTGTTAAAAAACGGCATACCGTATACAACAGTTTTCATATCAGTTTCCATAAATGATACAGTGTCAGAACCATATTTGGGTTTTTCTTTGTTAAAATTAATAAAAAGATCAATACCATAAAGGCCTAAAAATATCACCTTCATAAGTAAAAAAACACTCTGTGTTGAGGATATATAAAAATGCTTTATAGATCATGAATTTCTATGTTTTTTGCAAGTTATAGCTCCCAGAAACAAAAACAGAGCCCGAAATATTTACAGTTTAAACAATCATCTTTCGTCTAAAAAAGCTAAAAACATACCATTCCATTGATCCAAAAATTTATAATTCTTTTGATCTTTTGCAACACAAATAACTGATGAAGAATCAAAAAAGCCAATAACAGGAATCTTTTCTTTCATTTGGATATCAAGAATTTGTGGCATATGTTTTATTCCAGCTACCGAGATAGATGTAACTTCAACAGTTGGAAAAAATTCAGCATCAATTTTCAGCTTAACAAGATATCGATGACATTTATTGTCGAGTTGAGAAACTTGATATGGTTTTGGTTCAGTACAATCACAGGCAACGAGCTACAAAAAAATGAATAATTAAATTTGGGGGTAACAATAACAGCAATAAGAGAAGGACAGCTTTTGTAACTGCCCCACTAATTTCCGCTTATGTGAAAATTTAGAGTCACAAAAAACAACTTACAGTAATCCCTTGAAATGGTTTTGAAACGATTGCAGTTCGTTCAGCAGGTAAATCATCATCACAGCTTATTGTAAAAATTTCAAAGCTTGTATTTCCAATAAATCCATAAAGAAAATATGGTGTAACAACTGTTGGAAGAGTATAGTACTGTGTATTCCTTTTATTCTTCATCCAATTAACCATCTCTACAATACATTTTGTTTCTGTTTTCTTAATTTTATCAGCATCAACAACAACAAGATCCTTCATTTTCATAATTTTCTTTAATCTTTTGAATGACAAATTTGGAAATGTTGTATATCCAATAACCTTCACCGGCTTACATGAGCCTATAATTTTTGACTTCAGCATTTCAAGTGATTCATTTCCATCATCATCAATAACTCTTACAGTTCTTTGTTTATATCCAGTTTTAGTATATTCCATTTCAGTAATACGATAGCTTTGATCATATAATAATACCATTAAAATCACCTCACCAATCTTTGTAGTAATATTCCCAGCAATTAAAGCAGAAGATACCAAAATTTGTTTATAAGAAATAAATTGGTGTTGGATATTAAGAGAAATCAGCTTTTGCTTAACAGTTTCACAAAATTCCAAATTACTTGATTCATCATGATTCTTCAAAGAAAAAATATTAACGATAAAATGTTTGATTGATGGATTTGCAGGAAATAAATCTAAAGCTTTAAGCAATTCTTTTCCAGGACCAAATTCAATTTGTCCAAATACTTCATGAGTTTCTGCATCAATTGTGCTTAAGAATACACTGTCTTTGCTTGATTGAATATAGCCATAAAAATTTTGAGCCATCATAAGAATTAATAAATAAATCACTAAAAATGAGAATTAATAAATTATGGAGAAAAAAAAGTTGTTTACGAAAAAAACTTATGCGCAGTATAATGCAAATGAGAGAGAAACACCAAAAAAGCAATCAATAAATTGGCATAAAAAAAGGGGAAAGAAAAGTGCAAAAAAATATGATAGTTTTCTTTCTTCATTGGAGATTACTCATGGAATATCAATGAATGATATCCATATTCATGAGGTTACAGAGAAATGGCTTCACAACTTCTAAAACTAAAACAGTTAATAATAAAGTTAAAAAAGTTTTTATTTATTGCCACAACATCCACATTTCCATGGGCATTATTTTTCGATATCTTTCATTTAAAACTTTAAACAACATGTTTTCATTTAAGAACAACAACTTTTTCTTGTGATAATTTAAAATAGTTTAAAATATTCAAATAAGATAAATCTTTATTTTAAAAATTTTAAAAATTATTGCTGAAAAAGTTTATTTGATTCGATTGCTATTTACTTTAAAATCTGTAGTTTGAAAGTAAAAAAAAATAAGTTTAATCAGGTACGTTGAAAGTAATTTTTCACTGTAAACTCCGAAAATGCACTTGTAACAGCAACTTTTAAATTAAAATATGACTTTTCGAATGCTATCAGTTTAGATGGTTTCGAATATAATAAGAAAAGAAGAAAAGAATAAAGCGGAAACTGAAAAAATCTTTTTATTGCCACAAAAACCACAGGAAAACGGGCATTATTGTTATGTAGTTTTTAACGAAAATTTTGGGCAAATTGTTTTACAACCGTAATTTAAGGATTTGCAAAAATTTCTCGAATTATTTTAATTTTCTTCATATGCAACCTTTAGATAGACGCCAAATCGGAAATATGAGTCAGATTGAGCTAAAACCTTCAGAATAGTGTTTTTTCACCTAGTTCTATCGAACGGATAAAAAAATCTTCAAAAAAAATTTTCATGTACCGCTGGGTTTTCAAAAATTGAAAAAATGTCGTATAGTGTCTCTTAATTGCCTGAAGCAAATATAGTCGAAAGTTTAAATTTAAATAAATGAAACTAAAAAATATATTCATAAAATTTTTATTGCTGCAACAAAAATAAATTCATGACCATGATTTTAAACAACTTTTTAGAAGCTTTGTATCAAATGTTTTTCAACCATAACTTTAAGATTAGTGTTTTAAAAAGTTTTTCAAAATATTCAAATAAAATTAGGCAAAAAATAGTGCATTTTCCCTATGCCTAGATTTTATTCAGTTGAAGTTGCATACTTTATTAATTGTAGTTTGAACATAAAAAAACTTACATTTGAAATACTGCTAACCATTTTTTAGGCTTTAAAGCTCATTGTTTTTTTTGTGAAAACATTTGTGTTCTTTTTGAATATTTAATAAAAGTTTTAAACTCATGAATCACTGTAGAACTTTTGTATTAGTCTCGCATTTGTCGGTGAGCAGTGATGAGATAAAATCGATTTTTAAAAAAGAAATTCATCTTTACAGCAAACATTGTTTTATGGATCGTTTTTAATAATTTATAAAAAACGCAAGTAACAACTTGTAATTATTTTCTTTTTAAATTTTTAAAATCTTGTTTAAAATTTTTCTTTGGATAAAAATATAAAAGTAGCATATTGAATTTGAATGAAATCGACTGTAAAATATGTAGTTTTAATTGCTTAAACTCCCCCTTTTATGTGTCAGTGTTAAGAAAAAATGTTTAAATTGATTTTTTTTGGTATTTGAATATTTCATTTTACACAGAAACAAATTATTACTAACTGTGTTTGATTAAGAAAACGCCTTGTTAAATCTATTAGATGGAAAATACTGACTAATGCTCGATGATGCATTACCCATTTAAAATTAAAAAACTAATCCTCTTTAAAAAAGTTTGAGTACGACATTATCTTATAATATAACCATCATTAACACAAAACTAATTTTAGGATCAGTGTATTGAAAAGTTTTCAAAATATTAAAATAAAATTAGACTAAATAATATTGTGTTTTTTTCAATGACCGGTTTTTTTCGATTGGTGTTGCATACTTTATTTCTTGTAGTTTGAACATAAAAGAAAAA
Organism: Panagrolaimus sp. LJ2400; assembly: GCA_024447215.1. Classification (NCBI taxonomy): domain Eukaryota; kingdom Metazoa; phylum Nematoda; class Chromadorea; order Rhabditida; family Panagrolaimidae; genus Panagrolaimus; species Panagrolaimus sp. LJ2400. The sequence continues at coordinate 15,533 of JAMRYA010000212.1, forward strand.
TTTACATTTGAAATGCTGTGGACGACTTTTTTTTGTGTTTTAAAATTCAATTTTTTTCAGTGGTGAGAAACCGCTACTCCTTTGCTACAAAAATCATAGTTTAAACACAGAAAATTCTTCAATGTTTGCTGCCATTAAAACAGTTTTGCGCATTTCTTTCCGTTTGTTATTTCTTTGAATCTTTGATAAAACTTTTAAACAAATAAATCGAAAAAAATTAAAAACTTTAACACGTTTTTTGAATTCATTACTGACTAAGGATCAATTAAAATGGTAAAAAGACTTAATCAACCAATATTTTAATAAGAATTCACAATTATTTTATAACACACTTTTGATATAATTTTCTTCTTATTTAAACAAACAAAATCATAAAAAAGCTACAAATCTATCAGATTTTAAACAATTTAATTTATAAGTGTAGTAGGGCTGATTCATAATTTGCGTTGACTTTCAGAAGCTTTATAGTAATTAAATGTCACTGTGTTTTCTATTTTTTCTTTCACAAGCTGCAATTTGCAAACATAATTTTGTCGGCAAAAAAACTTTGATCAACCTTTAAATATGTACTGGTTGAAAGCAAGTACTTATCTTTTTTAATGTTGGTGTTATTGCTTATTTATATTTTCAACATTGTACTTAAATGTTTAATTTAATTTTATTTGTGTAACTAGTATTTTAAAAGTAGAAGAAATTGTCGTAGGCAACGGATTGCTATGAAAGTTATGGAGAATAAAAATGGTGTAACTTTGTGCTTTATTTGAAATATAAATATTGAGCTACAAAAGTTTCATATTTATTCTTTGTTTTTGCTCACTTGATTACAGTAGCACTGCGTAAAAATGGACAATTATGCTACTGAAAACATAAAACTTTTAACCCCTTTGATTTATATTCTCCCAGCATATGCACTTTATTTGATGATAATCTATTTAATATTTTTAAGTGAAGCAAAAATTAAATTTACTAGGTCATTTTATACTCTTCTTGGAATTTCAGCAGGAATGTTTTTGACATGTTCGTTGATCTATTTTTTTGCAATTCGAATGCCCAATACCCCACTTTTTATACCATTTGTAAAAGCATAGGGTACCCGAAATTTTTTAATTACATTTTTACAAGTTGCTGTTTGGTATGCCTACCATACACCTACCCTCTTTCATCTTGTTATCAGTTTTAATCGATTCACAGTATTTGCGCTAAAAAATGATTATGAAGAATTTTGGGAAAAGAAATTAAAATTTTTTGTTGGATTTTGTACCATTTTTCCATTGTGTATTATTTGGCAAATACCTTTTACTGATATTTATATGCAACTACAAGATGAATCAAATCCTGATTGGTTAAGATATTTAACAGAAGGTGCACCACAAAATTTATCATGGATGAATAATCCTAGAAATTCTGCGATCATTATGATAATCTCTTCTTCTACGTCATTTTTCTTTAATACTTTTGTCATTATTAAACTTATTAAAAAACGAAAATCAACAAATAATGCCACCACTAATAATAAGATGACAAATGATATTAAGCTATCAATTTATACGGCACTTGTATTTGCTTCTGATGTCATATTTTGTGTTGAACAGGTAAAGTTAATTGTATATGTTACAGCCGAATTTGTGGACGGCTAGCAAATTTGTAGATTTTTTTAACAGGCAAGAGGAAACTTAAAAAGTGATAAACTGATAAAACAATCATTGTAGATGATAAAAATACAAAGATGATCTATGGTTCAATAATTTATCAATTGACTATAACCCCTCAAAAAGTTCAAGATTTTTAACTACAACTTTTCCATCTTTTATTTCTCATTCCGATAAATTATTGAGACATAGCTGATTTTTGTATTCGCAAACGAATTATCGAATTTTGAACATGCAAGTTTATTATAGAGAGATAATAACCTAAATACTTCATTTACCTTTTTTTGTTATATAAATTATACAAATTTACATTGGATATAAAAAAGGCTTACAAATGCATTTTTTTGAGTTCTTTTCGTTTTTCATTACTCTCTTTTTTTTATTTGTATTGTCGCTAATTTTTAATGCAGAATATGCAAATTTTCAATGAATTAAGAAAATGTTTTATATGAAAAGCAACCCTATAGTATACTGACAACAAGTGTGCTAAACAGAAACAAATTACTAGGCAAATCAAATGTGCTAATTTTGTTGTAACACTCTATACTTTTATCACATGTATAATGAAAGTAAAATATAAAGGGCATTTATTGGGAGATATGTCTTTAAAGAAAATTGTTACCTTGAGTTATTGCTTTGACATTTAAATTTGAAAGAGCAAGAAAGAGACACGAATATTGCGTCAAATTTTTATTCAATTAAAACAAACTTGGAAATTTTTTATATAAATAACTATTTCGATCTCCATTTTTCCTTAAATTTTTTTAAACTATTTTAATATTTCAAAAAGCAAAATTACTTAAAATTAAAGCGCATTTTTTTGTTTCCTTTCAATTTAAATTTAATCACAATCATTTTTTCAGTACGCCTTCCTTACAGTATTAGATAATAATTTTATTTTGCTTATGTTTGATGTCCAATATTTCCTTTACGATATTACTACAGTAGCACCAGCATATTTTATTTTGTTCACAAATAAAAAATTGAAAAAAGAAATTATCAATTTGTTATTGTTTAAAAAACCTTCAAATATCACAGCCATTGGTGGATCATCAAATATTTCACAGCGGCATTATTTTCATCTTCCATCAACTGTTAGTGCCTTGAGGAAGCCTGAATGAAAAAAAGGCTCCCAACGAAGTTGCCGGTTTTGGTTTGCTTATGAAATATTTTGTAGTGAAGATAGACAAAACCTGGACACTCATCGATGATCAGAAAATCAGAGGGGGATATTTTTGGCATTTAATTTTTTCATTTTTGCTAATTTTTTGTGGAGGGATAGTAATCAAAACATTTGGCCCACCGAATCTGACTTGATATTTTTCCACTCTGATTTGTCATCAATTTTTACCGAATAATATACAAATTTACAGCGGATGAAAAAATATATGTCAAATAATTCTCATCCACCGCTGAGTTTAACAGCGCCATTAGTTTTTGTTTAACTGTATAAGAAGCCAAACAAATCAAAAACGGCAGTTCCGTTGGCCCCCGCAGTATCAAATGTAGTGATTTTTTGATTTTAATATAATGTAGATGTGGTGTTCTGATGTTAATAAAAAGCTTTTAAAAATTTAAGTTACCATTCATTTAATTACATTTAAACATAGTTCTTTTAAAGCAGTGACAACTGATAGAGGCTTACAAACACAATAATTAAAAAGAAAGTGATTCATCAAATTCATGACGTTCAAGAAATCCATTTTTATTTGCATCCATGTCATTAAACCATTTACCAGATCTATCTAAAGCAATTGAATGATATCCTCTAGAGAGCAAATGTTGTTTAGCTTCATTCATGCTAATAACTTCATCCATATTGCTATCAATTGTTTCAAAAAGGTCTAAAGCAGCATCAGATGGGATTGATCGCATTTTTTCTTTTTCTTCAACAATTTCAGGTTCTATAAAAAAATATTATTAGTTTTTTTAACAAGATTTTCTAATTTACTACATCCACCATCACAATTGCAGCAAAAACTAAAAAAAGTATGGTTATAAAATATAGAAATTAAATAGATCTATTAACATACATGTTACATTTGCCTTTGCCTCCACACCAATCCCCAATAATAGTTGTGCGGGCAAAGCAACATTCACAGCTGACCTAAACCATTAATATACCTTATGGCAACTGCAAATAATGAAAACTTACTAGAGGAATCAATGCTAACAGAATCATGATAACTGTAATAATATGCATGATAACAAATTTGCAATTGCTTAAATAAATTGTTTCCTGAAAAAAAGTCTTGTTAACTCCCTATTTTATTCCACGATTAAAATAACATTTTTTCGCGACAAAAAACCAATATTTTTCTTAAACTAATGTTCTAAAAACTGTCCATGTCAAGTGAATAATACAAAAAAATTCAAAAAAATTGCTGTTTTTGAATTTCTTGAAACAATGAATAATCACAAAAAATATGATTTTTTAACAAAAAGAGGTCATTAAATTCTTGTTTTATTTTAATCATTTCCAATGACGCAACTTTTTTAAACATTTCATTTTAAATTTAATTGCCTTTCAACAAAGTTTAAAAAATAGCCTTTTAAAATTTTATTTTGTATTTGGTTAACTTGAATTAAGCATATAATATTAAAAGCAGGAATAAATGTAACAGTTATTGTTATCAGTGGTAATCAATGTCTAAGTGATTCATCAAATTCTAAACGTTCAACGATTCCATTTGTGTTTGTATCCATGTCATGAAACCATTTGCTATCATTTTCGAATTTATTTGAACTATATCCACTTGAAAGTAAATGCTGTTTAGCTTCTTCCATACTGACAACATTATCTATATTTTTATCTATTGATGCAAAAAGACTCAAAGGGATTGATCGTTTCATTCCTCGATAACTGCTTTCTTGGTGTATAAAAGAAATTATTTTAGGAGATTTTGAATTTATCACATCCGCCATCACAATTACAGCAAAAGCTAAAAAAAGGATAATAAAAAATTGTGATAATTTAACAGAAAGATTTATTTACATGTTACAAGGACCTTTCCCTCCACACCAATCCCCCCATGAAGCTCAATCTTTACGACAACATTCGCAGTTGATCTAAAAACCACAAATTTAAATAAAGGCATCTTTAAATAATAAAAACTTACTAGCGGAATCAGTGCTAAGAGAAACAAGAAAACTGTAACAATATGCATGATATCACAAAGATCAACCTTTTGAAAAAAAAAATCTTTTTAGCAGTTGAATATTATTTGGTGTGATTCATTTTTAAAGGCAGTCATTTTTGTTCGTTAAACTTTTTAAATTTTTTGGTTTTTAATAAATACTAATAAAAAAGCAAACACTTATATAAACTTTAAAAGTGTGCATTTTTATTTTCACAACAAAAAAACAAAAATGAAGTTAGTTGTTGTATTCCTTTTTTATATTTTTATTTGTGTTATGGCACAATACAGATACGGTGAAGGTGGATATGAAAGAGATTGGCAATATTACATAAGCAGAAGTAGTAGTAGCAGCTCAAGTAGTAGTTCAAGTAGTAGTGAAAGTGGTGAAGATGAAAAGTTTCATGGAATATACCTGGTAATTTTATTATAGAATTATAATGATTTTTCCGTACCCACGGAAATAGTGCAAAACAAACTAACAAAATCTTTAATGGCTAAAATCTGTTACAGTAAATCCATCAACTACTGATACTACTACTGCAACAACACAAGCTTCACCAACGGAATGCCAAGATTCTTGGTCATCAAGTGGTGACGGCACTACATGCTATTCTGTCTTTTTTGGAGCTATTGGTAGCAATGCTGAAAATATGTGTCAGGAAGAAGGTGACGGTGCTCAATTAGCTTCTATTCATAATTCGGCTGATAATGACTTCATTGCAGGTTTGTACATTTATAGTTGCTTCAAAACTTTATAATTTGTTTATTTGCTTTACAGGCCTTATACCTGCCATAACTGATCCAACTGCACCAAATCTTTGGATAGGCTTAACATCAACCACAGAAGATTTTTCTGCACCTTCGTGGATCGATGGAACGCCCGTTGATTTTACTAATTGGGGTCCAGGTCAACCAAATACTCCTGGGAGCTCTGAATTGTGCACATATATGTATGGTCGAAATTCCCCAAATTTTGGAAAATGGAATAATGCCCCATGTACGGAATTTAATCTTTATGTATGTAAAAGACCTATGAAAGCATGAATATTGTGTCGTGAATTTTTTATGTTTGCTTTTTTTTTATATTTTATATTTTAAGCTTAAAAAAATACATTTAATTTTTTTTGATATTGGTAATAACAACTCGTTATATTTTCTTTGCAGAAGAAAATTTAAAATTTATTATTAAAGTGAAAAAATTCTTTTTTTATTTGATTTATTACAAAAGTTGCTTCATTTTTTAATATGACGAAAAAGACAGAATGCGATCAATGCCTTATGATGATGCTTCAGCCATTTTTGTAACAACTGATAAAAATATGGATGAAGTTATAAGCATGAATGTAGCTAAACAATATTTGCTCTCAAGAGGTTACCATTCAATTGCTTTGGATAGATCTAGTAAATGGATTCAAATAAAAATGGAATCCTTGAACGACAAGAATTTGATGAATTTCTTTCTTTTTAATTATCGTGTTCGTATGCCTCTATCAGTTGTCACTGCTTTGAAAGTACTATGCTTTAATATAATTATATGATTGTGAACCAAATTTTTAAAAGCTTTTTATTAAAATCAGTAATACACTACAAGTACATCAAACGTAAAACAAAACATCACGACATCTCTTTAGCCAACGGAACTGCCGGTTTTGATTTGCTTTGCTTCTTCCAAAGTTAAATAAAAACTAATGGTGCTGTTAAACACAGCGTCGGATGTGAATTATTTGAGATATGTTTTTAATTCGCTATAAGTGCTATAAATTTGTATATTCTCCAGTAAACACTGTTGACAGTAACATAGATTTTAAAATTGAAAAATTTTTGTACTCTCACTTTTTTTAGCGGAGCTGATTTTTAAGAGAGTAACAAGAAAAAAGAAATTTTGCTACTCTCACAAAAAACAGCTCTAATAAAAAATTTGTATTTATTGAGGCTCACTACCATATAATAATTATGATGTTCGGGCAAACAAGAATTTGACTGAAAAAATTGTGACAAAAAATATTTCAATCGGCTATTCAATTTATTCATCTTCTTGTTTCCCATTTCTAAGAGATTCTGGCTTTTCTTTCCTAAATACATTGATGCATGTTAAAAATAATTTAAAAATGAATATTTACCAAAAAAGAGGCTTAATGTATTCAAAATCACATAAAAATTGAATCACTGGATCAGATATCATTCCTTAAGAAATTTTGTTAATATTTCTTTCCTTCTTTCGCTTACCAATAATGATTAAAACTAATGTGATACCGCCGAAAAGAGAAATCTTTATATAAAGTTTTCCTCGAACAAATCTTTGACATGGTGAATGTAAATCCATATCAAGGTCATCTAATGATATATAACAAAATACTGTTACTACAATCAATGAAACTTTTGTTAATACCCAGTTAATTATAACATAAATCAACCGATAAATAAATTGATTATTATTTGTATTAATATGTGTAACATTTCCTTCGTAACTTTCTGCATCATTTTCATTACCATTTTTTCTTAATTTTCGAATTATAAGAAGCATAGTCAATATCATTGTTGAATAAGTAAAAGAAAGCACAGGTGCTAAAACAAAAACAGTACCTTGAATAATGGTTTCAGTGATAAGATCTAATTCGTATTGCAGATAAAAAATCAAAAAACCAACAACACCCTTAAATAATAAAACAGTCGAATAATTAGCAGAAAACTATAAGACTCACGCCACAAATCGCACTGATTGACCAAATAATTACAAAAACCTTAAAATACATTTTCATTGATAAATCATAATCATCTCGTGAATCAGTACTGGATAAATAAACAGTTATCGCTATATATATATAGCATATTGCTTGAAGAATAAATGACCAAGCTCCAATGGTAAATAATATAACAATAAGAATTTTTCCAAGTTTTCCCATTTTCCATGCAATTAATACACAGTAATAAACTAATAAACCGGCAATTGAGCTCATTGAACGAGTGAAATTAAACAAATATGATTTTCGGCATCTAGAAAAAGAAGAGATAATCCGTGTTTTTATTGAATCTCGCAGTCTTACCGATTTTCTTTGTCACTTATAACAGCCAAACAAATATAAATAAATATTGCGTTAATAAGAAATGCAAAAATTGAAATTATCAATGGTATCAAACCAAGAGCATAATGTGAAAAAGATCGTAAGCGATGGAGATCCTAAAAATTTAGTTAAAAATGGTTTTTGAAACGCTGATATATGACTTTTAAATAATCACAGGCTTCATAATCATTGAGTATACGACAGTCAGCATATTTTTCATCTTTTGAAGGAATGTACTCTGTGCAATTACTCAATACAAAGAACTGAGGTTCAAAATTTGTTAGCAGTGAAGACATTAATTAAAGTTTTAACAAGCAACTTCTCTAACCACTTTTTTTACACTGTGAAAATACAACCGATTCTTTTAAAGATATTGTTATCAGTAAAAGAACATATAATCAATACTTTTATTTGATTTGTTTTTTTTTGTTTTAACTGTTATAAGAAACTTCAGTTTTTTTATATTCAAGACTTCCGGTAATTAAATAAGGTAACAAAAAAAAAATATCGGTTGCATTTTCACAGTGAAGAAAAAGTGGTTAAAGAAGCTGCTTGGTAATACTTTAATTTATGTCTTCACTGCTAACAAATTTTGAACCTCATTTCTTTCTATTGAATAATTGCACAGAGTACATCCCTTCAAAAGATGAAAAATATGCTGACTGTCGTTTACACAATGTGTATGAAGCCTGTGATAATTTAAAAGTCATAAATCAGAGTTTCAAATAACCATTTTTAAATTATTTTTAACATACATCAATGCATTTTGGAAAGAAAAGCCAGAATCTCTTAGAAATGGGAAACAAGAAGATGAATAAATTGAATCGCCGATTGAAATATTTTTCTGTCACAATTTTTTCAGTCAAATTCTTGTTTGCCCGAACATCATAATTATTATATGGTAGTGAACCGCAATAAATACAGATTTCTTAACAAAAAACTGATAATTATGAAACAAGAGGAACATCACATTTTCATTTATTTTTACACGCTGAATCACTGTTTTCAGAAATTTTTAGCTTTTAAAATTGAAAACATTTTTCGTTTTTTCTTTATTCTTTTTAAACAGTAAAGAAGCAGAAACGCTTCATCAGTGTGACTGACATTTCTTTAAGAAATAAGACTATCTGAATCATAAAGTTTCAAAAATGAAATCAGAAAACAAAAAGCAATTCTAAAAGCTTTTTTTTTGCTTCCCGAAACTTCTTACATCAAACAAACACTTAAAAAGCATAACAAAATACTTCCATTTTCATTATTTTTTTAAAAACTTTAAAACTAAAATTTTGTAAAATATTTTTTGGTTGATCATGAAATTTTTAATTTCAATTTTTGTTTGTATTGTTGTTTATGATGGCATGGTATCAGCTGCATGTACTCCTGAACTTAAAAATGTAAGGTATATATTTGCATAAATAATCTATTGCAAAAACCGTTTTATAGAGATTAAATGAATGTTACAATATTAATAATTTTCCACTGAATTCATTACCATTTCGTGATAATTTTCCATCAATGTTTGCAGATGAAGCATTCATGCATTTTTATGATTGCAAAGAATTTGGTAATCTTGAAAGTTGTCTTACTCCAGAAATAAAAGAAAAGTGTTTAAATGCTGTTGATTTTTCTAAAGTTTTTTATTTAAATCCAAATACAAATATAACTATTGATGATGCAGATGGTAATCAAGATGGAATGCATGCAATTGTAAATTATCTTCAACATGAATATGTTTGCAGTGGCAATGCTACTAAAGGCAAGTTTGTGCTTTTATGAAAACATATACAGTACCCTTTTTTCAGTGCTCAAAGATCATCGTATTTGTATTGGTACACAAGGCATACAAAAAGACTGCCCCCTCAACTTTGATAATTATGATCTTGCACTTGGATATGCAACATGCGCCACAAATCGTATTACAAGCAAATGTGGACCTGCAGCAGGATGTTTTGCACAAAAAATTTTAAGTGTTCAACCATGTTATGCTCATGATACTGCACGAGAAGAATGTACAAATATCAGTTACAAAAATAATCCAATCAAAGGCTGTGATGCTGATATATTATATGTCCCTGGTGGAAATGGAAATTCTTATGTTTTAAGTTTGGTTTTAATGATTGTAACTCTTTTTATTTTTTAAATGTCTTTTGTTTGTAATTTTAATTGCGAGAAGCAAATATATGATATTTTATTGTATTTCAACTAATATTGTAACTTTTATTTGTTTTTTCTGTCAGCTTTAACTTTATTTAAGATCATTGTGATATAATAAGTATTTTTTCTGAAATCAATATTTTTCTTTTAAATAATTTTGAAATCATTGTTGTGCCTTTTTTAATATATTTGCTCCGTAAAAGCATTAATAAAGCATTTTTTATGTTTCTCTGAAATAACAGAAACAGTTAAGAATTTTAATGCATGTCTGTTTCTGGAAAAAGACATTTTAAAGCATTATTTTGAGAATTAAAAAGAAAGTGATTCATCAAATTCTTGTCGTTCAAGAATTCCGTTTTTATTTGCATCCATGTCATTAAACCATTTACCAGATCTATCTAAAGCAATTGAATGATATCCTTTTGAGAGCAAATGTTGTTTAGCTTCATTCATGCTAATAACTTCATCCATATTTCCATCAATTGTTTCAAAAAGGTCTAAAGCATCATCAGATGGGATTGATCGCATTTTTTCTTTTTCTTCAAGAATTTCAGGTTCTATAAAAAATATTATTAGTTTTTTTAACAAGATTTTCTAATTTACTACATCCACCATCACAATTGCAGCAAAAATTAAAAAAGGAATAATAATAAAATAATTAAAAATATTTATTAACATACATGTTACAGGAGCCTTTTCCTCCACACCAATCCCCAATAATAGTTGTGCGTGCAAAGCAACATTCAGAGTTGACCTAAATAACTGATATAATTTAAGGTAATTACTAATATACTAGAAGTTGTCCATATCAAGTGAATAATACAAAACAAAAAAAAGTTTCATTTGATTTTTTGCTGTTCTTGACTTTTTTGTAACAATGAACAATCAAGAATATGATCTTTTAATAATCAGAGGTCATTAAATTCTTGTTTTTTTTTGATTCATTACCAATGATGCATCTTTTTTTGAACATTTCATTTTTAATTTAACCTAAGTTTGAAAAAAAGCTTTTAAAAATTTTATTTTGCACTTGTTTAACTTGAATTGAGCATATTATATAAAAAGCATGGATAAATGTAACAGTAATTGTCAATAGTGGTGATTAATGTTCAAGTGATTCATCAAATTCAGAACGTTCAACGATTCCATTTTTATTTGTGTCCATGTCATGAAACCATTTGCCAGCGCTATCAAGATCAGTTGAGCTGTATCCTTTTGAGAGTAAATGTTGTTTAGCTTCTTCCATATTAACGCCATCATCCATATTTCTATCAATTGATGCAAAAAGGGTTAAAGCAGCTTCTGAAGGGACTGATCGTTTCATTCCCCGATAACTACTTCCTTAGTTGTTAAAAGCATTATTACTTATTTCAAGAAATTGAGAACTTACCACATCCACCATCACAATTGCAACAAAAGCTAATAAAGGGGATAATGATGAAATGTGATAAATAAAATGAAAGATATACTTACATGTTACAAGGGCCTTTCCCTCCACACCAATCCCCCCATGGGGCAGGGTCTTTACGGCAACATTCGCAATTGACCTAAGATAGAGATTACACAATGGCATCTTTAAGTGATAAAAACTTACTAGCGGAATGAATGCTAAGAGAAATAAGAAAACTACACCAATATGCATGGTAAAAAATTTGCAAAAGTTTCTATTAAATTATTTCCTAAAAAAAATATTTTTTTCATGAAAATTACTGTCGAACCTCGATTTTACGCCTTTCAAGGGACCGTGAAAATACGGTGTAATATTAGACCGTCGTTCATTTACATTGATTTTAATTTTTTTCAAAAAAGGACATAAAATTGAGGTTCAACTGCAACAAATTTATGCTTGTTTGAAACTTAATTTTTTTTGAACTTTTATACTAGATGTTGTTCATATAACACAATAGAAACATGTTTTGCCAAATCATCATTTTCATGTGATTTTTTACTATTTTTAAATTTTTGAACATCAAAAAATCATCAAGAATGCAATTGTTTTAACGTCATCAAATTCTTGTTTTATTTGGTTCATTACAAAATTTGCTTCTTTTATTTAACTGTCTTGTGTTAACCTTCGTCGATAAATGAAAAAATAAATTTTATGTAAATGTTACGAAAAGATTATATTTTTGAAGAAAAAAATTTGTTTGTATGTTTTTCCGTTGATTTGCAATAAATTTATTTCATAACACACAACACAAAATCAACGCAAAATGCAAAGAACTTTTTTGGCATTGCTAACAACGTAATTTGTAGCATTGATGTTTATAACAACTTGTATCTCCATTTTCATTTACAAATGAAACTGACAAATATGGTTCATCTTTGACTAATGAATCAACTGGATAAAAGAAATTTGAAAGCATATGCGACACATTTTGAAGAATATAGCTTTGATTTATTGGAACGGTGGTAAACAAATAAATAAAAATTTTGATATTTTTATTTACCTAAATTTTAAAATTTGTACTGTTTGTTGTTAAGTAAAATATATAACAAAAATTATACCTTCATTAAATAAGCCAAGCCTTGAACATTGAAATTTAATTGTTTCACTTCAAGGGAAATATATTTTAAGTTGCCACAGTTTAGATCAATTAATTCTTCTGGCCATGTGTTATTAATTTCTATTTTATCCCCTGTAGTATGTAGGCTTTCAAGGCTTGGAGCTTTTTGAAGTATTTCAGCTAGTTTTATTGTAGATGTTAATTTTGTAGAATTGCAATAGAGCAATCTCGTTGTCGGCGATAAAAATAAAAGAAGATAACGAGGAGAGAGAGGTATATAACTAATAGATACACTCTCAAGTTTAAAAATTATTGATTTAAAAACATTTGGGTCAAAAGTTTTTAAAAATCTTGATTTTGTTTTGAGATAAGAATTAAATAAAAGTGAATTGGCTATGATGGTATTGTGTTCTTTTGAAATTCCTTTAACAAATTTTGGTTTGCGTTCTATAAAAAGTGGTTTGAGTTTAACACAATTGTAGACAACAGGGAAAGAAAATGCTACAAAATATTGCTCTTCAGCATCCAACATTTGCATAAATCGTGATAATATATCATTGTCGATGTTGGGGATAAATAAAATGGCAGCTATAAAAGTGATTGTTAATTTTTAAAAAACCATGAATTTGACTTACAAGTAAACCTGGCTGGGCAGTAAACAGTATGATGAGCTTGTGGAGGACACATATAACATGGGACGGACATTCTATTTAAGCAACGACGTTTAGCTACCCTTTGTCGATCGGTATTTGAAGTAAAGATGTCACAATTATGTGAAAAGTGAAATAAACTTCCACAGAAAATACAAGTCATTTTTTGTTAATGTTTTTCAAAAGCAGGAAAAACTAGTTGATTTGTAGTGTCAGTCTTTCCCATCACTGCGACTCGCAGGGCTGTCATTTCGCGCCGCGCGCGGCCGCGCGCGTTTTTCTTTTGATGCGCATGTTGCAGCGTTGCGTTTTTTTAAGCAAAAGAGAACGCTGAAAAAAGCGCGCGCGGAAAAAACAGCTTCACAAGGCGGAAAATAAAGCGATGAATAAAATTGTTTATTTTATTATAAAATAAGTAATTTACATAAAAATACATAAATTTGCCTAGTTTATATGGTTTTTTACATTTATTAAAGCTTTTTTCCACTTTTTACTTGTTAATCTTTAAAAAATGCATAAAACGCTTTTTTTAACGCGCTCCCAACGCGTTTTTTTCCGCAAGTGACGCTTTGCGATTGCGAAAGCGATTTCTTTTGTTAAAAAATGACGCGCGCGTTTTTTTCAGCGACTGAAAAAAAATCAACCGCAAGCGATGCGCGTTAAGTTTCCGCGCAGCGAAATGACAGCCCTGGCGACTCGTAATGGTAGCAGGTAGTTTTGTACAATTGATCAATTTGTTTGGATGATGGTCAGACTACTGGTTAAAAAGTTATTTTGTGCCATTTGGGCCATGTGTCCGTCATGAGTTCAATGCAAAAGACAAAATAATAATTGATTAAAATTTATTGTTGCTTTTTTTCTTTTACTCTAACGCTCATCATTTTAGTTAAAAAGGAATCTCTTAAAATGTCATGTCTTTTTTGTAGCTCTTTTTTTCATGTTTCTCACAATTGCAATCTTTACACTTCTGATGAAACTCGAAAAAGCTTTGCAGTGTTAAATAATCGTTGTATAAAGTGTTTGGCAATTAAAAATCCTGGTGGCACAGAATGTAGAAGCTGTAGATCTCAACAAAAATGTTATATTTGTTTTTCAAAACATCATCATACAGTGTATTGCCAAGATCGATTAACAGGTAATTTTCATTGTGACGTATTTTCTATAGCAAATTATCTGTTCCAGTATTAACAATGATTCTTCCAAAAATTGATCAAATTTTATTTTCTCGATTTGTTAATTGCTTAAGCGTAGAAGAAAAGTATTATGTTGCACTTTCATTTCCAAATATTTTTAATGGAACTAACTTTAAGCCTCTCAACATATATCATCAACAATGTTTATCTTTACCTAATGATGCAAACTATTCTGACATTGATTTTGTTGTTGCTGAAAAAGTTAAGTTCAAATATCGGAGTTATGGGGCACCAACTTCAACTTTTAAAGAAACAGGAGTAAAATTTTTTGCCCGACATTTAACAATTTTATTGGATTACACTTCATCTCATGACATTTTACATCTTCTATCTCCAAAAACAAAATCTTTTATATGCAAGAATGTTCAATTCAGTCCAAATTTAACATTTATTGATATCATTAAAAAAGCACCCAATCTTAATATCATTGATCTAAGCCAGAGCAATGTTGAAATTAATGCTTTATGGCCAGATATTTTGCATCAACACAGCACAAAAAATAATTTTAAAGAAATTTCTCTACGAATTCCAAATTTTAATTTTATCATTAATGGCTTAGCTGAATATATGAAGGTAAGTAAAGTTATGTTAAATTACGCAAATGATCTTGCTTTAACACACTTATCTCAAATTTCGTTTTAATGATCATCTTGAAATTTGGCTCTTGTTTTATCAAATCCAATTTTTAGAAAAAAAATAATATTATTCTTTTTTTAGAAAAAAATTAACAAATCTATTATATTTCATTTTTGCTTATCTGTTAAAAAACTGTATGAGATGACTGATAAAAAGCTTCCCGATTATTTAAAAGATAAGTTTCCCTCATCCGAAACAGTCTTTACAATTTCTTTTAATAATGGCTCCCTTGGTTTTGAGTATCGTGATTTAGTTTTTAGAGATTACTGAAAGTTTTTTTGTTAAACTTTTTATTTTGTGCGTGCCACAAGTCACAGGTTATTATTTGGTTTTTTTATTTCATTTGTTGTAATTTTTTGCAAGAATAACGTAAATTAAACAGTTTCATTGTTAACACATACATGTATAACATGGAACAAAGATTTTATTTAAGCAAAGACGTTTAGCTACTTTTTGTCGATAAATGTTTGAAATATAGATGTCACTGTCACGGCGTCAGTGTTTATTTTAACATATTTATTTATTTCCTTAAAAGACTTGGTCGGCCGACCGCAAGCTTGGAAATTTGCAAAGATAGAAAAAAATAGGAAAAGAGAGCAGTCATGTGAAGTGGCCATTTATGTCCCCCTCCCCTTCCCCTTTCCCCGCTTGTATCAAAAAATCTCCCCAATCCCCGCCCTTTCCCCTTCGGGTTTTAAAAAGTTCCCCTTTCCCCTCCATTTCCCCCTTTTTTCCCCTTCAAAATTTTTTCAACAAGTGATTATTGAGAAAAATTTTTTTAAAAAGAGCTAAAAACCGAAAATTTCGACTTAAATTGTACAATAAAGCCTGACAAGGAACAAAAGAAAGAATTATAGGTGTTTTATAAGCAGCAAATAATTAAAATTAACTAACAAATTGCAAAGTTTTGTTGTTAAATTTACAAAAAATTTTTAATCCCCTTGAAATCCCCTCGGCAAATAAGAAGCATCCCCTTTCCCCCGCCCTTTCCCCTCCAGTTTTTAAATTCTCACCCTTCCCCTTCCCCAATCCCCCGGGGCGGGGCCTCATATGACTGAAAGAGAGATCGAAAACGGAGAGAAAAGGGCAGTGAAGTTGTAGTGTCTGTCTTTCCTCATAACCATTCTCCTTCCATGTTTTAATCAATGCATTTATGGATGGTGGTGATGGTCCTTGATCAGAAAAGTTATAGTTTGCCATTTTGACCATATGTCCATCATCAGACAAGTGCATATGTATACATGAATGTTTTTTATTGACTAAAATTTATTGTTACTTGCATTTTCTCTTTCCTCCTTTAATTAATTATTACAGTTAAACAATGTCTTGCTTTTTCTGTAATTCTGTTCTCCATGTTTCTCACAATTGTGATGTTTACATTTCTGATGTATCACGTTGCAACTTTGCAGAATCAAATAACCGTTGTATAATATGTTTGGCTAATTTTGATGGTAAAGAATGTAGAAGCTGTAGATTCAAACATAAATGTTATAATTGTTTTTCAAAATATCATCATACAGTATATTGTCCACATCGATTAACAGGTGACTTCTATTGTTAAATTTGAGTCCCAATAAGCTATCTATTTTAGCATTAACTATGTTCCTTCCAAATATTGATCAAATTTTGTTTCCTCGGTTTATTCAGTTTTTAAGCGTAGAAGAGAAATATTTTGCTGCAGTATCATTTCCAAATATTTTTGATTTAATGAACTTTAAGCCTCTTAAAATATATCATCAACGATCCATGATGTTACCTAGTATATATGTAGATTACTCCTCGTATGACTACATCGTTGCAGATGATCTTCATGTTTATGATGCACGCAGCGATGATCGCCCCACTTCAATTTTTAAACAGATATCTGCAAAATTTTTTGTTGAACAACTTAACATTTTATGCCGTAACATTTTTTCACAAAACGCTTTACAGCTTTTATCTCCAACAACAAAAATTTTTAAATGCCAGAAAGTTCGTTTTCATTCAAATTTGACTTTTGCTGAAGTTATTAAAATGGCACCAAATCTTGAAGTTATTCATTTAAGTCAGACAAACATTGAAATTGGTGATACGTGGCCAAATGTTTTGCTTCAATATTGTACAAAAAATAATTTAAAAGAAATTTATTTACGAATATTTGATTTTAACTTTAATGTTGCAAGTTTGGCTGAATTTATAAAGGTAAAAAGATTTTTTATAGTTGCATAGGTTATCAATCTTACCATAACCTGTACATACCTACCTTTTTTTCTGTTAACTTCTGCAACTCTAGTCATATCATCTCTAGTTTTTAAAAACAAATTAATATAATAATAATTTTAGAAAAAATCTTCCAAAGATGTTTATCTTTACCTTCTCATCACCGTCCCAGAGAACAGAACACAAATGTACGAAATGGCTGATCAGAAACTTTCCAGATATTTTACTCGAGTCATCAGTAAAGGTGAAAAACATTTTAGAATTATTTTTGAACATGGCCCTGTATGCTATGAATCTCGTGATTATTATTTTAAAAAATAATTAATTTTTTTTATATATTTTCATTATTTGTGTCTCACAAAACATTTCAGTGTTGTTTTACTATGTTTAATTTCGTCTTACTGTTTTCAGTTTTCATTACCCCCTCAGCGTTTTCTGGAATGAATAAATAAATGAAATTAAACTTACTAATAAAATAAACAAAATAATGAGAGTGTCGTCCTTTTTTGAGAGTAACCAAAATTTGAAAAGCAAAAAAAAATATTTTTACTATCATTTTGAGAGTAACTAGAACACTACAAAATGAAAAATTACAATTACTCTCAAAAAGAGAGTAACTCTCACTTTGAAAGTAACAGAAATATCGAAAATAAAAATTCTACAAAATTAGACAAAACCTTCCGGCAGTTTTTCTATGAACTTTTCTTTTCACGCGGTCCTCATAAGAAACTTGTTAATATTTATTTGAGAAAACATTGCCGCGCCATCCTAAACACAGTTTAACCCCAGAAATCATGAAAAAAAGGTTGGATGTTGCATATAAGAAGAAGGGTGTACAAACTTATATTCATCTATTTATTGGTCAGGCTCACTGTTATTAACGAATAAAATTTGTGCAAAATGTGGACCACATTCTTTCTCATATACTGATCAATAAACCTCGTAAGGTAAAATTTTTTTTCAAGTTCTGCTGAACAAAACTAACATTCATTTTTTCCTGTTAGTAAAACTATGTCCTGTATTTTTTGTGAAAGCTTATTTCACCCTTCTCAATATTGTGATACTTATACTTCAAATGATGATCGACAAAATGTTGCAATGCAAAAACATCTTTGCTGTTTTTGTTTAAATTATTTAGATAATAAAGATGTATATTGCAAAAACGGTAAATGTCAACTAAAATGCTATATTTGTTTTTCATCATCAAAACATCACACTGTATTTTGTCCACATAGATTTACAGGTAACATTACAGTCGAACCTCGTTTTACGCGCCTCGATACTACGCAGGACTCGATCTTACGCGTTACTTTTTCGGTTCATTCAAAAAGAATTCCTTGTAAATCGACCTCGATTTTACACGAACTTTGATCTTACAAGGTTTTTTGGCAGCCCCTTCGTGTAAAATAGAGGTTTGACTGTAGTTAGAACTCACATGCGCATAGTGCATGACTTTAAAATTTATTTTTTTAGCTCCTAGAATGTTAATTAACAATATCGATAAAGATTTGATTTCTCGTTTTTTAAATATGTTGAATTTGGAGGAACAATATTTTCTAGCATTTTCTTACCCTGCAGCGTATAATTCATTAACGCTGAAACCTTTGAAAGTGCAACAGAAACATACGATTGAAGAAATAGATATCAAAGAAAATTCTGAATATAATATTGTTGTATCTGAAGAAATTCAACTTCATTCTTCACTTCGCGAAAAAACAAAACAATTCAAAAATTGTGAAGCATTAAAATCAATGTTTTTTATATTGGAAAAAGTTTCACTAACTTTTTTTCCATTTTCCTCCTGCGATCTTCTTCGATTGTTGTCATGGAAAACAACAACTTTTTATTGCAATTTTGTGGATTTTTCATCCACAGTTAAACTGTCTGAAATTCTTCAAAAAACTCCAAATATTGAAAGCCTTCATTTTAAAAAAACAAATATTGAATTAAGCAGCTCATGGTCAGAAGAATTAGCTCGTTTGAATAGCAGGAAATTAAAATATATTTCTTTTGAAATGGAGGAATTAAATTTCAATATTCAAAGCTTGGCCAATTTAATGAAGGTGGAATCTTGCTTATTTTACTAAAAGAAAACTGTACTTTTTTAAATTTAGGTTCATATAAATGTCAAGATTTTTCTCTACCTCAAAGTTCATACAAATGTGCCACTTAATCAAAAACGCGTTCTTCAAAATGTTTCTGTCCAACTTTCAAATTTCTTTTGTCCTATTAACTTTTTTGTGCATGACGGATCATGTTTGTGTATTTCATTTGTAAATGAACATGGAGATACTGCTTGTTATAAATATCAATACCATAAATTACGTTAGCGAAATTGTTTATAATGATCTATATTTTCTTCTACTTAAGAAATTTGTTTAATACTTTTGCTTTTTGCGTTTGTTGGATTTCAACAAATTCATCTAATATATTTATTGCCGCATTTATTACACGACCAATTGCATAATAATTCTCTAAAAGCTTTGAACGGTTTGTTTTGCGGCAACAATAATGTTTTAAAATTATATGAAATATTCAAATAAAGCAAATCGTAAAAAATTACAACGTTACTTTGTTGCAAAAACTTTTTTTTGAATGTTTCATACTTTAAAAATTGTAGTTTAAACATGTTGAAACTAATAAATGCACAATAAATCTTTTTCTTTCATAAATGAAATCGAAATAGTTACTTTAGCTTTAAGCTATAAAATATATAGTTTAAGCATGACATATTTATCATTCTTAAAACAATTTTCACTATTCTTTAATTATTATTTATTCATTTGAATTTTTAAAATATTTATTAAGAAAAAAACTTGTAATATTCTTTAACCTTTAACATCCTGAAACAGTTATTGGTCATATGATTGCAGTATTACAGTCAACTCAACAATACTTAAAAGAAAATAATATAATTTATCTTCTTACATTTTTAATACTCTCTGTTTCCTTTTTTGACAAGGCAATGACTAATGCAACAACAAAGATAGCATCTATTAAGAAACACTTATAGTCTTATTTTTTTGTTTGAATGAAAGGTGTGCATGAATTTTTTTTGAATTTATTGCAACGAGCTGGAAACTAAATATTGTTTGCTTCGATTGTCATTCTTGGACACTTTTTTTTAGTATTAAAATGCTGCAGCGAAAAACTATCGATTTATAGGTTTTGTAAATCCAAGCACCCGGAAAATTATCAATTCACTTATGATTGTTTTATAACTTTTATTTATTTTCCCAATAGTAGAAAAAAACAAATGTAACTTTTATTGTGATTTTTCGTTTAGCAAAACCCTGAAACTTTTATTTAGTGTTTACCGTATGATAATTTTTTAATCTTTAATTTTTACAAATTTTTTAGCTCATAGCAACAGCTACAATGCTTTTTAATTCTTCATATTCTCAATTTGATCAAAAATGTTATATTTGTTTTTCAAAAAGTCATCAAAATGATGAATGCCCAAATCGATTTACAGGTAATTTTTTTGTATTATTTTAACGTGTTTTTCTATTTTTGTTCAACATTTTTAGTGACAGCAATGCATCCACCAAATATTGACAAAGATTTGCTACCTCGTTATATGAAGTTATTAACATTAGAAGAAAAATATTTTATGACACTTTCATATCCAATTATTTTTGATTCAGTGAAACTCAAGCCGCTTAAAATTTGTTACAAAGAAGTATTGAAATTTCCAAGTGATGATACTTTTTCAAGCATGGATTTGGTAGTTGCTGACAAGGCTTATATTAAAAGCTATAATTATGGCAAACGTATTAATTCTTGTAAACATGTTACTTTTCATCTTCAATTCATCGAAATAAAATATTCAGAACTTCTACCATCAGAATTTTTGCAATTATTATCTCAAAATACGAAATCAGTGATCTGCAAAAGTGTTGAATTTCGATCAAATTTGAATTTTGTTGATGTTATTGAAAAAGCTCCGAATCTTGAAATTCTTGATCTTTGTGATAGAAATGTTAAAGTAGATAATTCATGGCCAGATGTTTTGTTGCGTCATTGCAGTGAAAGAAATTTTAAATATATTTATTTACCAATTCCTGATTTGAATTTCAATTTGGATAATTTGGCTGCTTTAATGAAGGTATGTATTTACTTAAATTTTAAATTTAAAATTTAAAAATGTCATTTTTAGAAAAAATCTTCAAATGTATTCATCTATTATCTTTACGTCATTGTTTCATCTTTAAAATTTAATGCAGAAAAAGCTTTCGACATGACAGAAGATAAATTCTCTAAACATTTTAGACCAGTGAAAGATGGAAGGCAGCAATGCATCAGAATTACTTACACACGTTATCTAAAATGTGATCGTCAAAATGTTCATCAAGATTATGTATTAAAACGTGATTAAATTTTATTTGCTTTTTTAGAATTTGGAATTTTTAAATATCATAGTACAAAGAAATTGATACTTGTTTATGTGTGACAATGCATTTACTATTGATTTATGTCATTGAATAATACTTTTATCACTTTGATTTTTTGTTTGAGTTTTACAGTTACATTTATTGTTTCGCTTTTCAATTTTAAAATGTCATGAAGCGCTTCTACAAAATGAATTTCACATATTTTGCATTAATGGCATAAAAAAGAAATGCAAAATGGAGTTTTACAGTATTGAAAAAAAGTATCAAAGATTCAAACAAAAATACTATAAAAAATAAATACATTTTTGGGAGAAAATTTGAGCTGCGACAACAACCAGACTAAACTACATTTTTTAAACTTTGTCATTTCTTTTCGTTAATTTTTTTTATTTTTTCTCATTTTTCTAACATCTTTTCT
The DNA here is from genome assembly GCA_024447215.1 of Panagrolaimus sp. LJ2400. NCBI lineage: Eukaryota > Metazoa > Nematoda > Chromadorea > Rhabditida > Panagrolaimidae > Panagrolaimus > Panagrolaimus sp. LJ2400. Next base: position 37,535 of record JAMRYA010000212.1, read on the forward strand.
TTGAATATTTAAATAACAAGAAATAAAAAAATGTCAAAATATCAAAAAATAAAATTTAAGGAAATATCGAAGCATTTTTGAGCATAACAGCTGGATACTCCAATATTGATGTATTCAAGAAAAACTGTAAGTGAAGAAAGTATGCTGCAAAACTTTCCTTGAAAAGAATTTTAGTTAAACAAATAACATCTTTTGTGGCAAAAAAGCTCTCCGTATTTTCGGTATTTTCTTTCGCTGTTAAATTTAAACCATCGAGAGAGATATATTCTGTAAATTTTACGTATTGATGTTTAAAAAAAGCGTTTAACAGTTTGTAAGCTTGTCTTTTGCACCTCATTGCTTTAATTTGATTTTATTTAGAGATATAATATTAAAAGCAAAGATAAATGCAGAAGGTTAGATAAAATTAGCAATTAATGTTCAAGTGATTCATCAAATTCATGACGTTCAACGATTCCATTTGTATTTGTATCCATGTCATGGAACCATTTGCTATCATTATCCAAATTCAGTTGAACTATATCCTCTTGTAAGTAAATGTTGTTTAGCTTCTTCCATATTAACGCCATCATCCATCAATCAGTTGATGCAAAAAGGGTCAAAGCTGCTTCAGAAGGGATTGATCGCTTTTTATTTTTACCTTTAATATAACCTTGTACGTACTCTTCAAAAGACACTAAAAATTCAATAATTATTAATGGAATTGTTATGTTTTCTTATTTACAGCATCCACGATCACAATTGCAGCAAAAGCTAAAAGAAAATTTAGTAAAATTAGTAACTATTATGAAAATATTTATTTACATGTTACGTGGTCCTCTACCAGCACAAAGGTCTCCACCATAGTATCAAGCACCAGGTGGACAGCATACACCACTACACTAAACCAAAAAAAGGCTGAATCAAATTTAAAGCATCGATTAAAGCTTACCAGTGGAATTAATGCTAAAAAACAGATCAACAAAACTCCAGCATACATGATTGAAGAAAAAAAATATTTCTTTAAAATTTTCACCTAAAAATCAAAGAATTTATATTTTGGAAAAAGAAGAAGCAGCACAAATGCAAAAGCTTTTATGTGCTTTAAAAACGGAATTTTTTTTACATTTTATACAAATCGTTGAAGGTATAAATATAATGATTCAACATGGTTTTGTTGTTGCCGGTGCATAGCTGCTGCACTTTCTAATATCTAAAATAATTTTTAAAAATAATCATGAAAAAAATATTTTTTGTGAAAAATAAATGTTAATGAATCAACGCAAGCGATGCTTCTTTTTTTGGTTTAGCATTAACATTTTTTTATTAAAACAATTAATCATTAAGGAATGTACTGATGCTATTATTAGTTTTTTCAAATAATATATTGAATATTGTGCCATTTATCTACGTGCGCTAATGAACTTACATAAATGGCAGTTATGAAATTAATCATAACAGTTAATATTCCTGTTTTAAAAAACTACTGAACCCAATGGTGCATCGTTTGCTGGCCACCAATGAGATCCCGTGCCGCATTTGATAGCCCAAGATTAAAAAATCTGTTTTTTTGCTGTGCTAGGAGTTTTAGGAAACGTCAACTTTTTTTCTCACATAATGCGAAGTTGACGATGAGAAATGTTTTGTTTTTATTATTTTTTATTGAAATAACATATATTCATCCATTCAAATAAATCAATACAAGAGCAGTAAATTTTTTTTAGACAAATCGAATCTTTTGAGAATTATGCCTAACGCAAAAACCAATTTTTGCGGTTCTCAAAAATATCATATTATAGTCCCTTGTTATTATTGTTTTATTTCTTATATTAAACAATCCACAGCTACCTGCTTTTTTAATAAAAAAAATGCCTTGCTTTTTCTGTGAAAGCAACTACCATATTTCAGAATATTGTGATGTCTATGATTCTGTTGAATCATAGACATCACAAACAGCGGTATGCTTAGTGGGTGAAGTTCGTCCTTACGCAAATGCCATAACAAGTTTATATAAGTCGATTATTATTTCTTTTCAGGAAAACAAATCATAACTGTTAACATTTTTTCCATTTTTTGGTCATAACTGTCCTAATTTATTGCTGTTATTATAGTCCATAAAGAAAAAAATCCACAATTATGTCGTGCTTTTTCTGCAATTCTATTACCCATCTTTCACACAACTGTGATGTTTATATTTCAAAACAACAACGTAAACAAATTGTAAAATTAAAAAACCATTGCTTAAAATGCTTAGCCCCTCCCAATGCTGCTCATACAGTGTGTACTATTTGTGACTCCAATTATAAATGTTATATTTGTTTTTCAAAAAGTCATCATAGTGTTTTTTGTCCAGATCTGGTTACAGGTAAGCTTCTGCAGCGTCATTTTTAATAGCAAAGTAATTACTGTTTTCAGTGACAAACATGTTTCCTCCAAAT
>JAMRYA010000213.1:0-30563 GCA_024447215.1 Panagrolaimus sp. LJ2400
TGTTTTTTCAGAAGATTATATTACCTTGATTAAAGAGATAATAAAAAAGAAAAGAAGATGAGAAGATACTTTTAATTACTTTCACATTTTTTACCTTTTGGTCATTTCAAGCAGCAGCAACAACAGCAGAAAAATAAAAGAAAAATTCCTTGATTTGTTGTTTGCGTGGGAGCAGTTGTTTCAATTTACTTTTTCTTTTCTTCCGCTTCTAATTGCTCTCTTGATTTATTATTGATTCATTTGTAGCATTATTTTACATATATTTTCATTTCTTGATTCTGTATTCATTCAAGGAAATCATTGCTTTCAACATACATTATTATTACTTCTATTACTATTGTATTCCATTTTTGGAATAATAGAAATGCCTACGGGCGATCCATATTCTGGAGTTGGATATCATAAAGTTTCATCCAACAATGATTCAGCAGATATCAGTCGACGATCATCCGTCTTTTCGGATCTTTTTACAGTTTTACGTAAAAATACTGTAGCTGGTAGAAGGAAGGCATCGGTGTATCATGCACCACCTGCCCATCATAATGATGTTGAATTGGGTGGAAGGAATTCTGTTATTAGTAGTGATCTCCCTCTATCACCTAATGCAAAACAACAGTGAGCTTCTCTATTCATTATTCTTTAAAACTAAAAATCTAAAACTTAAATTACAAACATTTTTGTAAGATTCCATTTTAAAACATTGTCTTTTAGCGAAGCAGATATGCTTGGGGCTGCTGGCCCGAACGCCAAAGAAGATGAAGAAGAAGATGATCATGGAAAACCAATGACAAGGCAGCTACTGCTGGATAAAATTCGACAGAAGAAAGAGGTGATCAATAAGCTAAGATGTCAAGCATGGAGTATGTCGAGAAAGAGACGGACACTAAGGCTGGCACAAAAATATCTGGAGCAGCATGAATCAAAAGTTTCAAAGACACATCTGTACAAAGAAGAACTACGAAAAAAATTACGTGTATTTACAAGATGGGCGATGAATCTTCGAACCTATTTGGTTCCATGGGAAAGCAAGATTAGGAAGATAGAGAGTTCGTATTTGAATTTGAAGGATTCGAAAAATCAATTACATTTTTAGGTCACTTTGGTTCTGTAGTTTCATCATATTTTACATTCCTTCGATGGGTTATTTATATGAATATTATTATCACTTTATTAATTATGAGCTTTGTAACCATTCCAGAGGTAATCAATACCGTAAACATCAATGCACAATAATACAAATGTCTTGTTTTCTTTCAGTTTATTGCCGATGTAACGGCTGATGCGGGACGTAGAAATCGAACTGCATCAAGAAAAATGATTCCAGCGTCAGAAAGGCGTCAAGCGGATGAATTTCAGCGTGTTTGGCATTTTGATGGTTATATACGTTATTCCCCTCTATTTTACGGATATTACAGTAACGACGAATATGTCAGTTCAAATATAAAATATTCTTTACCGATTGCTTATTTCATTATTTTATTAGTTGTATTTGGGTATTCATTTTTTGCTATTTTAAAAAAGTTTGTTTTTAATACTTAAAAACAATGTTACAAATGCCGTACTTTAAGGATGGCATCAAATGCCAAAATGAGTAAAATGGGTGGAAGTAGAACAGAACAATATGTTTTTAATTGGAAGGTATTTACTGGATGGGATTATTCGATTGGAAATGCTGAAACTGCTTCAAATAATGTCATGGCAGCTGTCATAAAGCTACGAGAAGCCGCTGCAGAATCCCATGTAAAAAAGAAAGAGAAGCCGGGGTGGATGTATGTGGTTGTTTTGATTTACGCATTTTCCTTTTTTAACAAAATAATTTATTCAAAAAAGAAACACATCAAAAACAATTATTTAGTTTATCAAAGATACCTTTTTTGTCTCTCATTGTTTCGAGACCAAGCTCTTCTACAATTTCATCACGAGTCTTTCCGTTCACGAGCTTATGAAGCATTCTTAAAATATCACGTTCAACTTTGAGGGAGGAACCAGTGCAGCATGTTAATGTAGTACAATAAACTGGTTTTAGATTTATACTTTGAACGCAAGCCCACTGAAAAAATCATGAATAAAAAAATCTGGAAACAGGAAAACTTGCTTTAAATCCTTTTTTCCCTCCATATTTTGAAAAAATAAATCTCAAATGACAACCAACTCTTAAAATGAAGAATAATTCAATGGTGATTGTCTGTTGTTTGTCTGTTTATTACTTTTATTTCTGAGATTGTGGTATGTGTGTTTCTATCTGTCTGTATGTGTTTTTAGCAGCGATTTTTTTGTTCATTCCCAACGGACAGCGTTAATGGGAAATTGTCATTGAATTTCGTTCTGATACTGTACTTTTTTAGTAAATCTAGAAGATGAGGAATTAATTACAACGTGATAAAAGTTTCAAAAACAAAATTTATGCAAGATTATGCTTAGAATGTTTTCTCGTTTCACAACAATATAAACAGTATTTAAAAATTTAAAAATGTCAAAAAACTAACCGTATTTTGAAAGATTCTTTCTCAACAAATTCATGTTCTTTTAAAACAAATAGACATTGTTTAAATAATTTAAAATTTTAGATCAATTTTTTTAAGAATATTAGCAAATGTTTTAATATTTTTTATGATTGGTTTTTCAATTTATTGTATTTCATTTGCATTTAATTCTTCATCCACTGTTGAAACAGAGGGGCATTTATTTTCTAAAAATCAGGTTTGTTTTTGGACAGAAAAATTTACTGCAACCTTTCTTGATGAAAAAGCCTAAAACGGTTTCTGAAATTGTAAAGATATAAAAACTTAGATGTCTTCGGGCAGTTCAAAAGCCCTGCTTAAAATTCTTAATAATTATTTTTAAAAGTTAAAATCTACTTTTTAATTTCAAACGATAATTAGTAAATCATTTGAATTTAGGTACCAACAATTATCTCAACGATTACTCATGTCTTTCCAATGATATTCGATTTAATTGGTAAAATGGAGAATTGGCATCCAAGGCTGGCACTTCGTTTACATCTTGCAAGAGTTTTAGTATTATATATTTTAAATTACTGTACTTTTATTTATGTTCTCTATGAAAAATATGCTACAAATGCCTATGATCTCAAACAAACTTTTTCATCTGATGAACTAGATATATCAGAATCAGCAAGAAGTCGTCGACAACTTGGTGGTCGAAATCCTGTTAGTTTTACTAAAGCAACTTTGAATAATTATTACCAAGAAAGCTTTTAGAATATTGATCGACCGCCACCATTTGCATCTCGAAATTTTGTAAATCGAACACAAGTAATACAGTTTTTAAATCGGACAACTAAAAAAGTTCCGGATGGAATTGGAACAACAAAACGTCCAAGCATTGTTTCCAAGACAGAAGCGGTAACAGTTCGATCACAATTTGGCCCAGTTGGTGTCAATAATCCAACGGTATTAGTTAGAAATGCAACACTATCACCAACTCAACGACGATTTGAAACTCGACGGCTAGGTCCTCCCCCTTTGCCTGTATTCTCTCCACCACCTCCAAGAGCACGTCCAAAAGAGGGTAAAACGTATAAGGGACAGGAGTATGGTCCAGAATGGGAGAATATTGGATCTGATGAAGAACCGAATTTTGTTCGTCGAAGGCCCTATGGCTCAAAGGGTGAAAAAGAAGTTAAGCTTCCAATAGATGCAGAATTATCACAGAATAATTCAACAATTAATGATACAGCGATTACGGGTGAACAAGCTAAAATATCAACAAAAGAATTTTTTAATCAAAATATTTGTTGGGAAACTATGGTGGGACAAGAGATCGTCAAACTGGTTACTATCGATTTATATATTACAATTGGGTCTATCTTAGTTATTGATTTTCTTCGTGGCCTTTGGATTAAATATTGCTCTTCTTGGTGGTGCTGGGATATTGAAACTGTTTTTGTAAGTTTTGTTTTTTACCGTAACCGGTTTATGCAAGTGTTTGTTTTTAAAAGTGGAATCATATTTCTGATTAAAAGATAATTGTTAAAACATTGTATCAATTAATTTTTATCTTTTGAATTTTTTAAAGTCGTTCTAAAAATGCCAAAATGTTTTTTATACTTTAAAAAAGTTTCCCAACAAAACAGAAGATAGCACAAAAGTGCCAAATTTTACAAATTTCAACTTCTACATTAAATTTAAAATTACTTGTGATGAAATTTAATAAAAATCTCTTGATAATAACTTTTGTGATTCTTATTATTGCCAAAAAATTTTTTTACAGTATCATATATCTTTTCTATAATTTATTTTTTAGCCAGAATACGGTGAATTTAAAGTTGCTGAAAATGTATTGCATATTATCAATAATCAAGGTTTAATATGGCTGGGATTCTTTTTTGCTCCAATGCTTCCGGCAATAAATAATATTAAATTGGTTATAATTGTTTATATTCGATCATGGGCTGTCATGACTTGCAATGTACCCGCACGAGAGATATTTCGGGCCTCAAGGTACGTGGGATTTAGGATATAACATGTTAATTTACCAAAAGACTTGCAAAAATTTGAAGCTTGATTCCAGCTGCACGTCAAGCTTGTAGCGTTATTGCTGATCTTAAGATGAACGAAAGAAAAGCTCCCAAAAATTAGCTGGAATCAATGTTCGAATCATTGGAGGTCTTTTTATGAAATTTAAAAAGCCGTTATCAAGTGTATAAGTTTTTCCTAACCACGTGAATTCCATCATCATGTTTTACCCAAAAAGCGGCAAAAGAAATTTATTATTTTTCAATTTTTTTGACGTTCCTTTTTTTTCTTTTGGAACATCGCCTTTTCATCATTAAAAATTGTGATTCAAAAAAGAGCAGCGTTCATTTTTGTCGTTTTTAAAAATTAAAGACGACGCAAAGAAGGAAGGAAGAAAGTAACAACTGACCAATTGTCTTTGCCGCTAGCGGCATCGGCGGCAACTTTTTATCGTCGGTCAAAAAAAACTTTTTTCGGCAATCATGGGTCTAAAGCACTTGGGGCGGCTTTGAAATATCTCTGCCATGAATTTGAATATCTTTCTCGATTATTCCCCCTTCCTTTCTTTCCAACTTTTAAAATGGTCAGTTGTTGTCCACTTTCAAGTGATTGCACAACAAAAGTTCACATTTAAATTTTATTCAAAAAAAATTGAGTCAAATTTGATTTTTATTTTTCAATTTAATTAAATCAAAGGAAAAAAGATGTTAATAAGTTATCGAATAACATTTTTTCTTATCTCTAGATCATCAAATTTTTATTTATGGATTCTGCTGTTATGGTTAGTATTTTGTACAGTACCCGTCGGCATTGCTATCGGTTCGACTCGTCCATCAAATGTTTGTGGGCCATTTGGTGGAGAAAATTACTTTTATTCAACATTTACAAAAATTGTCGAACAAAAAGTTGATAAAAGAATTTTAAATGTTTTACGACTTTTGATGAATCCAGGAGTGATAATTCCGTTGCTACTTTTTCTTGGGCTTATCATTTATTTTTTGATTTGTCTTGTGCGAGGCCTTCGAAGAGCTAATTCAGAACTTCAAGAACAGCTTACACATGTAAGTTTTTTTGTTTATAAAAGAGTGCTTAATTTTTATTATGCACACCCTGAATGAGGGATAAAAAGATAAAATATTTTGTTTTATGTAGATCTCCGTTTGAAGCAAATACTTTATTTTCTGAACAAAAAACAATTAGTTTAAATCAAAATTGTAAACTTTTTCTAGCTCAATGTTTTTTTTCAGGAAAGAACAGAAGAAAAGAAAAAAATCTTCGAAATGGCTGGAGGCGGAAAATCCAAGAAGCCAGGAGGCGTTGAAAGAGCTAGCAAAAAGGGACCTAAAAAACCAGGTCAATATCTTCCAGATGTTGAATCAAAACGTCGTGAACCTTGGAGACAATATAATGGAGTATGTTATTAATTATCTCTTACATTAATATAACTACCAATTATTTAAGACGGATCAAAATTCATCCCTTTGTGTTACGGATGAACCAGATAGTAGTGCCCTAAATTCGCCATCATTTGGTTCACCCGAAAAGCTTCCAAAGTCAAAGCTAACTGGTCGAGGAATGGAAGAAACTGCACTAACTTCTCCAATGAATATTCATTCTTCACCAAAACGGGGTTTCCGTCCATCGCTAGGGTCATTGGATGAAGTTGAAATGAGTGATGTTCCAAGTAATTCTGAATCGGCAAGAAATAATAATACAACAAAAGATTCATCTATTACAAAATCAGCTACACGAACAACTGAAAAAGTTGAAGATTGGTATAATGATGGAACACATTCCGATCATAGCTATGATGTACAATCTGCTGCAATAGAAGTCGCAACACCTGAAGAAATAAGGTATGTAAATTCGATAAAAGTTTTTGGATTGATTTACCTAATGTTACACAAATCTTAACTTGTCCAAAGTTTTTAAATTTGCTTTTTAAAACAAATAATCACCATTTCACTCTTCTACCGTAATAAGATTTTTGCATTTACACAAACAAACAATGTTAATATATGCTAAAAGCTCTACAAAATCATAAACTTTTTAGTGAAATTTAAACTAACTTTTTCCTCTCTGAAAATGAAAAAACCCATACATTGATTTTGCAAAGCTTTGATTCACAAAGTCTTCTTCTCTAACTGTTTTTTTTCTTTCCATTGCTAACAAAACTTTTAGAACCTTTTTAAAACCAATGATGGAATTAGAAATGATTGAAAAGGGTGAATCGGCAGTTTCACTAGCAGCATTTCCTAAAGATACTTCACCTTTAACGGTGATCTTTGGAACGGGGTCAGCAGCAGCATCAAGGCGTTCATCAAGAATTTCACAACAACGGGATTCCTATATCTCACTTTATGATAACCCATCACCAGATGATTGGTTTGCAGCAGCTGCAACACAAGCCGCTGCAGCCACTGCCGGAGGAATCAGTGGAATTCCAGGTGGAGGTGGTGGTGGACCATTTGCACGTGCAAGAGAAGTTCGAACTGGAAGTTTCTCAAAAGCCTATTGGTCAGTAAATAATCCTTCACATTTTCTTTCTTCTTCATCGATGTATTCAATTTCAACAACTCAGTTAATGTCCGTATTCGTAAATCCTCGGTTTTTCTTCTGTTTTTTGCTTATTTTTTGTGAATGTATATTGTTGTGTGTTGCTTCTTCGTTTTTTTAAAATTTTGTGATTCTAATTGATGCATTGCTTTTAGTCATCCACCTCGACCTGGAAGTGGTGGAATGAGTCATTCTTCTACGACCGCAGCAACAACTACACGAAGTCCATCACCCCCAAAGGCAACAAAAGTTGAACCAGCTGTTGCCGGTTCACCTCTTACAGTATATGCAAAAGAGCCAAGAAGAATTCAACCTGCTGCAGCTCCCATCAATCTCCCAAAAACTCCAATTTCAAAGCCAACAGATTTACCACTTCCTCGAAAATCTAAAGAGTAATTTTCACATTATTTAATTTCATTCATTGCGATTAAATTTTAGGCAAAAATCAAAAGATCATGATCCAACAAATTTCTCTGATAAGTTTAAGCCTTGGCCTTCAATTGAAGAAATTCGAGCACAACGGGGTGGCCTTCTACCTGTGAAACCTCCAACACCAAGATCAAAATCCCCTCCAAAGATGGTCAAATCTGAGCACAACAAAGAAGATTCTCCATCGAAAGAAATGTCTGATTCATCATCTGGTCCTGCAAGATTCAGAATTTCAGTTTCACCAACTCGAAAACTAACATCTGATTCTGGCAGTGATACTGATACAGGGTAAACTATTGCATAAAATATTTTAAAATGTTTAAAATATCTTTAGGCCAAAAAAGCGTCGTTTTATGATTAAACAACGTTTGTTACCCGGATCAACTGCTTCGCTAGCGTCCACTTCTTCCAAGCCCCTTCCATCTACAACCATCACCCCACCAGAATCATCCAATCTTTTATCACCACGAGCTCCAAGAGTTGAATTTGGTGACGATGATTCACCAAGGTATGGATACTGTAGTTTTTAAACCTTTACTTAATATTGCCTTTTATAGAGTACAAGAACCCCCACCAGTTCCACCACATCGTATTCCAAAATAATATTTAAATTTCTATCTATTTTTTCTTTTGTCTTTTCTTTCTTTCTGTTGTCTTCTTTGTTGTTTTTTTCTTACTGTATTCTTATTTCTCTTCAACATTTTCAACAACGAACTCATCTTTCTCTTTATTATTATAAAAACCGCCTTTCTTTCTTCATCTTTTGGCACTGCTTCTTTTTTTTCTTTTTTCCTCGGTGTTTTTTTACTACCATTGTTTTTGTTTATTACAAAAAATTATTATTTTATTAGTTTTAATAAATTTTTATTATTTAAAACATACACATTTAAAAGAATTCATGAAAATTATGTCCCAGAAAAAAACTTTAATGTATAACATAAGAAAGAACTTTTTGATTTTTGTAAATCATTTTGTTTCGTTATCTTTTTGAAAAAAATTAATTATTACGTTGTTTATCTCGATCTTACGTGATTCCTTCAAGAAGGAATCAATGTACATGGACTCCTTTATTACGTTGTGTTTTTTTTCGCAGTCTCTAGGAAAATATAATAACGAGGTACAACTGCGTTGTTACCATAATTTTAAAAAATAAGCTGAATACAACTTTGAAACAATTGAGCATGAACAAAAATGTTTGTAATTGTATAACTTGAACATTTAATACCAAAAAATACGGTAGAAAAGAAACAATTTATATAAAAAAACAAAAAAAATTTGTTGATAAAAACAGCATTTATTATTGTAATTCGTTATTATTATCATTATTAAGAATATCAACAAAACGATATTTGTTATTTGGTGGACGATATCTTGTTTGATATTTTTGTCGTAGAAGTGCCAATAGCAAAAAAGCTAGCATTGTACCAATAATAAACCAAAAATATATTAGCATCCAATGACGACTTTTTGAATCAGCTTCACAAAATTCACCATAATATCCATGATAGCAATCACATATTCTTGCTTCAAATCCAGCTACCGTACTTTCACGCCTTGGAGATCCATTTTCCGAACAATACAATTCATTTTCTTCAAAGTAAGCTAAAAATGATTTAAATTAAAGGCAGTTCAATAAAAGCGCAACGAAACCCTTACTAAAATTAAATACAAAGTTGTAAACAAGATCATTACATTCTTGTTTTGTAGAAGTACAACCACAAGCTTTGATTTCACCACAAGATATTCTGTCATTTTCATTCATAAAAGTCATATGCAAACTTGAATCACTTGTTATTATCGCTCGTCTTCTATAAAATAATAGTTAAATGTTTGAACTTGTTTAAACGCATAAAAACTTACAAACCAGAATCGTAAATTGGTTGATTATTTATACACCAACCGTATAAAGTATTATTAAAAGTATCCAAACCTGGGCATTGTAATAGCATTCTTGACATTTTTCGAATTTTATTGTCATTTGATATCCATCGTTTTTGTGTTGATGTTGAAATTGATAAATTAATTAAACCAAACAATAGTATCACAGCAGCTAAAAGAATATTCTTGGAAAACATTGTATTTAGATTTGTACAGGTCCAAAAAAAGCGACAAACATCATCGTGTAGTTGATCCAAAACGACAAATATGCAAATTTTTGTGTCACAAACATTTCCAAATGACAGCGTTAATGGGAAATTGTCATTGAATTTCGTTCTGATACTGTACTTTTTTAGTAAATCTAGAAGATGAGGAATTAATTACAACGTGATAAAAGTTTCAAAAACAAAATTTATGCAAGATTATGCTTAGAATGTTTTCTCGTTTCACAACAATATAAACGGTATTTAAAAATTTAAAAATGTCAAAAAACTAAACGTATTTTGAAAGATTCTCTCTCAAAAAATTCATGTTCCTTTAAAACAAATGGATCCACTGGTTTTAGCACGAAAATAGCCATTGTTGATTTAAAAATTTTCCAATCTTTATTTTTTCAAATAACTTAATTTTTTTAAAGTTTATTTTCTTTTCAAATTATCTTTAGGTTTTTATTATAAATTATGTTTTTAAATGATTGTTGTGATGATAAAATAGGTATTCTTTATGGCTCATTTTTTATTACAAAAAAATGAAAGCCGAGCAAGAAACCTGCACTTAGAGCGCTCCCAGAGTTCTCGTTGTTTCTTTTGCGCGGCTATTTTTGACTCAGTTTTTATTGTAAACGTGCTGTTTGCTAATTAATGGTTTTAGGTTTAATCTTGGATTATAAAAATGGCTGATATTAAACCAAATCATACACTTTACATCAATAATCTCAATGAAAAAGTCAAAAAGGATGGTAAGGCGGTTTTTTTGGATGCAGTTGTGAAATAATCTTGATTCAATAATTTTTAGAACTGCGAAAAGCTTTATATGCAATCTTTTCACAATTTGGTCAAGTAATAGATATAATGGCATTCAAAACTCTTCGAATGCGTGGACAAGCTCATGTCATTTTCAAAGATGTAAATTGTGCTTCAACTGCTATGCGATCAATGCAAGGTTTTCCATTTTATGAAAAACCAATGAAGATTCAATTTGCTAAAGAAGATTCTGATGTTATTTCAAAAGCTAAAGGAACATATGTTGAACGGTTTGATTATCGTACATTTGCCATCATTAATGCATACTTTTCATTTATAGACCTCGTAAAACTATCACAGCACCAAAACCAAAGAAAGAAGCAATTATTACAAAGAAAGGTAAAGCAGCTGAAAGTCGTGGAGCAGATGAAAAGCAAAAAGGTGGTGCACCTCCAAATAAGATTCTCTTCTTATCAAATCTACCCGAAGATGTCACGGATGATATGATTCGAATGGTATTTTGTCCATTTCCTGGTCTTGCAGATATTCGAATGGTTCCTGGTCGAAGTGATATTGCTTTCGTGGAATTTGGTACAGAACCTGAAGCAACCAATGCTAAGAAAGCTCTCAATCATTTCAAAATTACTCCAAATCAAGCTATGCGTGTTGAATATGCTAATAAGTAATTTTGATCTTATTGTTTCGTTTGTTATTACGGTAATAACTTATTACCAGAAATGATCTTCTTTTTGTATAATAATTTATTACTTTTTATTACGTTATTTTGAGTATATTGAAATAAATGTTTTTAATAAAAAAAGAGATAGAATTAAAGAAATTACAAAATTTTTGTTGTATAATTATTTCTTATCTTCATTTTTCATCACTTGAAGAATCAGAACGTTTTTTACTCTTCTTTTTCTTATGTTTCTTTTCCTTCTTTTTATCCTTCTTTTTCTTGTGCTTCTTTTTGATCTGAAAATATGAAGAATGCATTAATTAATGTTCAAAAGAATGTTATCATTACCGCTCGTTTAATAGTAATATCATCTGCTGGAATATCTTTAACAGATTTAAATTGTCGCTTCTCTGGTGGCACATAAACTCCATGTTGAACTTTAATCTTTTTCTTCTTTGATTCTTTTTTACTTTCTACTTCTTCATCATCTTCTTTATCCTTATTATCATCAACATCTCCAGTATTTTCTTTATTCGCTTTTTCAATTTCATCAACACCAACAATTTTTTCACCTTCTGCAATAATATCTGGTTTGTCAACTGTTGGAAAATCAGATGATACAGATTTCTTCTTTCCATTTCCACCACCTGCTGCAGCTTTTTCATCATTTGATGGATTTGATGCATTTTCTTCAGGATTTTCTTCTGGAGCTTCTTGTTCATCTTTCTGTGGAGATGGTTGAGCGCGTTCTCGTGCAGAATAAACATTTTGTGCTCGTCTTGCTCGAATATTCTTCAATGCCTTTGCTGCAAGCTCTCTATCTCTTTCAACATTTCGTGGTGAAGCTGGTGCATAAACTCTTGGAGGAAGAACTTCTTCTTGATCCTAAAGATGGAAAGACTGAAAGAAGAAATTAGCAGTGTAAAAGTAAACCTCAGATTTTTCATTTTGTGATTGCTTTTGTGAAAAATCTTCAAGTAATGTTGATGGTTGCTGGAGTTGTTGTGGTCGAGCAGTTGAAAGATTTGATGTTGGAGCACGTTCTCTTGTAGATACTTTAGCACCACTTTCTTTCATTGGTGTTTTTCCATCAACTTTAGCAACATTTTTATTTTTATCCAGAGGAGTAGCAACTGCACATTCTTTTGCTGAACGAATTTCATTTGTTCCACTTGAAGCTTGTGTAGTAGAAACTTGAAGAGTTTCTTGTGTTACATGCTCAGATGGTTCTTGAGTTTTTGATATAGTTTTCATAGATTTTTGTTGTTGCTTTGAATCGTTTCCTACTGTAATAGGCTTTCCCATTGCTGAAGGAGATTCTGATTTATCAAGTGTTGTTTCATTTTGAGTTTTCTTTGAATTTTCTGTTTTCAATGAAGATTTTTTCTTTTTTGATTTTTGAGATTTTTCTGTTTCTTTAACATTTTTTGATGACTTCTGTTTTGCTGCTGCTGTTGTTGGATTAAATGGTCCACGTCTTTTACCACAAACAGTAAGAGATAAAAATATTGTCAAAGCTAAAAAAGAGGAGCTTATGTTAGTTGTAATAAGATTACAGTATACCTCCAAAAAATGTTATTGCCGAAAACATCAATTGTTCTTCTTCTTCCATTGAATAATTGCCGTTGCCGGCGTTCGACATTGAATTGAATGATGAATTATTTTAGTTTTAAAAATACATTATTGCTTTTTATTCAAATTTCAGCATTTTTATTTATTTATTGTTAAAACGTTTCCTTCAAAAAACACAACTTATTTATTATCGGCAAAGACTAATGATTGAAATGTAAAGTATACTGTATGTTCCTGTACTGTTTGCTATGACCCATATAATTTATAATATAATTTTTTTTATTTCAAAAACAAAGTTTATTAAACATTCATAGAAAATAGATAATGATATGTATCAAGAATTTTTATTAAAAATTCATGAAAGCTGTTTGCCCTTTTCAAATGATTACATTTCATCAGACGATAAAGTAATACCTTGACTACGATAAAGATCAAGAATAAGTTTATGCTCATATTCCATATGTTTTCCTTGATGCATATCTTCTTTGGTAAAGCTAATTTCAGCTGGAGCAAGATCATGCAAATATGAACATTCCTGAAAATGCATTAAGGATTACTGTATTTGCGAAAAATATATTTTCTTACTTGACGAGCACATTCTTCACCTTTCAAAAAATATGCACAATATTTTGTTGTTCCAAGTGTAACTTTTATATTACGGCCACCTAATCGTAATTTGCTATTTGCCTAAAAATAATAGTCTACATAATAATATTATTAAATCTTCTTATAGCTTACACATATAGCATGAAGCGCATCTTCTTCATTTGTATAAGTGATATAAGCAGTATTCAAAGGATCCGAGCTAAAATTTGATGGAAGAGTTCCAATAATCATCTTTGAAATTTCGCCATTCTTTTCAAAAATACTTCTTAGCAACTTTTCATTTGCATATCGCTGTGGAAGACCAACAACATAAACAAGATTCTTTTGAATAACTCGATACATTGATAAATGCTTTCTTGCTTCAATGAGATCATTCTGCTTTTCTTTTTTCTTTTCTGGCTTTACTTTTTCTGGTGTTGGAGGTTTTAGAACTTCAAAAAGTGGAAGAGGAGGAAGAAGAGGAAGAGGTGGAGGCGTAACCGGAAGCATATCCATATTCTTTGCACGATAATGTTCAATAATGAGATCCTTTTCATATTCAATATGTTTTCCTTGTTGCATATCTTCTTTTGTAAAACTAATTTCAGCAGGTGCAATTTCATGTAAATAAGAACATTCCTAAAAAGTAGGCATTCATTAACACAAAAATGAAAGACAAAACCTACTTGACGAGTACATGGTTCAGCTTTTAAGAAAAATGTACAATATTTTGTTGTTCCCAATGTAACTTTAATATTACGACCACCTAATCGTAAATTTGTATTATCCTAAAAAAATTCAAGCATAAAATATTTGCTAATAATTGCTTGTATAAAACATACACAAATAGCATGTAATGCATCATCATCAATATTGTAAGTGATATAAGCAGTATTCAAAGCTTCATCGCTGTAACTTGAAGGAAGACTTCCAATAATCATATTTGTAATTTTACCATATTTATCAAAAATACTTCTTAATAACTTTTCATTAGCATAACACTGAGGAAGTCCAACAACATATACAAGATTCTTTTGAATAACTCGATATGGCGTTAAATGCTTTCGAGCATCAATGAGATCCTTCTTCTTTTCTTTTGGCTTTTCTTTAACTTTTGCTTTAGAATGTGGCTGAGATTTTGTTGGAACAGATGGACAAAAAGTTACTGGATTTTCAGAATATGGTTGTCGACATGCTGGACATAAACCATTTTCATCCGTTTTAATTCGATGCCAACAAAATCTACAAATCTAAAATATTATTATTATGGATTAAAAAACAGGTAAAAAAGTAGAAAGATATACTTGAAAGCTGCATGAACAAGGATAAAAATGTAGATCATCAACTTCTAATTTCTCCAAGCATAATGGGCACTGAAATATACTTAGCTTATTAATCTATATCTCTTTAGAAAGTAACTTACATCTTTATCATTATCAAATTGATTTACAGCAACGGTTGCTGCTGTTTCAAGATTTTCCTGATTCGATGAATTATGATTTTGTAATCGTTGAGATGTCTTATATTGCATCACTTCTGAATTAGACATTCGCTTTTTTACTTGTTGTCTTGGGAACTCGTATGAATTCTATAAACTTTTTACAAGCTTTTATAATAATAAATATTTTCTATAAATAATATTTATATTTATTTGTGTTGAAAAATCAGTCAGAAAAATTTGTTCGGCATTTTGATTTTTTTGTTCACACTTTTTTTTAACTTTCGTTGCAAAACTTTTTTTTACTTCAAATAATAATTTTAAAAAAAGCTACCGTATAATTTTTATGAGTAGAAATATGAAATGTAAGGGTATTATTGTTGGTGGTGATGGTATTTGAAGGATTATTATTCTTCTTCTTTTAATGCTTTCGTACTTTTTTATCTGCATTATTGGAACTGTTAAAGAACTAGAAACTTTTGAATTATGAGTAATCATGGATGTTTTGTTAACTGAAATTTCGTTTTCTTTCATTAATTCAATGACATTAAATCTGATAAATTGTAAATGTTACTGCAGTCCAAAAATTAGTTTTTTTTCTCTCATTAATGGAAAAAAATGAAACAAAGTTCTTGCATTTTAATTTTTAAAAACAGTCTTTCGTTACAGTAACCTGAATGACTTAAAACTAACATATTTGTGGTTATAAAATTATATAAAAACTGCAGCAGTTTTGTATTCACCGAATTATTTATTAGTTACTGATTTGCTACAAGACGGAACAGATGACACATCTGTACGATTCGATTTTTACTGAGGTTAGAAAATTGTTGCTGTGCAAAATCATTCGAAAGAAAAATATTATTTACAAAATTCTGCTGTCTTAAAAAAAGTGTTTATTATTTAATGTCATCTAAAATATTTTTAGTTGGAACAAATAATTTATCAATAAAAATGTGGTTTATCAGTTTTTGCTTTAAACAAATGTTATATGAATATCCAATTATGTCAGTAATGATTAATTAGCTTTTCTGTCTTAATTACTTTATTTAATTACTGTGAAAAAATGCACATGACAGAAAAATAAGAATGATGCAATATTATTGATGTCAATTATAAATGACTCCTGAAATCGATGCTTTTTGTGAAGAATTAAAGATTTTATTTGTTGGCTTTATTAAAACAAAAACCCAGTTTTTTATTTCCAGAATTCTGAAGGTTTTTTTATTATTACCCAAAATCCTCTATTATGAGTAACCAACCTTCAATTTAAACTGATTACTAAAAAGCTGCTACAAAAATAGTAGACATTATGTCATCAAAAATATTTCTGAGATTTACTTTTTTGTTTATTATTTTTACGTTTCTTAATATAAGCAAATCGTTTGAACAAACTTTAGGTAACCTTTAGGTTGAAGGCTTATTTGTTTGTTTCTTTTTAGTTGTGTTCAGTTTTCTTTTCTTTTGTCTTCAATTTTTACAATTTTTGCTTGTCGATCATCTTTTTTTCTATTTTATCGTTTTTCTTTTGCAAAAAAAGCATTTTATTTTGCCTTTTTTACAAGAAAATTTCAAAATACGGCAGAAATCCTTTTTTTTAAATGCGACAGTTTATGCTTTTTTATGATCATATTGAAAAGAGAGAAGAGAGAAAGGAAAAGAAGGCCTGTCATGAAATGGTAAGAAAACGTGCAATTTTGAACTATCCGCGCATTCCTTCAAGCAAAAAAAGAATTTTCTTTCAAAAAACAAAATAAAACTAAAGCGGGGCCTAACGCGCGCGGCAACAAATATAGCAGCAGCAGTACTACCAACAACAACAAGAACAACATCAAAATGGGAAAAAAATGTGTGTTGAACATTCTTTTTCTTCTGTCTCTCTCTTTTTCTCACTTTTTTCTGCCACTCGGCTGTCTTCTTTTGGCGCCATCGTGGCACAAACAGGAGACTAAAGGCTTTTTGCTACCTTCTTTTTTAAACAAGCAAAAAGCAACCACTAAGTCTTCCTTTAAAGCGATAGAAACAGGAAAAAGGAGATTTGGATATGACAAAAAAACTTTCTCGACAATTTATGATTTTCTCTCATATTTCAATGTTCGAAAAGTTTTGATGAGTTTGTAATTTGTTTTTATGTCTGCTATTTTCGTTGCTTTTTCTCTTTCCCGATACTTTTTAATGGTCCTATTTGGTGCCACCCAAAGTCAATCAATCCTTTTTGTTGTTTTTTTTTGGTTTTCTTAGTTTTTGGGAAGGTGGTAAACAAGATTTCAGCAATGTTCTTTTTCTGGCAAAAGCTTTTTAATTTCCTATTTTTCCTAAAAAAAGAATTGGATAATTGTAAATAACACATTTCCCAGCTCTGTTTTTTGTTAGAGTTCTATTTTAGCCTTCTTTTTCATAATTTTTTCGTTTTCTTTGTTTACTATTTGTTTGATTACTCATTTGTTTGCATTTCAATAACCCCTTCTTTTTTAATTGCAGAAATCAAACATGGTTCTTAATTCCAATGAGACCGAGCTTACAAATGAAAATAACAATAATCTCGATTTGCTTTGTAAAGCTTGGCAAGATAACAGAGATGAAATTACTGCTCAAAATGCATTGAATGCTAGGCCTAGTGCTCTTTTAGGTATGACTACTATTACTGTATCCTCAATCTAAACATTTGTGTTTTTTCAGTATGGGTGTTAGGCCTTTCAGTTGTCACATTTATTACACTTTCGGCTATTGTTGGAATTGGATTAATGAGATTTGTTAAAAAATCAACTTATAGCCGATTTATTACTTTCTTTGTTGCTGTTGGTGTTGGCAGTCTTAGTGGTTCAGCAGTTTTTCATTTACTGCCACAGGTTAGTCTAAAAAATAAAAGTGACCCAAAATTTGATATTTAGGGGAGTGCATTCAATGCAACTGCCCTGTCTTGAAATTAAAAAATCCTTTGATCTTTTGCTGCTTCAGCGGCTGAAGATCAAAGCCCTCTCCAAAAAATTTTTCTGCATACTACCTTGAACGACATCTGTTAAAAATTGTTTGTGATAAACCCTCACATAAATATTTTTGTAGGCTTATGGACTTGTAAATGAATTTGATCCAAATGCCTCACATGATTATTTGCCGAAAGCTTTAACAGCTGTTTGTGGAATTTATTTATTTTTTATTGCTGATAAATTGATTAAAATTGTTCTTGAAACTCGAAAAGTTAGTTTTAGCAAAACAGTTCAAAAATTTGATAAACACCAAAAAATGAATGTTTTTAGCGTCGAAAGCGTGAACATTTAGCAGCATTAAATAATCATACAGAGCATAAAGCACATTTGCTCGATAATAATAGCCCTCGAACAGAATCTTTTCAACTTGAAGCCGTTTCAACAGTTGCTGCAGAAGCATCAATTCAACAACAAGCGCATTCCCTCTGTGTTCATGATCATGATATGGTAGGAGATTGTTGTCAATTCTTACAGTAACAATATTTATAGGAATACAAAAAAGGTGATTCTGTAATTGCAGCTGTTGCATGGATGATCATTTTTGGGGATGGACTTCATAATTTTATTGATGGTGTTAGTATTGGTGCAAGCTTTACCGAATCCTTGCTAAGTGGATTCAGTGTTAGTGTTGCTGTAATTGCAGAAGAATTTCCACATGAACTTGGTAAAATTTACACTACAGTAAACCATATGCAAATAAGCTTTTTTTTAAGGTGATGTTGCAATTTTGGTTTCTGCAGGAATGACCCTTCGACAAGCACTTGTTTATAATCTCTTGAGTGCTCTTTCATGCTATGTTGGATTTGCAATTGGTGCACTTTTTGGTAATTTAGATGAAAATTTTGCTCCATATATTTTTGCATTTGCTGGTGGAATGTTTCTTTATATTTCAATTAGTTGCATGGTATAAATGCTTTTAAAAATTTGCTTCTCAGAGATTTATTGAATCCCTCTCTTTTAGATACCTGAAATGAAAAAAGCAATGGAAGAAGGCCTCCAAGTTTCCCTCAAAAATGGTCTCGAAGTTTTTATTTTACAAACAATGGGTATTTTTACTGGTCTATGTTTAATGTATACAATGGCCCGATATGGCAGCAGTATAACAATTAGCTTCTGAAGCTTTCATAAATTTTCTTTATCCGGTTTTCTGTCTATCATTCTTTTATTTTTGTCTATGAAAAAATTTGCTTTATTTTTTTCTTTCGTAATTCATCATCACTTTTTTTTCTATCGTTTTGCAGCTTACTTTTTTTAACTTCTCCTGTCTTTTTTCTATTTCTTACTGTTATTACACACTCTTTTTTTTCATTGTTAGATAATTATCCTATTTTTTTAAAAGATGTATAAAAAATTGCAGTATTCTGCATCATAGATTCATCGGTGTTGTTGTTACTTGGTCACTTACTTACTTGTCGTCCACGACGACGTCCATCTTCTACAAAAGAAAATTCTCCGTCACAGACGGATACTTTCATTTTCTTCCTTCTTCTTCTTTTGACTGACGACTATATCCAATTAAAATTGAATAAGAATTATTGCATCTGGATATTCAAAAAAACTTTGATGGATTTTGAGAAACACATACTTTTAAAAAAGCAAAAAAAGCATTAAGTACATGATAGACCGGAAAACAATAGAGAGAAAAACATTTTGTTTTCTTTTACGAATGATGTAATATCAAAACTTTCAATTTTAGTTTAAAAGTGTGTGCATGATTCAAAGAATCTTCTTCAAACCTGTATCTAAACATCAAAAAAACAAAAGAAAGAGAAGATCTCTTAAACTTCGATTTACTTTTTTTATTACAGAATTGCTTATTAAAAAGGAAACAATTGTCCGATAAATAAGAAAATGGAAGAACAAAAAACCGGTGTTAGAAAAACTTCTGTAAGAGGAAAAAGATGGAGAAAGAGAGGCGGAGTTGTTTGATAAATGTAATAATAACAAAAAAATGAGTGAAGAGATACACATAATTTAAGGAGAAGAAAAAAGTGAGTGAAGACGGCGACGATGAAATTATGTCGTTTTCTATTGTAGTGGTGCCGCTTTTTGATATTCGATTTTTACCTACTCTTTTTTTCGGTATCCATTCAATAATAATAGTAACTTTTTTGGGTCATTTCTTTTTCTTTGTAATACCTTTTGCAGTTGCAGTATAAGCACATTCAGTGCATTTCTTCCGTTTTTAGGGATGTAAAAAAGGACCTAATTTTCTTGTTTTTACTTGATTTTTATAGAACAAAAAAATGGTTAAAAGATGGATAAATTTTATAATTTTTGTTGTATATATTTCTTATGTTTTAACACACAGCTGTGAAAGTGATGAAGATTGTGTAGAAGGGAAAGTATGTCGGATGATTTGTAAACGAACATGTTCAGCGACATGTGTAACAATAAATAATTTAAAGTTTGTTGTTTAATGTTTTTGTTGATAGCCTGATAGCTAAAATAATTTCAGAAATAAAAATTCAAAGGAAAGTAAAAGTTCTTCTGAAGAGCCATTTGCTGTTGAGGTAAACTCTACTTTTTGGCTGAAAAGCTTTTCTTTAAACTTTTATCTTTTTTAAGACGAATCCATTTGATACTCTTCAAAGAGATGAACAACCAAATTTTGTAACTCCACTAACAATTAGTGAAGCGGAATTAGAAGCAGAATTGAAACATGGCTCTTCTGATACAACAAATTTACCACCACCACCATCTTTTGAAACAACAACTTTTCCAACTCCTCCAACTCCATTACCAGAATTTACCACAACCACAACAATTCCCCTTGAAGCAAGTTCACCAGGTCAAGAGCCCCAACCACCTGGAATTGACCAACAGCATGAAAGTGGATATATGCCAGTTCCAGAAAATATTACTGCTGATGTCACCACAGCATCTCCTCCAACTACAGCTATTTCAAATTTTATTGAACCATCAGCTGGAGGAAGTGGGGGATATGATAAAGGAGTGGATGAATTTGTTCAAGAGTATTATTTTATGGTTTATAATGATAAATAAATATATTGATTTTAGATCTGATAACAATGCCGTCAATAATAATGAAGGTTTAACATTAGCAGTAAGTGAAGCAACAATGTTCACTGAAAGCAGTAATACTGTAACATCACTTCCTTTTGAAACAACTGATGACACTTTTAATACTACTGTAGCTGAACCAATCAATAATAACAGTGTTGAAGAAGCATTACCAAATGCTGTACAAGGAGTTCCATTTGAAGATCCAAATACAGGATGTTTACCGCCACAAATTTGTGAAAAAAACTGTGGAATTTTTGTTGATGCAAATGGATGCCAAATTTGTCAATGTTTATGGCTTTCCATTCGTATGTATTTATTAAAGTTGAGACTTCTAATTTATGCTCTCTTTTAGCTTGTGAAGTTTCATCTGATTGTGTAGAAGAAGGACAATTTTGTGATTTGGGAAGATGTGAATGCATGCCAGGATATGTCCAAGATATGCTACAATCAGGAATTTGTAAACCTGATGACACAAATTTACAAAGTAATAAAATTTCACTCATTTATTTTCATCGATAAAAAATAAATTTACAGATATCGCAGAAGTTCATTCAAATTCTTCTACATCGACAACAGCATCAGAATCAAATCCTCATAACAGCAATTATCCACAAAATCGTCATCTAAGATCCAAGCGATCTCAAACATCTGAAAAGCCGCAAAGAATGGAAAGGCTTCAATGGCCAGGTGTGCTGCCTTTCTTCTAGTCTTCTTTTTGTTTATTAAAAATTTTTAACACATATATTTTAAAAAATTTATTTTCTGTAAATAATTGCACAAAAAGAAATACGGTGGTGGAACTAAAGAGAAAATAAACAAAAAAGTTGGATGCACACTCTCTTTAATTAAATTTGGTGATGGAATAACAAAAGCACAAATTGCAAATCACAAAGATATCATACCCCACATTTTATCACACATCTTATCAAACACATAACTACTGTAGGTCCATGTGATAGTGATTCACAATGCCCCGCGTCTTTGTATTGCATAGAAGGTGATTGTTGGCATCTGCCGGATAAGCCATTACGAGGAATATTACATCATGTTGATGAAATACCAAAAAGTTTTCCACTTGAAAGTGATGAAGAGGCATCAACAGCAACACCATTACCACCTGGTAATATTATCACACATAAAAATTAGCACAATATGACAACGACATTTACAGATAATATTCCACTTTTTGATTTTAAAGCTTTTCCACGACCTCCTCCATCAACTACAACACCATCAAGTCGACGAGCCAACCATGATTATGAAGACGCAAAACCGCCATCTTTAAGACCGTTAGATTATGATGAAACAAGCTTTCTTGGAGAATTCAGTGAAACTTTTATTGTTCCAACTCCACCAACAACAACTGAAAGACCGATAACAAGAATGATTGCAATTGAGCCATTATTTATCAAATCAAAACGAAACGAAAAACCAAAAAAGGTACATCGAGGTGTTACATCATCTTTGCCATCAGCAAATAATCGACAACCACATTTGGAAGAAATTTTAAAGTAAATGCTACTATTTTGGATTGCAGTAATCCATGGAATAATTTCAGGCCAATATCTACAACTTCAAGCAACAACAACTTTTTTATTTCATCATCGATCAAAAAACAAAATCTTTCATATCCCAAATACCGTAATCCTCAAGTATCTTCTGAAGGCTGGCAACCAATGGAACCTCATAAAATTACAGCAGAATTTCGACTTCCAACTACAACACCAATGGATGAAATGGTTAAAGTATTTCTAGATTACTCAAATCGAGATCGGCATCCTGTAAGAGTTGAAATGGAAGGAGCAAAACGTAAGCTTAAAACAAGATAAGCTGCAATCCATTGATACTTATAGATATAATGAGAGATGAATGTTCATCGGATCGACAATGTGGCGAAAAATATGTATGTTGTGAAAAGCGATGGTGTGATTTATCACGAGATTGCGGGAGAGCAAATTTTTGTTTACCAAATTGTCGGGCAACTAAAATGACGCATCTTTCTTCAACAGGAATTATTGGAATGCCTTTAATTGATTTAGTTTATGATTAAATTTAAAATACTTCAATTAGCAAAACTGTAATCTTTCATTGAAATAAACGGGTCTTAGTTTTAAAAAACTATTTTAATTTATACGCATATTTTTTAAAAAAATTTTTTTTGCTTCCATAGTTTTTTTGGTTGTAAATAAAAATAGATGAATGTAAAAAACGATTTAAAAAGTTGAAACAATTTCGTCCATCATTGCAGAGAAAATCTGCAATAGAAATAATTTGCATAAACCTCATTTAGAAAATAATTTGTACTCCCGGATAACACGTATGTGTTATAAATTTAGAAAATAATAGAAATAATTTGCATAAATAATCTTCAAATGTTCATAAACACCCCTTTTGTCTTATCATTTTTGTTCATTCTATTATATTTCTTCTGTGTATAAAAAACGTCTCTGATTTCTTCCACCACATTCATCACTTCTTTGACTGTCAAAATCTACCTTACAAAAGGGTGCAGCTGTATCATAAATGATGGAATCAAATGAAACTTCAAATAAAGGTTGGCCTTATCTTTTAATACAACAACAATCAAAAAATGTTATCTCTTTATTGTAGAAAATGTAGTACCACCATTTTTATCTCAGTCAACTAAAACCGGTGGAAGTGGATCACCAATTGTAAAAGCGCCAAGATTTGTTCAAGTCGATCCAACTCAACTCAAATTTCAGCTAGCTGAAACTGGTCCATCTAAAAAAACTTTTCAACTAACGTATGTTTTTGGGATTTGTTGGGATATTTGAACATCCACAACTCACATATATTCACATGAATACAGTAATAATTGATATGATATTACTTTTTTTATAGAAATGTATGTGGTCTACGAATTGCATGGAGAATTCGATCAAATGCTCCAACTCGATATGTCGTTAATCCAGCATGTGGATTTTTAACAAGTAATGAAGCACAAACAATTCAAGTTGAACTTTCTGATAGCAATAAATACAGTGAACGTCATCGCTTTATGGTTCAAGCAATGGAAGCAAAAGATGATGAAAAAGATCGACGAAAAATTTGGGAAGATCATCGTGCAACTCAACTTGATCTTGTTCAATGCTTTCGTGTTTTTACAATTGGTATTGGAGCTGTTTCTGAACAATCAATTATGTCACTTCTTTCTAAAACACTTTGTGCTACTGGATCTGGTGCTGCTGCTGCTTCCACGGCATCTGATGGTGTTACTTCTACAACATCTGCGACTTCATCGGCAACTTCTTCAGCTTCTTCTACATCATCATCATCTGGTACATCATCAACATCAAGTGGAAGTGAAGCAGCAACATCATCATCACCTACAAGTGGATCAGCAAGTGTCTCAGTTTCAACTGGTGTTGCTGCTGTTTCACTCTCTGAATACAGTGATCGAATTGCAGAACTTACAACGCTTGCTAAAAATAGTCTTGGTTCGTTTTTATTTATTCTTATTATAGACATTCACTAATTAATATCCATCTTTTTAGCAGCAAAAGAACAAGTTAGTCAAAAAATGGTTCAAGCTGTTAATGAAGTAAAAAGAATTGAAGTAGAACTTGATCGAGCTGGACAACAAAGCTCTGAATTAGATGGCCGTCAAAAAGCTCTCGCTGCACAAATTGAACAATTGGAAAAACGAAGCAAGCAATTGGATGATGAACTTAGAGCTGTTTTGGGAACTAAAGATAATGCTAAATAAATACTTAATAAATATATTTTATCGATTTTTCATAGAAAAATTTAATTTTGTTCTTTATTATGTAATTTATATTTGAGAAATAAATTTTGATTTTCAAATATAACTTTTTCTGAATGTGATCACATGCATATTTTCATGAACAATATGATTTTATTGAATTTTGTGGTTTACCGTATCTCAACATCAAAACAGTAAATTTTAACAACAATATTTGTTTTTGACGCTGCAACCATTTCCGTAAAAGGACACTTGGTGGAAAAGACACTTGGGGGAAGTTGCATTTATATGCCAACCTCCATGCATGCTTTTTTCGTGAATGCAGCAAGTGATATAAATGCAACTTCCACCAAGTGTCTTTTCCACCAAGTGTCCCGCGTCCAACCATTTCATTGAATTTCATTTCTTTAAATTATCTTGCCTTTCCTCCAAACTAAAATTAATGCATCAGAAGTTCGTTAAAAATGGCAATTTTTTACCTTCATCAAAGTGCGATTTAAGAAGGAATCCATAAATATCTTTTTTAGTAAATGGACTTTCTAAAATTCTACATAGACCTCGTGATTTACTTACTGCAACCAAACAGTAATTTGTTTTACTTTCTATGCCAAGAGCGTATTCTAAAGCAGAATGTTGACCAATTTCTGTCCATAACCATCTAAAAGGTACGGTAATAAATGGATCAAAAATGAGTGTCGAAAAAATTAAACCCCCAATTGTTGTAACTAAAAAGATCAGAATAGTAGCCAAATATTTCGTTGAGATGCTTTCGACATTCCTCTGAGCATTCAGACAGATGAGGAACAAATGCAATTATACAAAGTTCTTTTCCTTCACATATATCGTCATAATCTTTTTGAGAAATGATTTCTTTAATTTTGTAAAATGGGCACTTTTCATCAACCATTAATGATATCCATAAGGCAATGTTATCCCTAAAAAAAAATCTTTTATAGTTTTTTTAAAAAAAATTTTAAATACTTTGTAAATCCATTATCGTAATCTACTGTAAAACTAATATTTTTATTATTTGCGCTAAAAAATTTAATAGTCGGAGCTACTGTTACATTGTATAATTTCAATATTTTTGGATTTATAGTTCCATCAACTTTTCCAAATCGAAGCATTCCTTTCAATTCAGAAGCAACAGCATTCCAATGAGGTTCAAGATCTTTACAATGCTGACACCATGGAGCAAAAAAATTAATAACCCATGCTGCTGTGCTGTTGAGAACAACTGCTTCAAAGTTAGAATCAGTAAGTTCAACGACATCGTATTTATCCTCAAATGATGATAAGGGACAGGAATTATTTCTTGAAGTGTTTTGAAGAGCAGAAATAACACTATGAACAAGAGCATCAGCAGTTCGAGCACCGTTGAAATCTGTTGGTTTGTTTTTATCACATCCGAAGATTTTAATTGTTGGAAAACCTTGCACATTATATGGTCCACCAACAGATTGATGTTGAGTCATATCTACTACACCAACTTTTGCAATACCTTTAAGAGCTTTGGCTGCTTTGTTGTATTCGGGAACTAAATTTTGGCAATGTTTACACCTGAAATATGTGTATTTACCAAATGATTGAAGGGACAATTATAAAAACCATGGTGCACAAAATGCTACAACCCAAAATGAATCACTTTCAATAACTTCTTTTTTAAAATTTTTTACTGTTAATTCAATGATATCCGAATTTGTTGAATAAAATTCTGAGCTTGAAACAAAAGATAAACCTGAAAATATTGTAAAACTTTATGTCCTACATTTCTATAAAATACTTGCCCAAAGTTATAAATATCAACAGCAATTGTAATAATTTTGCTGCCATTTTGGGCCAAATAACTATGGGATAACTAAATAATATGTCTTGTAGGCGACTTGTGTACCATTCAGAGAGAGAATAATGCCAAAATATAAAGTATTAATAAACCGTTCATCACCTGCAAATGTCTACTATCATCTTCAAGTGACGAAAGACACACAAAATCAATATATCTCCCTATTACATGTATACCACTTTGGAATCTCTCAAAGTTTTTGATGATTTTAAAAGTACTAAAACAAGATATTTGTTTGTAGAAAACTGTTTTAAATAATTACAATGTTTTGGGCTGGGTTTTATCATTTCATAAGGTTGTAACAGTTTTTTCTGTATGATTCAATTAAGATTTTGAAGTGTATTACTTATTAATTTAAAGTTATATCGAAAAAATAATTAATCGCTTATGCATTTCCATATGAAAAAACATGTGATACTGTAGCTTTAACAAAACTGTTATAAAACTATTTCTTATAATAAACCGTTCATCACCTGCAAATGTCTACTATCATCTTCAAGTGACGAAAGACACACAAAATCAATATTGTTAGTTTGTGATTGTATTTTAAAAATACAAAACATGGATATAATTAGATTTTGATTTCAATTTTTATTCAAATGAACTTTTTCTTGCTAATTTGAAAGCTGTTAACACACATTCGCCTGCTGTAAATGCATCTTATAACACTGGTGAAAAAAAGGCAGATTATTTTGAAAATTTTGCGAAAGTTTATGCAGAATCCAGGTTTCAAAAAATGACAGATTTATTATGGTTTTTTATTAAACATAACATTATAAAAATATCTTGTGCTACGAAATATTTTTCTTCCAGTTAAAACGGCAACTCCGCCTATTACGACACCAGTAAATACTCCTGACATTGATGAACCTGAATAAGTATTTTTGAAATTATATGTTACAACACACTAATAACAGACCTTTTCCGTGTGGATTTCGAATGTTTCTTAGTGTTTCAACTAATTCAAAATCCTGGTTCCGTATGGCTGCCGCCTAGTAATACTTAGGTATTTTGTAGAACAAAGCTCAACAACGCTTACCATCTTTCTGTGATTGCTTCGTGCATCGGTGGTAAGGTTTCCCATTATTCTATAAATAGTAATAAATTCACTGATTTTTGCAATCCTTCTTATTAGAAGTTATAACGAAAAATTTAAACCATAATATGTTGAACAGTATTTAAGAAATTACACGAAAACAAGATTTCTATGTTCTTAGGAACTCTAAAATTACAATTTTTAGAATATATAACTCTTTCCAGTTTTAAACCTCGGCTTTGCAAAAATGAATGATTGTCCTTGGTGGCATGGTTGTGAGAGAAAAAGAGACATTTTTTCTTTTTTTTTGTTCTTCGGCATCAATAAAAAGAGCAACTGCTGATGGAAAGAACAAAAAAAAGAGAACAAAAAAATTTTTATAATCGTTTCAGTTGTAGAAATATTATTTCAAATGATGAGTGGATCGATAAAAGCTGATTTGTTTCTTGAATTTAGAATTCTGAATCGTAAATATGCCACCATAAGCCTAATTCTTTGAAAATTCCATTTCATGTTTTTAAAAAACAATTAGTTATTTTTGTGAACTCAACCACAATCGGAAACATTCATCATTTCCAGTGTTCTGCTTGCGCCCCGATTTTGCCCCGCGCCGGTGCGCCCCGGGGCGCACCGCAGGGGCGAAGTGCGGCGCGAGTGCGCAGATATTAAAATAGCGGGGCGAAGTGCGGCGCGCGGGGCGACCTTCTTAAGAAAATTTTTAAAAATTTGTAATTTTCTTTTGAATTCGATCAAATGGTACATTAGATATTTATTTTATAAACACATAAGCGCAAAAAAAGTGTTATCCTAACATAAAATCGAAAAAATTTGAAAAAAATAATTTGAAATTTTTCAATTTTCGGGGCGAAGTGCGGAGCGCGGGGCGACTTTTGAAAAATCAAAGGGCGCGGTGCGGTGCTCGGGGCGATTTTTAAAAAATGCCGGTGCGAAGTGCGGGTGCGGGGCGGCCAAAAATATAAAAGCAGAACACTGATCATTTCGTAACTTGAAATTACGCAATAATCGTTGAATTTTATTTACTGTATACTTTACAAAAATTTTTACTGCTAATTGTTGTTTTCTTTATTTTAAACAAGAGCATTTGTATTTAGAAAACTAAGCGTTTAATTATTAAATAAAGTAAGATACGGGTTTTTTAATAACGTTGTTGTTTTCTGTTTTTGTCGTCGCTGTTGTCATTGTTATCCATGGCTTTTGATACTGCATAAACAGTTGCTCCACCAAGTATTGCACCAAAAATTAATCCTACACCCAATTTTGCAGCACCAGACATCTGACCAGATTCTTTTAAATTAAAAAAAATAATCACTCTACTGTCCTCTAAAATTTATGAAAATTTTTCCATACCTTGTTTATCCCATACAAATATAACTCTACTACAATTAGCCCTTTCCCCATTTATTGGCACTGTCGAGGGTGTTTCTTTCTTCTTCGAAATTTGAATATCAAAGTTTCAACAGAAAGAACATAAAAATTTCAAGTGAGGAAGGAAGTTTGAATTTCAAGTTCTCGCAAACTTTTTTTCGTTCTTGACATTTTGCCAACGCTCAACGTTGACTTGAGCTTCCCTTTTTCTAAACACTTCACTTTTCCCTCGGCAGCGAGCTGTCAAATAGTCATCACTTTTTCTCTCTCTCTTTGACTATTATCTTTTTATTATTACTATATATCTCCATAACAGTAAGTTTACTGGTTAACTAAATATTTTGTTGTATTATTGGGGATATCTGTTACTATAAATCTGCGCCTTCTTGGGCCAGACTGGGATTTTAGATTCATCGTGATTTTTACAAATCGAATGGACCTTTTTAAGCTTCGCGGGAAGCACTTACATATTAAAACATATTATCAGCTTCACGGGAAGCGCTCTAATGATAATATTTGATCAATATAAGTTCACAAGTGTATCTTCAACATTTCAACACGTGGAATATGTACTTTTATATTCTAAAAATTTTCTTCTTTGTTATGATGCTGACGTGCTTAATCAATATAACAAATGTGTTGGAATTTGTTGATCCTTAGAATATATGAAGAATGTTGCTTTCTTCAACTTTACAGGTCCAAACAGCGATATTGTTCATCAGTCATCGATCAGCTTGGGCTGTATTTATATACGCGATAATGATTTAAATTTTTATTATAGTTATAGTTTCACGGGAAACATAAAATAACTTATACATTTAACAACATTGGAGACAGCTTTAATTTTCAGAAAGCAATATTATCGGGCATTAGAATATTTAACATCGTGGTTGTATGGCATTGATGCATGTATGGTATAGTGGTTAGCGCGTTTGTATGACAAACAGAAACAACATGGGTTCGATTTCCTCACTCACCACAATGATGCAGAAGCTTGGTGGTTCGAATCGCAATATTTTTTACCATATGATCATAATACAGTCTCCAAACCCACGGGGGTTACTTTTTATGTTAAAACTTTAAAGCTATCAATTTCGTTTATCGATTAAGCTTGTCATATTCAAAATACAATTACAGTATGCCATGTCGTATCAATGGATCCGTAAATCTGTGCAACATTCACAGCAACCAGCAAATACAGTTACATGCTTCACGGGAAGCTGGACATGTAAAAATTTTTTAAGGCATTCAGGAAATTGTTGCTGCTGCTATATATGTTCCGTTTGTCTATAACTATGTATTTTGCTGACGCTTCAATGACATAATTTGCTATGCTAAAAGCAATGTCTTTCTCTTGTTACATTTCATTGCTTATGATGTTGCATTTACTCCTCCGCTGACATCATTGACTTATCAATACACGTATATGTGATTTCCTAGAACGTGTATTTTTTCTACCGACGGCAGCAGCAATAGCATACTTCTTGGGAAGTCTTGATTTAATTTCGATGGAATCGTTTATAAAAATTGGCTTTAAAAGCGACTTTGCTATGGAGCAATATCAATCTCTTAAACAAAGAGAGTAAATAGTCGAAATACCTTTTAATCAAAGTACATTGACGAAAAACGAAAGGAAAGCCAAACATCTTTCTTGAAAAACCGGACATATTAATTGCGCAAATTGTCAAACAGATACCAATGATGCGTTTCCTCAAATTTCTTTGACATTGCTCATCATACAGCTGGCATACCATTGCATCTTACAACAAATGGCGTATTCGATGTAAATAATCTTGAAGTTCTGCAAGAAATATTTCTGTTGTTACCTAACTTCACGGGAAGTAAACTGTCTGATTAAATCGCTTATACTCTTCAGACAAAACACATTGAATGTATTTAAATTAGGACAAAATCGTTTATTATATGTTTTTAATTAAAATGGTGATTCTACAAACTATGGAAATAATTTTGCAAAAATTTTTG
>JAMRYA010000214.1:0-30596 GCA_024447215.1 Panagrolaimus sp. LJ2400
GTTCATCAAGCAATAAAAGAGTTGGTTCTAAGAAAAGTGCACGAGCGAGAGAAATACGCATTCTCCAACCACCAGAAAAATCTTCAACAGCTTTCTCTTGCATAGCTTTATCAAATCCTAAACCAGCTAAAATTCGACGTGCACGTGATTCTGCTGCTTCTGCACCAATATTCTTTAATTCATCATCAATTTCTTGAATTCTTTCAGATACAGATAAATCACCATCTTCAAGCTTTTGATTGAGCTTTGTATGTTCTTCCATTAATGCAAATCGATGTTTATCTGATTGCAAGACAGCATTAATTGCAGTTGTATTATCAACACGAATTTCTTGTTCACAATACAAAATATCAATATGTGGTGGAATAGCTAGTTTACGAGATGCAATATGTTTGAGTAAAGTTGTTTTTCCCATTCTAAAAAATACTGTGTTATTAAGCGATACTGCAAGCACATATGCATACCCATTAGGACCAACTAAACCATATCGACGCCCAAAAGCAATTGTAAGATTAGCTTTTTGGAAGAGGACACGACCAGCAGCAGAAATATCAAAGTTTTCAACCTTAATATCAACAGCATTTTCCATTAAAGCAAGTTGTGCATCAGTTTTTGCTGCTTGTGATACTGTAAATTGATCACCAACTTCTGCACCAGCTCCAATACCAGAAACATCTGAAGAAATGTATCATTAAGAGACATAAATTGCAATTCTTAACCACCCACCATTATCACCACCAGCTTGTTCCGAATCTCCAACCAGTTTAGATCCAAGTGATCTTAGCTCATTATTGAATTTTTCTTTTGTTTTTTGTTCTTTTAATTGCTTTCTTGTAAGCTTTTTACCATTTTCATCTAAAAAACAGAACTAGTTAAAGTTTAATTAAACAAAATTAAAGCATACCTAACAGCTCCATTTTTTCTACAGCTTTCGTAGTCTTTTCTGTCTCTTCTTCGAGATCCGCTTTTGCGGAAGAAGTTTTTGAAGCTTTTTTCGGCATTGTACCTATAAAAATAAATAAATTAAAAATATTAAAAGTTGAAAGATGAAAGATTGTGCAATATTGCGAAATAGCAGCGCTAGCTCGAACTGGTTCCATCAAATCTAGGAATTTTTATCGTGAAAGAAATTGTCATTGAAAAACAAAAGACCAAAACTGTGGTTTAAAAGAAACATTTGAAAAAATGCATTGCTATAAATCTATTTCTACAGTACCCATAGTTGGAATTACGTTACACACTGTAATTCATAATATTTTATTAATTAATAGCTGCATTAGCTACAGTAATAATCCAATACAAGTTTTTTTATAATAACAGCTCTTACAAATTCTTGCAACGAATTCTAAAAGTTAAACTTTTTTTTTAAAATTTTTGAAGGAAAACTTTAAACATCTTTCAGTTTCCTTTGATCTCTTTAATCTATTTATTTTGTTGTTTATTATATCAAAATATGTCAGATGATGACCCCTTATCAATTAATAAAGATAAAGTGGAGTTTGCGGATATTACAAAAGAAAATATACAAGTAAGTTTACAGATTTTAAACTTATGTTTAAACCCAACAACATTTTTTTAGATTGTAAAACAATTAAATGATCGTATATTTGATATTGTTTATCAGCCACCATTTTACAAACATATTCTTCATCATGGAAAGCGTAATTTCAATAAGCTGCTAAAATATGGATCAACAAATGTTGGAGTTGTATTGTGCAAATATTTTTATTTGGATGAAAATCTTGATTCTGATATGAAACTACCAGATGGATTTTGTGGATTCTTAACTAAAGAAGATCAACATCAAAGGGTATCTAATGAAAGTATTATTAACAAATCTGAACCTGCAAATTCTGAGGCACAAAATGAAGAAGCTGGTGGAGAAGATGCTGCTGAAACAAATCATCCAACAA
This sequence comes from Panagrolaimus sp. LJ2400, assembly GCA_024447215.1. Classification (NCBI taxonomy): domain Eukaryota; kingdom Metazoa; phylum Nematoda; class Chromadorea; order Rhabditida; family Panagrolaimidae; genus Panagrolaimus; species Panagrolaimus sp. LJ2400. Next base: position 1,914 of record JAMRYA010000214.1, read on the forward strand.
TTCGAGATGGAATGATATATATTGCCGCATTTGGTCTTATTCCAATGTTTCGTAGTCAAGGTATTGGACAATTAATGATCAAGCATGTCTTTCAATTAGCTGATGATACTCCTGGTGTTAAATATATTGGATTACATGTTCATGTAAGTTATCATTCATTTCAGAAACATTGCAGTTTTTTATATTTGATTATTATTTTAGTCTCCCAACAAAGCAGCTATTAAATTTTATAAACGACATGGATTTACTCCTGCACAATTGATTGAAAATTATTATCATCGACTAGAACCAAGATCGGCTTATCTACTTGCTTATGTTCCAGAAGCTTTACCTCCACAAGAAGAATCTCAAATAGAAGAATCTCAGGAATAAATATATATGTTTTAATTGTAAATTTTATAGTTTATTTTAATTTTATCAGAGGCAATAAAAACATATCACTTTTGAAAAAGCATTTCTTCTTTTGTAAACATTGTATTTACTAGATTATGGTATCACTACCATACCAGGGCAATTTCACAACATAGAGTATTTTACCGTTAACATTATTCGAAAAAAAAATACAGTATCCTTTTTCTAGTGAACATTTGAAAAAAAGTTTGTCGCTTTCTGCTCTTTTTTTCGGTTCTTTCTTGCTCGCCTTTATGGCTCAGCGGTTAATGCATTTGGTTGGCGTGCAAGTTTCCTCTTTGTGCACTGATGAATTTTGTTCCTCGTTTCTGATGTTCTTTGATGTTAATCATCACTTACTTGACCTGAGCACTTTTTTATTTAATGTTGTTTGCTTAAATTAATTTTCATTAGCTTACTGTAGTTTTGTATAAGCAATACAAAATCGCAAAAATTAAAAAACTTTTAAAAATGAATTGATTTTTTATAATCAAAGAACCCTTCAAATAAATAATCCACAAACACTATTTACACAAAATTTAGTCAATAAAAATACTTAATTTTTTTAATCAAAATTTACAGATATCATATGTGGATTCCAAAAGCTTGCTGTAATTCAATAAATTTGTAACTAACATATCTTTAACTTTTTTACCCAATCCCCCACAAAATGATAAAAAAAATGGAAAAAAACTTCGTGGAAAAACGTAGAAAACCGTAAAAAATCGTGAAAAGTCGTGGAAAATTTAGCACGATTTTTCATGAATTATTAAATTTTTTTTAAATTTTTGTTTATCACGTCTGATGTTTTGGGTATTGTTTGGGCTCCAGATGGGGTCAAAGGGTAAATAGGGATCAAAAAGTGTATAGTTCTCTTCCCCAGGTCCAGTTGCATGTAATTTGGCCTTTTTTAAATCATTTAAATTAAAGACATGGAAAAAATGGAGAAAAAAGAGATGAATTGTCAGCCATTGTAACATCTAATTCAGCATCAAATTCATAAGAAGCTTTATTTTTGTTATCGCTTTTTATAAAATATTATAAGAGTTACCACATTGCATAATAAAGAGTTAACTTAACATTTGAACCAGGAATTTCAACAAGCGGGATTCTTTATTAATTGAAGTTTATAATATTTAATTTAAAAATATAAATTGCAAATTTTCTTTCATATTTCCTTTTGTTTTCCATTTGACATTTTTTAAAACCTACAGTATGCTATTTTCTTTTTTCGATAATTCCTTTTTTTTGTTATGCAAAGACACAAATATAATTTTTATCACTTTATAAAAGTCATTTTTTCAATCATATCAAAAATCATTTCAAAAAATAAACAAACACGAAAAATACAATTAAAACCAAAAAGAAATTATGACAAAGTTTTCTTAATTAATTATTTTTAATAACGATGCAGAAAGACAGGCAACAAACATACAACTTTCACCATTGAAAAAAATATTATTTTTAGAAGTAGTAATAATTGAAAAACGTGGAGATGGACGGCAAAGAAAAAAAAGCTCGTGTTTGTATTAAAAATTTTTTTTAATAAAAAATATTTTTGCAAATCTCAAAGACACATATTTTTTTTATCTATTTTTGTTTGAAAGAAATTACGGTAATTCCAAAAGAAAAGAAGAGAGAGATTTTTGAATGAAAGAAGTTTTTGACTTTTATCAAAATTTTTGAGTGAAAAATGTTTTTTTTATTGGAAAAAATAATATAAAATTTTAAAGAAAAAAAAGAAAACCCGTGAAATAAAAAAAGGAAGAAAAAGAGAAGAGCGAAACTGAAACAAAAAAAGAAATTTTGCAAAACAGTTTTTTTGATGATAAAAAAATAAAATAGGTTTTTGAATGTATTTTTTTGGAAGTTTTTAAAGACAAGAGAAAAAAGAGAAAGAGAGATTGCATAAAAAATGAAGACACACAAATATTGGAAAAAATATAATATATAAAAAATGACACGTTTATAATAATGACCGTAGAAAAAAATATTATTAAAGGAAATTTTAGGAGATGATGATTACAGTATACAAGTGGCAATAAGGTGTTCCAGCAAGCAACAAGTTATTGACAGCCGGATATTCTTATTGACACATTTGTTTGACAGCCCCAAAAAAACGCTGTAATCAGGAAGTTTTCAAAAATAGCTAGCGATAACAAGTGCCAGCTGAAGATGTAATTTGATCATGCCAAGTCAACATCGATCTATCCCAAATCCCTTCATATCCCATTTTGTTATACAATTGAAATACAAACAAAAAACGATTCTCCAAAAAAACTCTAAGAGAAAACAACTACATAATTGACTACAGTAATAAAGAAGAGCTCTGACAAGAATACAAATATATTTGAGCTAAAGAAAAAAAAGGCAAAAAAGAAATTACAAAAAAACAAATAAAATTATGAATGTGAAAGACGGCAATGACAAGTTTTGGATATTAAATTTAAAAATTTAACGAGCTGATACAACACCCGATTCTTGTTGTGGCTGATCTAATGATGAAACAACATGTGAATTAATTGCAAGATTTGAACATGATGATGCATTTTGTATATGATTGGCTAGATCACTAACATATAAAGGTGGGCTAACTTGTGCACGTTCTAAAAAAGATTATTCAAATTAGAAACAGTAATTTCGAAAATAGCATGTTATTATAATGCCAAAAATGTAAAGTTGTGATCTTTGGGTTACTTTCAAGGCTGAAAAAAAACTTACCAGAATTCTTTAAAATTTCTTGAAATTTATATTTTCGTAAATCAATTGATTGATTAACCCACCAATGTGAGGTAACATTAGATATTGTGGCACGGCTATGTGGATCAGGTTGTAACAACCATGATAGAAGACGATAAAGGCCATCACTAATTGACCAAGGTAAAACCATTTCAGCTTGAATTGTTTCTTCAACGGTACGGAATGGATTTTCATAGAAGACAAGAGTATACAAGAGAACACCAAGGGACCACATTTCAAGTTCTGGGCCAAGATATTTATCACCAGTTAAAACTTCAGGGCTACAATATTCAAGTGTTCCTGAAAGATAGCACAAATGATAAGCTGATAAGGTGATTAGAAGTAACAACTTACCACAAAAAGTTGAAAATACAATATCATTTCCAAAATATGCTGCAGAACCAAAATCAATTAGCTTACAATTGAAGTTCTGATCAATAATAACATTTTCATCTTTTAAATCTCGATGTACAATTGATTGTGAATGTAAATATGCAACTGCAGAAACAATTTGTCGGAAGATATATGATGTAAGGGGTTCATCAAGCTTTGGCTGATTGTCAATAAATTCAAATAAATCCATTCCACATCCAAGCTTCTCCATTACAAGCTGATAATGAGTATCATTTTCAAAGACATCCAAAACTTTTACAATATTTGGATGATTCAAAGTTTCAAGGAGATGAACTTCAATTGGAACCATTCGATTTCGTTTATCTGATTTTACCCATGATTCTGGGAGTACTTTGGATTTATTTACAAATTTGGTGACAGCCTGAAAGAAGGAAAGGGAGTTAAGAGTTGTTACATAAATGATAGTAACAAAAAATGATAAAACTTTTACTTTGAAAAATGATAGTAACAACTTTTTTCCAAACTTTTAAATTTCAAATTACTATCTTTCATCGAAATTTTTCAAAACTCACCAATAACCCGGTATCTTTTCTTGCTGATAATTTTACAGAGCCAAATGCTCCGTTACCAATCAATTGGAAGGTATCATAATGTCTTGAATATTCTCCACAAACTAACAGTCCATTTTCATCTTCAAGAGTATCAAGCGATAGATTTACATCATCATGATGATTAAGTCGTGGTTCACGAGCATCATTACAATTTGATCGTTCAACAACAATCCCGCCAATAGAAAACTTTGGTTCAGTTTTTGCAACAAATGAAAAGTCATCTGAGTCATCAGATTCTCGAGTCATAGAAGTAGAAGTTGTTAAAGAATCAATTTTCCCGGCTAACATTTGATCATTTTCTTCATCATCTTCAGGAACTTGTGAAAAGCCATGATCAGTTCCACGTTCAAATGAAACACAAACAGCAAAAAGTTGTGGAGTAGATGAAAGTTCAAGAGGAGCAATTTCAAATCGAATAGGAATTAGTGAACCATCAATATGTTTTGCCAAGTCAAAGAAAGTACCAGGATGTACTGTATGATGCTTAACTTGTTCTGTTGCTTCTTCGATAAGCTCATTGAGTTCATTCTCATCCAAAAGTCCAGGTTCTTTAAGACAATCTGGGAGGGTACTTGTTGAAGGCTTCTTTGAACATTCATCTTCACTGCTATCTGTTTCATCATTATCATTTGAAACAGTTTTAAAGAAATCTGGGATTAAATCAGTAATTTCCTGAAACGGAAAGAATTAAAATTAGAATCAGTTTTTAGGAAAATCATTGGCAAAACTAAGGCCAAAGATCTTTTTGCGAAATGCATGAAGCTTCTAAGACCACTTACCATAACATTTTTATCACTCCCAGATAAAGCAGAAGTTCGACCAATTAGTTCATGCAAAAAGTTTTCATTAAATGAATATAGTAAACCATTTTCAGTGATAGTAATGACACCATTAATTGTGGCAAGTGAACGAATAACTAATTCATATGAAAGTGGAGATTCACCTAAAGACATAATTTTTTATAGTTAAAAATGAACTTTTAGACAAAATGAGAGAGACTTTAAATAGAAAAAAAGTTATTCCCGCCTTTTTTGATTGGCGTTCGATTAAGCGTGATAAAATGATAAGAGCTTTTTTATGCCCAAAGATATGAAGTATTGGCGTCAAAAAAAGAGAGGCATGTGATAGAAGTAAACAACAAAGTTTTTGATTTCCGTAACAAATAATAAATTTTAGTAACAGTTTCAATTTCCGTTAACTTTTTTGAGGGTAGCCAAACAAAATTTGTCATTTTTAGAAAATGATAGTAACAAAAAATTGTAAATATCACTTCGTGTTGTTACTCTCACAGTAATTGGAAATGGGAAAATATAAGTTTTGCTATTACTGTGATAGTAATCGAAAATTCAAAAAAAGCTAATTTTTATTTACTTTCTTTTTTGTAACATTTAAAAATTTCTTACCATCAACAAATTCAGATTCAACTACAACACTCAATGGAATACCATTCTTTTTAACAGTAACTCCACAGCAATGTTGTTCTTTTCCAACAAAGTCAGCCGTTAAATTTAGTGATGGAATAAGTTTATGAATTTCAGTACCAAATAGTCGATTTGTACATTCATATCCTAACAAAGGTGCAAGTGAATCATCTGTACGAAAAATTCGGCCCTTTGCACCTAAGATAACAGCAATATGAATTGCAGAAATAGGTTCCATTAAAATAAGCCATCTTCGATTTGCTGGTGATGAAGAATCTATTAACCCAGATGACCGAGAATAATCTAATCCATTTTTTCGATATTTATTATTATTTGTTGTTGAAGCTGAAGGGATTCCAAATTGTTGCTTAAATTTATTACTACATTCATCTGGTTCATCATTTTCTCCGCCATCTGTTGTTGTCGTTGAACAACATGATGTTGATTGATGTTCACGCATTTCCAAATCACTTTCAAATTTTGCATTTAATGCTTCCGAATCTGATATAGATGAATCGGTATCGGTATTAGAATTGGAACGATTTAGGGTAGAATTTGATGCCTTGTTGTTAGAGGAGGAGGAATGATGATGTTCTTCTTGTAAAACTTTTAAATATGGTGAATATGGTGCACACGTTGATTTTGATCTCGATGCAGGGGGTTGTAAATCTGCTATGGATAAATTTGAAAATTGTGATAATGCTGTTGTTGGCGTAACAGCGGCAGTAGGATTATGCGAATCAGGTCCTACGTAAAAATGATTCAAAACACCAGATTTTGGTGGTGGTGTTTGAGGTAGGGAATCTTTGCTATGAGGAGACGTGGTCACACTGAAAAAAGAATAAGAATTAAAATTTGAAAAAGTTTTTCAATCATTTAAATTTACAGTTGAAAAAAAAGAGAAAGTCAAGTTTAAAACAATAAAAACGCAAAGACAGTAATCAAAAAAAGCAAAAACTTTCAATTTTATTGTTACTCTCATTTCTCGGCAAGACCTAATTTTAGTTCAGTTCATTTTTTAATGACCTAAATTATAAATGATGAAGAGACAAATTTCTATATTTAACAACTACATACAAAAAAAATTGAGGGCAAAACAGCTGATCCTATTTTTTTTTTCAAATGACCGAGACAATCGGGGGATAGCACACCACACACGCGTTCGATTAAAATTAAAAAAACCACTTAAATCAGAAAAAAAAAGAATCGTGCACGCTTGCTCACTTTTTTTATTCAAAAACTGCAAAAAAGTAAGGTTTTACAAAAAAAGAAAGTAAACCGAGACAAAGTCAAAAGTCAAAAAGAGAAGAAAAAAGGGGGGAAAGCCTTAGGGCGTCGTCGTCTTTGTTGATTCTCAAAACTTTATGTTTTTTTTTTCAATAAAAAAGGCCTTTGCTTGAAGGCACTGAAAAATAAAATTTGAAAGAAAAAATATTTTTTTTTGACTGGTTATGACGTAGACAAGAGGAGAATAGAGACAATGAAAAGAAAAAAAGGGCAAGACTTTGAAGAAAAAAAAATTCGAGTTTGGTCTTCTTCGTTTTTTCAAAAATCAACAAAAGCCTTGAGGGGGCTATAGACAACAATAGAGAGAGAAGAAAAAAAAGAACTCAATTTTGTCACCCCAGGAGAAGACGAAGAAAATGTTGACAAAAAAAGAAGAACTTCAACTAGACTTTGACTTTAAAAAAGCTTTTTCTCTTCAAAGAGCTAGCTAAAAAGGTTAAAGCAAAGCACATTCAAAAAAATGGCTGAAAATCAGGGAAAAAAAGTTCTTCCAAGAAATGCAACAAAATAGAAGTTAAAATGCAATAAACGCAGCAGCAGAAGAAGCATTTTTGAATAATTTCAAAAAAAAGCTCTTTGAAAAAAACTGTGAAATTCTCCGGAAGAAGACATCACGTAAGTTCTTTTCATATTTAAAATGCTTCGGAAGTGGTAGGAGAGAAATAGAAAAGAAAAACTTTGACCCGTTTTTTAGTGTGTGAAAAAAAGAAAAAAGTATTCAAGGTTAGCAAGCACGAAGAAAAGAGTTTTTTGGCATAATTAATATATAGCAAAAAAAGAGTGTGTTATGCAATGACAGTAACCCGAGAAAGTTGAAAAAGTTTTGAAAAATGAAACTCTTCCAAAATATAGTAACACAAAAAGTTAAACTTTTGATACTTTTAATGTTACTTTCTCACCAATAAATTTTTAGTTTAAAATACAAAAAAGGTAATAAAATGTAATTCTGATGTAACTTTTGAAAGACTATCTTTGATAGGAAACTAACTATAAAAGGGTAAAAGTCATTTTTCACTTTAAAAATTTTTAAGACTAAATCAATCAAAAAATTTTTTTGTCTCATGGGAAAATAAAAAATGAGCCCTTAATATAGTGATGAAATAGCAATGAACATTCATATGTATGTACACAATCAACTCTCTTCATCTCATCTCTCTCAAATCTTATCCAAGAAGAAGAAGAATAACAACAAAATCTTTCTAGCTCAAAGTCTTTTTTTGTTACTTGAAAGAGAAGCTTCTACATATTCTTTTTTTTACGTACGTGAAAGAGAAAAAAAATAAAAGTTTGTTTTAAACGACCAAAAAACTATTTCTTTAAAAAAAGTCTACTACTTTTTAATGGCTTCGTTGACAGCATGCAAGCCAGCCAATTTAAAAATGGCCAAAAATTAAGAATCATACTTAAAATTTTTTTGCAGCAGCAACAGAAAATATGATAATCGAAACAAATTGGATTAAATTCAAATTTTTGCTTTAAGGGATTTATCGAATCCCAAAGAAGAAAGCAACAACCAAGCTTAAGCAGCAACTTTGTTAAAGCCGGATGAAAAACAAGATGAAACAAAAAAACACACAAAAAAGATTGTTGACAAAAACATACATGAAAAAAGTCTGTATTGCTTCTTCTTCGAAAAAATAAAATTTTGTTTTAAGAAAAAAGCAAAGTTTACTTTAATAAAATTTTGTAATAAAAAATATTAATACAACAACAACAAAAAACAAACAATTTATTTGTTTATTTGAAATATATGGCAGAGATTACGGTATATGCTTAAAGCTAAAGCTAGAGATCTTGGCTAAAAAAATATTAAAATTTTAAATAAAGTGTTTAAATTAAAAATTAATTTAATAACCTTTTAAATGGCTAGAAAAACAAATTAAACTTAAAAACGACTAAAAAACATTTTTAAATTTTAAAAACTCAAAATTCCAGGTACGACAAAGTGCGCTTTTCCATTTCTCACAACTTCCACGTTTATAATTCCAACTTTTCAAATTTCAATTTTCTTAGATCTACGAACTAAAAAACTTAACACGAGAAAAAAACTTAAGGAAATATCAAAATTGACTTTTGATCAATTTTTTAACTGATTCATCAAACTGCATCATCAACGCCACCAAGACAGTCCTTCCAAAAAAGTCTATAAAAGGGAATCAAATCATCCGTAAAAATCAAAAAAGAAACTGAAAAGTGTTTCTAAAAATGGTTCTGTCTTCTTGCTTTAAGGAAAAAGAAGAAAGTTTCTATACAAATCATTCCAGCAGAAATAAAAAAGAAATCAAACGAAAAAAAGTGTTTCAGGAAATTAAAAAGAAAAAAGTGAAAAAAACAAACTACAAATAAATATAAATCATTGACTCTATTTTTTTTGCTTTAAAGAACTTTCAGAAAACAGCGCAAAGTTCAAGAAGACAATATTTTTTTGATATATCGAAATTATTTATGACTTTTTTAAAATATTTTGGCAAAGTTATTATTACAGAAAATTTCGATTGAAAAAAAGTTTTTTTTGCTAAAAATTAATTGCTACTAAATAGCAAAAGAAAAAAAGAGGGGGAAACCTTCTTTAACAATTAATCAAAAAGAAAAGGTTTCTTGCAATTAATTAAACAATTTTAGAAACACAAAAACTACAAGAAAACGTCATTAAAAGAAAAATGATAGCAACAAAATTAACACAAAAGTTGCATCTTCACTTTTCTCCTGCTAAAAAACTTCCGAAAGTAATCCTAAAAATTTTACAACTTCCTCAAATTTTTGTTACTCTCTACTTTTTTCTTTTTTTCTTAATCCAATGCAAATGAATTCTTAAAAAAATTAATATCAGAAATTTAGTTAAGACTTCCAGGGAAAAAGAAGAAGCCACAAAAAAAGTTTAGGCATAAAAAAAGTATAATAAAATTAACGTAAATTTTTTTTCTCCTGCATGCACAAAATTTTTACTTGCAAAAAAAAGAAGATGTATCAACGAAGTCGGATGCTTCTCTCTCAAGAGTTGCCAGACAGAAGATATAAAAAATAGAGTGAAAAAAATGAAAGAATTAAAGCTAACACACACGAAGAAAAAAGAAAGAAAGAAGAAGCGAGTAAAGCAAAGCAAAGTCAATGAATGAGTTGGCGAAAGAAAAAAAGTTGTCAAATGCAACTGATTTTTTTTCTTTCTCTTTTAAAAAAATCTGGGACGTCCCGAACGCCGCAGACTTAACTTTTGTCGCAAAAAATTCTTTTGCTTTGAAAAAAAAATTTGTCGTGGTTGTCTGATTGTGATGAAGTGATGAATGTTAGGTGGTTGGAGTGAAAAATGATAATCAGAGAAAAGAGAAAAAAGACCGGTCTGATTGATACACATATGCATTTCTATATAGTATTTACAGACAGAATATAAAACGTGAGTGTTGTAGTGATTAAGAAAGAGAAAGAAATAGGTGTTATATATTTTACAAGACAGCGCGCGCGCGTAAAAGTTCAAAGCGATTACTTTTTAGAAATTTTTAATCTAAAAAATAAAAAATCTTAAATTTTATGTTACTTTTCTTACCTAAAAGCATCCATGTTTCAACAATAAACAATGATAGCTAAAAACAGTAAATAAAACACCTTACAAAATATCAAATGATACCCTATCATAAAAATTCATGTATTTTATATACCTCACAAACAAGCAACAACAATGCAACCTATCAGCTGACAATTTTAGCTTTAACCCTTTAAACACAGGAGACAGAATACCTTAAAAACCTTTAAAACCTTGAGAAGCTACAAACTCTAATATAACCATTTAAAATGAATTTCAAATACGGAAGTCTTATGACAATTTTTCTTAACAACAATTTTTTCTCTTCTGAAGACAACAATGACGATAATAATATTAATAATTTCAAAGTCAAAAAAGCCATCCTTGTTGAAGAAAGCTTCTATGAAGAAAAGAATATGAATATGCAATGAAGAAGGGGACAAGGTTCAAGAAATCAAGAGTTTATGGGAAAATATTTTTTGAAGTCAAAAGAAATTATGGAATTTTAAAAGTTCAAAATAGATAGAAGCGATTAAGGTTGTAGTTAAGCAAAAAAAAGAAAAGTTCAAATTCTAAGCAACAAAAAGTCAAAAACAAGTATATATGTTTTGCCTCAGGGGGTGTACTGTAATTGATGCCCTTAGGGAGCAGATGCACCATAATTGGCAAGTTGAATGATACAGAGAAAAGTTTTCAAAACACAATTATTAAAGTTGAAAACAGATTATTAAAATTAAAAGGTTAGTTGGAATGTGGGATTCTTGGAAAATTTATAAAATTTAAAAAATTGGGCTACAAGTGATTCCATTGTGTTGGAAGCAAGTAAGGTCTCAAAGATCAACAAAAAAAGCTATCCTTAAGTAGTAGCAGCCGATCCAAAACAAAAAAGAAAATCAGCAAACAAAGCTTAAAAGAGTTGTCATCAAAGCAAAGAAAGCACGACTGATCTTTGATTATAATTTTTTTCAAATCAAAATGAATTTTTGCAAATCAAATCCACCATCTCCATGCAACCTCCACATTTTTTGGAGGCTTTCAAAATGATGCAATATAAAAAGGCAAAAGAATTTTATCAAGATTTATCAACCTCAATCTAATCTTTCTTCTTCTTCACACCAACACCCTCTTTTTTTGCAGCTTCATTTCCTTTTGGTTTCATTCATTCATTCATTCAATCATTCTTTTTTTTGCAGATGATGAACAAATGAGCGACGACAAAAAATCAGGAAGTATTAAATCACTTTTTTTGAAGCCCAAAAAATGAATGAAAAAAAAATTGGAGCTAGTTTTATAAAGCTTGTTAGCAGCAACAGAAAGAAAAGTTGATTATGATTTGCTTGGTTTAATTTTATATCGAAAAAATAATAAAGGAATGCTTGGAATGGAATTAAAGCATAATAAGGCAGACAGACAACAATACATATATGACGATGAGTTACAATGTAAACATTTAAATTTTTTAAAAAGCTAGCTGGAGGCAAAAAGGAAAGAAAAAATGGAAGAAATGTGATGAATAATAGAATTTCTCGTTGTTATTAGTAGAATGATTAGAAGAGAGTGATTAACTTTGACTAAACATTTTCAAAGAAATGGAAAAGTGTTCGTCAAAACTGGGGAGTGTGACATCAGTAAAGAGGAAGATTAGTCATCGACAAAACAATTAACAAATAAGTATTAATTGTTACTTGAACTTGACAAGAAAATGACAGTAAACACAGTATTTTTCTCTAGCTAAAAGTAAATTTTTTTGATAGTAACTCAGAATATATAGACTTCTTAATTTTTGTGTTACTATCACTGACAATATTTTTAAATGTCATCAATCCTTATAAACTTTCTCTTACTTATTCATAGTCACTCTTAAAACATCAACTCCAAAAAAACTCTTATTTTTTCAAGTCCAAATAAAAAACAACAATTTCAAAACTTTCTTATCACTCCTTCTCTTTCTCGTTCTCTCTCCCTCAATTGACGCTAGCACCATTTCCTCTTTATTTTCTATCGTGTTCATATTTTTTCTTGGACAACTTTATATATATTTATATACTTGTAATTATTTAACGTTTAATGTCACGCTCATCATCTTCCTTCCTTCATTCATTTCCATTAAAAGCAAAAAAAATTTTACAAGCAGACGTCATTAAATATGTTTTTCTTCTTTTTTCTCACTTTCAAATTCTCTGCCTACGCTTCTTCTTTCCTCTTTCTTCTCCTCCACCCTCATCATCTATGATTCTCTGTTTTTGTAAAAGAAGTTTCTCTTTAATCATACAAAAAAACAATTTATTTTCTTGCAAAAAAGGAGTTCCGAGACGGTGTGAAAGTTTCCATTTTTTGTAGACGTGGTCCTCGTAAAGTTGTTGTATAATTTTTTATACTTTTTTTGAAAAATGTTTTTTAGCTGGAAGAAATGAACGGTGGTGTACGGTAGAAGGAAAAAGTCTGAAAGCTTCTACGCAAATAAATGAATGAAGGAAAGTAATGCTTGAAAATGTTACTATCATTGACAGTAGTCAGTCACTTTGTCTGGTGTTACTGTCACTATGACAAAATCTTACAAAGTTAAAAGTTAAAAAATCCACAAACTATGAACTTTGCTGCTGCTGTTGGGTTTATTTGTTTTCGCTTCCAAAAAAATTTCAAATACTTTGTTCTTCTCTCTATTCACAGTCAAGAAAGCAAGACAAGCAGAAGCAGTAACAATTTTTAAAAGAAAAAACTATCAATCCTCTAGGTCAACAAGAAGCATTAAATCAATCGCATTTAACTATTTTCTCAAAAACATTTGAATACTTTTCAAAATAAGCTTTTGTTCAAATATAAAGCATTACTGAGAAACTTTATCTTATGTGAATTCAAGTAACAAAATATTTATATATTACTAAAACTGAAACGAATATTGAACGTTCAAACAAAAAAAAACTAGATAAAATTGATAAAAAAATTGGGTTTCATTGGTTTATTTTTTGATAAACCATGAATTGATTTATCACGTGAAAAAGCAAGTATCTGAAAGAATGAAGAAGGGGAGAGAGATTGTAGCAAAAGCAGAAACCGATTGGGTGTATTTTGTTGAAATAACAGAAAAAAAGCGTGTGGTGAATGTTTTTTGGAGGAAAAAAAGATTATAGTTAAAAAAAAGTGTAAATCAAAAATGACGTTAATTATATTCAATAAAAATATTATTAGAATGTTTGGGAGAAATGTTTTGAAATTGTGTTAGGTGTTGTTATTGTTATCAGTGATAGCAAGCTAGACAATGAAAAATATTGTTAATTTTTGATTACTTGCCTTGAAAGTAATAAAGAAGAGGATTACTATCTTTGAGAATAATAAATAAAAAAACTACTATCAAATACAGTAAACCATCAAAATGTTACTATCAATGATAGTAACCCAAAATTGCAAAATTTTAAACTTTTCTATTACTTTTCCACCAAAAAGCTACAGTAATCAAATTGTTTAAACCAAAGAAACGACTCTTTCGAACAAATTCGTAAAAACGCGTTTTCCTATAAATGTAACTACTAAAAAACGAGCGGGAAAAAACTAAAAAAAATCAGAAAAAAACCAAAAGCATTTGACCACTGGTCATTGCATTCTTCATTCAATATTCTTGCTTCACATTCTTTTTCTCTGTTTTCTCTCTCTATCTTTTCAAATACATAACTCGTGTTTCGCTTAATTCTTTCTCTCTCTTTTTTTCAATTTTCTTTCTTTCACTATCGCAAAATTTGATGGTCAGTAAAACACAGAGAAAAAGGCTTTGTACTTCATTTTGCAAAAAAAAGAATTTTTTTTTGAAGTGACCAAATGGTTGGTCATTATACACATACATAGAGGGACAGCCCGCTGCTTCTGATGTAATTCAAAAAAAAGAGAGAAAGTCATATGAGAAGGCAATAAACAAGGACAACGAAGAATTTTGTTTAGTTTAGTCAATCATTTAATTTTTCGTTTCCTTTGATGATGAGGGAGTGAGCAAAAAGGGAACGACATTCAAATAAACAATTAAAAAGAAAAAAAGTGATAGTAATAAAAAATTTGAGAGTTTTATATATTCTGAGTTACTGTCATATCTTTCTTTTACCACGGAAATGTCTTTTTCTTGCAAAAAAAAACAATTTTGCAAATGTTTAGCCTAAAAGTGCAACAACAAGCCCAAAACAAACATTCACAAAAAATAAGCATATAAATCATTGATGCGCGATATATATTTTTTATTCGTGCCAGCTCTTTCTCTCATTTCCCGGCTCGTACCAGTCCCCCCTCTTTTGTTCCTTTCTTCTTTTCCTTTTCCCAGACATTTTTTTCCCTTTATTCTTTTTTCCCAAAAAAACCTCCTACCAATAGTATTCGTTCCACTAGAGTAATTTCTTGTAAGCACCTATTTTTTTAATACTTTTCTTCTGTTGTTTGTCGTCGTTGTCTTCAACAACAACAAAAGCAAGCGATCACCGAAGAACAACAACAATCGCTTTGTATCAAGTAAAAAAAAAGAAAGTTTTCAATGTTTTTAACTATTATTTATTCATATTATTTTCTGTCTATCTAACATGTTTTTTTATACAGACACAAGCCAAACAAAAATGAAAAAGATAAAGTTTTTGCAAAAAAAGTTTTTTCTTCAAAAAACATTGTTGATATTCTTTTTGTCGGCAAAGCTCATTTTCTCAGGGTTAGTTTTTCTTTTGTAAATGCCAAAAAAGCAGCAATCATCGCTTCCAGCCATCATTCAATTTTTTTTGTTTAAATCTGTTTTTAATTTTTATATTTTAGAGAGAGACTTTTTTTGAAGGAAGAAAGATCGCAAAAAAGTAGCAGTCCCACAAAAAAACGATGGGAAACTAAACTTTGACTTTTTTCTTTTTTGATATTTAATAAAAAAGTACAACACCCTCTTTTTGAAATCAAAATGCCATAAACTTTAGATATAAAAAATGGAACACTTTCTAAAAGGACATCTGCAACAGAAAAACTGGACAGATATCTCTCTCACACTCAAAAAAACTATACTATAAAAATGAGGTTGTCGAAGAAAGAAAAAACTTGATAACCTTATTTTTTTGAGTGAATAAATATGAGTGAAAAATAAAGGTGTTAAAAATTTGTTAAAAACAAAGTGATAAGAAAATAAGAAGGCAATGAAAAACATTGCAAAAAATAATAATAATATGTACAAAAACAAAATTAATGGAGGAATTTGCAGTAATTTCAAGATGAAAAATATTATTGAGATTTTATTTTCTCAAGTAAATGACAGTAACTCGCAGAAATTGGATTTAAAAATGTAGCAAAAACAGAAAACAAAAAGCTTTACAACAATGACAGTAACTCAGAGATGACAGCTTCGCACTTTTATGTTGCTGTCCCACAAGAAAGCTAACGCCAAAATGACTAAATTTTAACAATTCTACAATTATTTCAATTATACTACGTTTACGTCAAACTAAATAGAAAATTACTTCATAAATAATAATATTATAAAAAAAATAATAGTACATAAACGTGGAACACACACAAAATTGTAAAAAAAAGAAAAAGAAAGTGAAAATTTTTAAAAAACAAACACACAAAAAGTTTTTCACTTCAGTTTTTTTGTTATTTAATTTTACTCGTTTTTTGATCACGTAAAAAAACGTAAAAAAGTAGAACTGGTGATATATATTTTAATGAGAAAACTGGAGAGAGAAAGCAAAGAAGAGTTTCAAAACTTTTTTTGTGATCTATTGACTTTGATTTGGGGCAATATTGGGCAGCAGGCAATCAGTCAGTTGTCAACAATTTTTGAGAGGCTTTTTAAGAAGAGACCGGGTGACAATTAAAGCCCGGATAAGATTAAGCTAGGTATACGCAAGAGAAAGAAGATTGTGACAGACTCTGTGAAATGGGAAAAGCCGAGAAAAAAAGAGAGTTAAAAAAATATGAGTCAACTTGAAAATTTTCGAAACATTCTTTTTCTAGCAGGAAGAACTCCAACAATGACCTTGTAGAAAAAGTTAGTTGACAAATAAAAAAGTTATTATGAAAGTTTTAGGTGAAAGGAAGACAAAGTGGTGGAGAGATGACTAAACTTTTTAAAGCTAAATTTAAACGCTTATAAACAACATCTGGACACAGAAAAAGAGAAAGAAAAAGAATACAGAGATCAAAAAATAGGGGTAATTAAAGACAGCTTAACTTTATGGCTTGCTTTGTTGTTGACGCGCTTGTGACAAAAAAAAATTTGCAAAAAAAGAAAAGAAGAAGTGACATTGGAGTGGCACATGTTAGCTTTTTGATGATATCGTCGTAAAGCCTAAAGGGTCATTTGAAACAGTAAATCATTTTTTTTAAATCAATCTAAGGTTAAGCCCTTCTACTAAAATGATGATTAATAAAATCCGACAACAACAACGCAAATCTGTTATTCATACTTTTCCCAGAAACAGATAACCCAACAAAAAGCAGCTTAAAAAGTGTTGTGTTCGTCCAAACTAAAATCGCTCATTTCATTTTTAGAAGAAATTTTCAATAACATCTCTTCCTCCCTTTTTTAATTATATGAAAATCACGTTTTTATTTCCTTGCAGAAAAAAAACAGTCACTACAATAAATGGAAGAACAAAGTTTAGAGAGAGAAAAAGAGAAATACCACACCGTTAATGACAAGAGGGAATCACTTTTTTGCACAAAAATAACACCTTTATTTTTTTTTTTGAATGGTATCAAGTTTTTAATCAAAGAAAAAAGGAAGAAAGAAAAAAATGTTTAAAAATAACCTTTTTTAAGAACGGTCAAGTGATTGTCATTAAAATAAAAAGAGTGAGATGGCGAGGAATTGGCGACTGGCGGTGGTAACAGTGGCAGCGATAATCAACGAAAAAGCAGAGGCATGACCTTAGATTTTAGGAGAAGCTGGCGCCTTGAAAGATATTACTACTGTAAGACATCACGTCATAGCGACAGATCAAAATTTCCCAGACATCGACACATGCAGCTCAAATTGTTACATTCCAAATCAACTAACAGTCAAAAAAGCGCTGCTTCATGTGAAAAAATGCTGCTATCTTTGCAACGAAAATTTCACGTGGACGTTTTTTGCTTTTTAAAAAATTTTTTTGTTCCTTTTTGCATCTTGCTCAAATGTGTTATAATTGCAATTGAGCCAGCAAGCAATCATTTTTTAGGCCTCAAAAATTTGAGATTTGACAGTTCCTACTTAAAACAGTTTTTGAATTCAATGAAGCAAAAAAACTATTACAGATAAAATCATAGGTTATTTTTGCCGCTGCACACCAAAAATCAACGTCGAAAAAAAGAGTTCTAAAAACTTTTTTAACTCCACGTGATTTTACAAAAAAAATGTACATTAAAAATGACGGAAATTAAAAAAAAATGAATAATAATCAATTGAAAAAAGAAAGAGGAGAGAAAAACTTTATTGACTTGGCGGAAGAAGAAGAAAGATAAATCAACGATAATCAAAGGCGAAAACAGGAGGGAAGGCTTGAGTTAGTCTGTTCAATCTTTTTATTTTTTGATTAAATGAATAATAATAATTATTGAGAAGGACACGATTAGAAAACAAAGAAAAAAGAATAAGAACAGAAATTGCTAGAACGGCCTAGAAAGACAGACAGAGAGAGATAACAAAAAATTAGAATAAAATTGATTAATTTGAAGGGAAAAGGGATTTCTATAAAATTGCCGAAAAATTTTTTTTTCTTTTTGATGTAATAATGATCTTTCTTGGATGACGATGGGTTTAATTAAAGTCTGTCTCTTTGAAAAAATATTTTTGAACATTTATTTTTGGTGACAGCTGGAATGGCAGCGGTGGTGGTGGTGACGGTAAGAAAAAAAGGTAAAAACTATTTAAAGGTGTTAAAACAAAAAAAGAAGAGGGAAGCATCAAAAGTCAGAGGGATTTTAAAAATCCTTCAAAAAATTCTTTTTATTTGGTCAGCTTTAATTCTTGCCAAAAAAAAGTGGGAGGTAAGCAAAGATGAGGAGGGGGGAAAGAGAAAAAAATGTCTACATTAAAACATGATCCTTTAAAGGTCAGGAAATCAAACGTTACTTGCAAAAAAACATTTTATTTGACGTGTTTTTTTTAAACTAAAAGAGCAATGATCAAAGAAATAAATTAACTTAAAAACTCATTTAAATTTAATCGTCAGGCCAAGAGTCAGGAAGGAGACATTATGATAATATTAAAGTAATTTGTTAATCATGGTAATAAGTTTCTGTACAATAACAGTGTAAGCATGCTGTCGCCTTACCAAGAAAACCACCTACCATTTCCTTAAAAAACAATCTTCTTCCTCTTCTTTCCAAATAATAAAAGATAAATATTCAAAACACATTGTTTTTAGTTATCAAATTACTTCACTCACAAGTTGATGCCAAAAAAACAAAGGAAATTTCTCATGACATTTTTAAAAACCCTCATATTTGCATTTACTAAGTTTCCTCCTGTCTTTTTTTAGCGTTCAAACATTCAAACCGAAAAAAAACTTTGTATTCTAAACTTAAAAAAAAAGTTACGTGGTTTTGAACTTTATGTTCGTCGTTTTTCTAATACAAAAAGATACTCCAAAAAATTGTAGTTCAAACTTTTGTTGCTACAGATACACCAAAAAATTAACATTAAACCGCTAGAAAAAAGACACAAAAATTGGTTATGTTTTTTTGTTTTAGGCAAGTTTTTACCATATGTTTGAACTTTTTCGGTCATAAGCTTATCAAAACTTAATGCTCACTTTTTTTTTGCATTCATAAAAAATGGATGCTCAAAAATAGAAACAACTTTTTTTTATTCTGGAGAGCTTTTGATGGAAATGAGGAAAAAAAGCTATGAGCAGAAAACATTCATAACAATGGATCTTTTGAGGGGTTGATTTTTTGGAGGCAATTGATCTCAAAAAGTTCAAACTCGACAATGACTAAAAATTGTGACAAGTTAAAAAAGAGAAGAAGCAGCTGTTAAACAATTAAAAGAGATATTTTGAGGTTTTAATGAGGTAATTAAATCAAGAAAAGAAACTAAAAATAGAATAATTGAAAGTTTAAAGTACACAAAGGTTTTGGGTAAAAATGATAGTAACTCAAAAAGTCAAACAATTTCATTTTCGTATTACTATCACTTTTTTCAAAAATCAAACACAGCTTTTTCAAATTAGCTTTTAAGAATTATTCATTTCAACCATCTGGAAATAAGATAAATTTCAACCCCCACTAAACAAAAAAGAACGCCTCAAGATGCAATATATTTTAAGCATCAAAGAAAAAGCTTAATTATTTCCGCCACCGCAAACACGAAATATATTTTTTTTTACTACTTTTTTAATGCTTTTAAAAAAAGCAGACAGCAAAGAAAAAGAAGAAAGATGTTTTTATTGGAAAAAAAAACATAACACGAATTTTTAAGAAAACTTAAGCTTAACAAGGAAAGCTAGAAAAAAAGTTGAAACAAATTTAAAAGAAAGAAACAAAAAAGATATAAATTGCAGACATCCAACCCAGACATTCCTTCTTTTTTTTGCCAAAGGGGGGAATAAGGAAAGACATGAAATAAAATGAAAGACAAACGAGTCAAAAAAGCTCTCCCCCCAAGAAGATGGTGGACTTTGTCCTTCTATGAAAAAAAGAAGAAAAACAAAAAAAAGAAATGTTTTAGAGATCTCTGAAAATTTTTGTTGGAGAAAGTTTAATAGGACTGAAGATTGAGAATTTTTAGTAGATAGATGAAAAGTAGGTGATATGAGATTGAAAAAGATGGAACCAAAGGTGGATAAAATTGTTGCATCGAAAAAGAAGTGTAATAATGATGGTTCATGTGATTTTCGACAATTTTTGCAATGAAATTAAACATTTGTAGCAAAGAATGTTAAATTTAAAGCACATGTGAATTAAAAATGGTTCTATGGTGCAAAGTCAGCGCACAACAGTAATCGCATTTTTTACAAAAGTTTTAATCATTGAATTACTATCATTTAATTTTTTAACATTAAAATTACCAAATTTCAATTTGCTATTATTGAAATCTTTATATTAAAGAAACCAGTTACTTTTCGAAACAAACAACATGTTGACACCACAAATTATTATTAAAATATGCAAGAGTATTTTCTTTTTTGCATCTAATTAACATTGAAAAAAAGCCACCCCACAAAAAAACAAAACAGAAGAAAAAAGTAACTTTGATTCTTATTTTCTTAGAAAAATCTGAAGTTGATGACGACTTTTTTAAAAACAAAACAAAACAGAAGAAAAAAACATTAAAGTTCCAAATCCGTTATTAAATTTGTTTTTTTTGAAACTTAAAGGCGGAGGGTCTATGTTTTTGAAGGAAAAATTATTAATAAATGCAAATGACATTGGTCATTCATTTATTATGGCAAAGAAAGAAGGCGGTGTTCAAAGATTATTAATGAAATGAAATTTGCGTATTTTTGTTGCTAGCTAACCCCCCTTCGAAAGAGCTCCTGAGGAAGGGGATTGAAATGATTAAGCAGCTTTAATTTCTGTTTTGTAATCTTTGGTAGGGCAAAAAGATTGAATGAACTTGGAGATTTCTGGGATTTCAAGGGTTCTAAAATAACAAAAAAACAGACCAAAAGTTGAAAAGTCAAAAATTTGTTAATTTTTATAGTGAAATATAAATTCAAATTGAAGCCATCCTTTTATGGCATCTCTGGCAATCCGACAAGATAAATCACAACGACACTGTAACTTACAACAAATAAACTTTGATCAAAGTTTTCTAACAACCTTTTATACAAAAAAAGCTAAACCAAAAATCGCTTTTTAAATCAGTTCTTTAAAATCTCAAATCTTCAGCTAAAATCAGTAGCTCTACAGATGCTCCCTTTTCAACGAAAAAAATCAAAGAAGAAATCAAAACACATCAAACAAACATTTTTTTTCTTTAAAAGCGCTAAATGTTTTAAAAAAATCACTGGAAAAAATCTTTGGCCTTACAAAAATTTTTACAAACGTTTCTTTCAAATTTGAACGTAGACTTCTTTTTTGTGTCTTTTTGCATATTCGTTGCTGCAACGCGGAAGATTTTTAAAGATAATTCTACAAAAAAAATCAAAAATGTTGCAACAGTTTTTTTCGGTGAATTTTGGACTCTTAAAAATGAAACAGAAAGAGATGATAGTAAAAAAAATGTTTGATCGTTCTTTAGTAAAAAATTTATTTGATCATTTTTGAAAGGCTCAAAAGTGCAAGCAGAGAAGCAAAAATTGTTGAAGAAAAGTGTTCAATTTTAATTCTTTGCAACCTTTTATAAATGCCATTTTTCTCTCTCTTTCTCATTCACCGCCAAGAAGCAAAAGAAAGACTCCCAGACAATCAAATCACCGCCTTCTTTTTTTGGGCATCTCCTTCTTTGTCTCCCTTTTCCCCCAAAAGCGGATCACCAATTCATTTTTTTAGGGGATAGACAGAGATCTCGAAACTTCTTCTTTCTTATTTTCTCACACTTTTTTAAAAAAGTTTTTTAATGCCAGACTTTCTGTTGTCTCTATTTTTAATGACACCGACGACTAAAGAGGAGAGAAACTTCAGACAGGAACACTGTTTTTTAAAAAAAAATAGATCAAAAGTTGAAAAATAAAGATTTAAATAAGCCCTAAAATATTTTGTAAAAGAAGAAAGGGAAAGAAAAGTTGCCAAAAATGAAAGTTTTTTTGTTGAAAGCGCGAAAAAATGACGAAGACAAAATAAACGTGGGAAAATGATTTTCTTTGCAAAAAAAGAAAAGGATACAAAAAGGTTAACGAGTGCAAAAAAAGTTCAAAAATTACGTAACAAATGGAGTGGAGGGTTTTTCCGGTAAAGTTGCAAAATATTGCGTAAAAAGTATGGGAAAATGGTTACTTTGCGTAAATTTAAAGAGTTTTTTTAAGATTTGTAGGATTTGAGCTATTGTTGAAACAAAAACAGTTTAACATTTTAAATTGTTGCTTAAAAAATCAGAAGAAAAACGTTTAAAAAAGTATGGGAAAATGCAAAAATTTGGTTTTTGCAACACAGGAATTTTTGGAATTTACAGATTCTGAATTACTGCTGCAACAAAAAACCCTCTAAAAATTGTTGCAGTTTTTAACATTTTTGTTTAAAAATTCAGAGAGAAATATAAAAAAACGAGTCAAAAGCAGCTCACACACAAAAAACCAACAACAAACAACAACCAATAAATTTCAATTTTTTTCCAGAAAAGCCAATGATGCATTTTTTTCTCTCTCTCTTTTTTCTTCTTGCTTCAAGCATGTTTTTGCATTATTTCACATTTTTTTCATCGGTTTTTTTTTTCAAGTCAACGTTGTCCATAGAAAAAGAAAAAAGGAATCATTTTTCTCTCTTTTGAAAACTTTGAATTCTTTTTTTTTCGGGAAAGCCTCTTTTTGACGAGACAAAATTTTTTTTTGAAGCTTTTTTTGGAATCCTCAAAAATGGGCATGCCAAAAAAAGAAGAAGAAGAAAATGCCATTGGACATGAAAGCTGAAAAGAAAGAAAAAAACAAAGTAAACAAGACAGAAGGGAGTCCCGTTAGAAGACAGAAAGAGATAAAAGGTTGTTGACTGAAAGAAAAAGAAAGAGGAGCTTGCAAGTTTGTACCAGCGCCATCATCAGCATTCAGGCAGTTATCGGCGGCAAGGAACCAAAAATAAAAAAAAATGATGAGGAACAACAACTATATTATTTGAGTTTAAAGACAGGCGACTGGCAGTGACCGCCGCTGTTGTCCCTTATTCTCGCTTCTTTTTTTCACTCACTTTTTTTTATATTTTAGTTTGAGGGTTATGAAATGCCTCTCTGTTCAACAAAAGAGGGTGATGAAATGGTTTGTAATTATTTTTTAACAGGGGTGACAAAAAGATGTTGTTGAAAAAAATAGATTTCTTAGAAAGTAAGTTTTAGAACAGATTTTTTTGGTTATGGGTAAACAAGTATTAGTCATCTTTGGATTACGGTATATGAGTTTCATAATAATGGTTAAATTTAGAAATTTAAGAAATTGAGTGAGAAGGATTTTAGAAATATTGAAATGGAATAAGAAGTTGAAAATTGTCATCCAATCTCTCTTGGACCTTATAGAAAGAATTTTAACTTCCAATAATTTCCGGAAATTCTAATTCTAAATAACAGAATCTTCTCGCAGCAGCTCTAAAAGCTCAAAATTTTCCTTTGACCCTCTTCAACCTCCACAACCATCCACACCACCCATGCAGTACACATTCCATACCCATATGTGTTTTTTCCCTTCCTATTTAAAAAATTCAACCTGTTCAAATATTATTGTTGCAAAGTGTTTACTGTTTTTTTAAAAAAATGTTTCACACAACACAAAAGTGTTCTATTAAATTTAAAATTCTTACAAAAAAAATTTTTGTGTATGTTTCAAATTTGAAAAAAGAAGAGTTGCTTTTTGGCAAAAACAGCAATAGCAGCAAAAAAAAACATAACATCAAAACAAGCTTGTTTTTTTGAATTTAAAAATTATTGTTGTAAAATAAAAACATCAACTCAAAATTTTAATTATTGAAACATAGATTGATATATTTACGTAAGAAAGAAACAAGCATGACGTTGTTTTTATTTAGGGTGGGAAAAAAAGAGTTTCTAATAAAAAGATTTTTAATTTTAGAGGTTAGAAACTCAAAATAGAAAACAACAAATAAAAATACATCATTGTTTGGTTTAAGGGTGGAAGATGTGAAGGGAATGGTCATGGAAGCTTGTTGAAAGAAAGAAGAAGAGTAAAAGGATATGGGTAATGACGTTGGGTGGAATTTCTTTAAGAAATATGTTAATTAGGATGCCAGTAAAAGGAAAGCTTAAAGTTTAAAATTCAACTCAGAACAATTCTAAGGAATGTTATTTCAAAAACTATGAAGACATCATAATAAACTATCATTAAACATTTTATATGTTCATCTGAATTACAGTAATACATATTACGCGCCATAACTAATTTGATAACTTCATTTATTATGAAAATATTTATGTATTTTTTTAGTTTGGCTTTGGTGGAATTTTGAACTAAATAATTTTTTTATAGTTTTTTTTCCAAATCTGTTGCTGCTATTAGCTTATCCCATTCTTTGTAACCGTCACTGTAAAATCTTGATGTTTACAAAATGAAAAATAAGATTATAGCTTAACACTTTGCAAAAAGAAAGATAGACAAATTTAATAATCAACAAATAAAAGCTTTCAACAATCTTTCTACAGAAGCTAAACAATCTCCAATGATATCCTTTTGGGTAATCAAAGGTCAAACAACTATCAACAAAAAAGCCTTGCTTATATTTTTTGTAAACTAAAAAAGCAGCTTTGCTTTTATTATTTTGAACAGTTTTTTTGTGCACCTAGACTAGAAAGACAGAGAAATTTAAAGTATAAGCTTAAGCAAGATTCAAGGTGAAAGGGCCTTGTGATTGAAGTGATCATTATTTATGGAAGGAACTTCAAAGGTCAAATTATTATTAATATTTTGTTATTGTTGTTATTATTTGATGTAATAAAAAACTGTTTTGCCTGTAAAAGCAAAAAATAAACAAATAATAAAAAGTGATTCAAACGGATATAGACTGAATGCATTAAATGAATGAAAGGGATAAAACAGCTGGAAGGAAGCATCTCGAAGAAAACTGTGTGATGATGAATGAATGAATGAAAATATGGATAGATAAATGACAGATGACATAAGAGAAATGTTAAAACCCCAGGGGGTTTGATTGGATACAGACGGTTATGGAAATTTTTAAACATTTCATCATTCAAGAGCCTAGTGATGAAGAGAATACACACTGAGTGATGGATAAGTAGCAGATGGAAATCATGGACTTCAACATCGGCTAATACAATTTTAAAGCATCAATGCCGTGGATAAATGAAATGAATACAAAAGCTTTTATTCACTTACAAAAAAACCGGCAGCTGATCATCACAATTTTTTTCGAACAAATCAAACTTTGTACCAAAAATAAAAAGTCATCATTCAAAACATAAAAAAGTAAAACAAAAGAAAAAACTGATTCAAATCAGTTCAAAAAAGCAGCACCAAGCAAAACATTTTGAATTTTTTTGTTCCGTTTTTTACTACAAAAAAAAATTCCAAGCAATTTCTAGAAGACGAGAAAAAATAAAAACAATAAGGCAGCTTGGACAATTTAAAAAGAAGCAATAAGGAGAAAAACACATATGTCTCATGTGGTTTCCATATTTTACATCGAAAAAAAATTGGATACGAAACGGATGCTACTTTTTTTTGCAAGTTTTGATGGAAGTGATCAGCAGCTTTTTTTAAATATTTGTTTTAGTTTTTTGGAAGCCTCTTATTTATCGAGATTCAATTCAAGCAGGAAATGGACGAAAAAGTAGAAAGAGATCAGTGAGTGGACACAAACTGGAACAATTGTGGGATAATAGAAACAGTGTTAGAAGAGATTAAATTAGAAATTATTTAAATCAATAAAACATATCATGGAATGAGGAAGTTATAAAAACAAGTTTAACTTTGATAAAAATGAATCAAATACGCAACTACAAATACTGTTAGCTGAAAAAGTACGCAACATTTTATTTTTTAAACTTTACAGCAAAGCACTATCAACGATTGCAATTGTCGTCTACTACTTTGAAAACCATCCGCTTATTGTTAATTTTATACTTTTATACAAAGCTCAACAAAAACCATCTAGACAAGACTGCACCTGAAACACCTTGTTTTATGCATCACTGATCTTCAAGCTTCAAACAAAAATATCAAAAAATAGCAGCTCTTTTTTGTGTGTGCTTTAAGCTTTATCCTCAAACACTAACACACCTTTCTTCTACAAGCAAAAAACATTGTTTATTTATTTATTGCTCCTATCTTTGATTTGATTTTCTTCTTTCTGATTTCCATTTTTTTCACTGATAAACAAATAAACAAAAAAAAGTTATAACTAAAAATACTTTTTCTTTTTTAAGCAAGCAAAAAAAGAACAGTCAGTTTTTTTAACAAAAAAATCATTCAATTCGTTTTTTTAAAGCTAATGCCTTATTGCTTTTTGTTGTAACAAAGCATTATCCATATTATTTCTGCTGTTGGCTTTAAGGAGATGATGTGCCGTAAAAAATGAACAAAAAAAAGAATATGAAGCAGCTTTTTAGCTTTTTTTTTGTTGGGATAAAAAAATGCATATATTTTTTATATCTTCTCATTCAGCTGTTAGTGTTATTATGCATTATTAGCATCAGCTGGTGGTAGCCTTGAAAGATAAAAGGGAAAAAAGAAAAGACGATTTGCAGTAACAAACAACAACAACAAATTTAATGAAAAATGTAGAAATGGATATTATCAAAAAATCTAATTTTTTCTCTCACAAAAATTTCAAAATTGACTGTAATGAATTTTCATTCAAAAACTTCTTTTTTGTGTTACTATCAAATTTCAAACCGCCAAAAAAAGCAAAGAAAAAACGTGAGAAATGTAAAATATTCTTTTTTCTAAATTGGTTTCGATATTTTCAAAAATGTCTTAATCACACGAAAATTAATCAAAACAATTTCCAAAAAAATAACAAGTGTTAAAAAAATATTATTAAAAAGATTCGAGCCAAATTTTGTAATAAAAATATGAATGATTTTTTTTGTGATTAATTGAATTTGGAAAAGAAGAAGAAGAAGCAGCTGATAAACTGATAAAAATTTAAAAGAGAAAAATGGTTTTGAAAGAATTTTAAGGAAAATGAAGAAACTTTTGTTTAGAAAAACTAAGACAGTAAAGTGAAGAAACATGAATGACAGAAAGTTTAAAACAATAACTTTCACGAATTCTCTTCAAATCTCAGCTACAAAGTTGTTACAATTCCAAATCCGTTTTTGTACAACCGCTTTATAAATTATTTATTCCACCTCTTTTGCTCCAGTTTAAAGACTTTTCAGGACTTTGAAACTTGAAACACAAAGGAAGAGACGAGAAAAAAACCACCTGCTTTCCTTGTTACATTTTTTTCGAACAATGCTTGTAAAAAACCCTCCAAAAAATCTCCAAGACAACATTCCTCTTGCATTACATAATACGTTATCCCCCAAAAAAATGCTCTAAAAATTTTTAACAACAAAACATTTAAAGTTCTAACAAAAATAAAATGTATGCGTCTCGCTGACCACTGCAAACGTAAAAACGTTGTTGCCAAAAATGGAAATTCATCCAAGCAAAAAATGACTAAAATAACTTTAGTCAAAACTTGTACAAAAAAAATAATGGATAAATGGTTTTAGTTATATATTTTCGAGGACAAAAACTGAGATAGGAAACCAAAAAATCGTAAATTTGTTGTAAGCTTTTACGTGACCAATGCCACGGCATTTCTATTTTTGCCATCAAAGAGGAAAGAAAAAATAACAACAAAACGCAATTGGTTTTTGTGCAGACCAGAACAACGAGAAAAAGTAGTAGTAGTAATACAGCTTTATAAAGCCAAAAGATGAAAAAAGAGGGAAGCAAGAAGGAAAAAGAAATGCTAAAAAAAGTATAACAATTTTCTAAAAATAGAAATTAGCAATGTGAGTAGCTGCAGCAGCAACAACGCCTTTCAAGGAAGGAAGGCTAGTCAACGAGAAAATCTGGGTGATGTTGTTAATGCAAAAACAAGAACAAAACCATAAGTAGTAAAAAAAATAGGATTGACAGAAAAAAATATAGGGAAATGGAAAAAAAAATTAGTAAATTGATATGTCTGTTTGTGGAGAGGCTTGTTTTACTTTAGAGGATTCTGAATGGTTTTTAATGTATTGTTCTCTTGGCAATGAAATGGATGGCACTAAAGTAATGCAAAAAACTAAAAAGACTACAAAAATGGATTACTGTAGTAGAAGAGGCAATAACAAAGAACAACAATAAAAACAAAGGAGTTCACTAAAGAAATAACACTTAATAAAACCGCCTTCAAAATCAGATTAAAATTGCATAAAATGACATTTAAAAAAACACTTAAAGGCTTAAGCCTGAAGACAGCTGATTTACAATAAGATGCTCTTTTTTGCTTTTAGTAATTATAATTTTTGCACTTTTTATATAATTGTTTTTTAGATGGGGGAGAATATTACTGCTGAAAATATAATTTCAAAACACGCAAATCTATGATCAAACACAGTATTCCGATTCCATCACTAAGATATTAATCTACCTACAAAATGACCGCATCCTACATTATCAAACATTTTTATCCTTAATCATTGATATGATCTCTGAGCAATATGATTATCAGTAAAGGATCTATATAAGGAGTAGTTCTTTATCCATCTCAAATTTCTCTCTATCATGATACACATAGATGAATTGGGGGTAACTTTAGTTACCCCACCGACCGACCG